>KZ308256.1:236406-256444 GCA_000376725.2 Ladona fulva
TTTAATATATATTTCTTAATAAGTTTAACCACGTCTATCGCGGGAGAATTTTCGATTGATTCTGCTTTAGTTGTACTTTATTAGTTGTTACTTCCGCTTCATCGCTAAAATTTTGGTCAACTGGCTGGAGGTTTTACTAATATATCCTGAGTGGCTCATTCGTCGATCCTGATACTGTAAAATATTAAACAAGCAATATTTTAATCAATTTCTGAGTCCTTCAATGTTTTTCTCCAAAGATCACTTTTCCGTGGCCTTAAATTTAGTTTGAAATGGTAATGAGCAAGGAAGGGGATAAAATTACCCTACAAATCCTAATGGCGGATTAGTAGTTGTCGATTGCACAGCTGACAATTGCCATCGAAAGTGGGTGTTGGTGGAATTCCATTCAAAAAGTACATGCCCTGTTAATTTATATCAACGCTGTGATATCTGCAAATTTTTCCGGCGTACAAACTGAGTTAAGGCTATTTTTAACGATGTGAATTACTGTCATAGTTTGAGTTCGTGTGTTTTGAATCCTTGGAACTTATAAAATTTATTCGAGGTGCGCTGCGGAGTGGTAAATTCTGGTCGAGGGTTAATCAATTAAATATTCCGGTTGCTCCTTTTTTATTTTGAATTTTGCGCTCAGCTGGGTGCGGGGCGAAGAGTGGGAAGTAGGTAATCAATTTTTACTTTCGAGGAGGACATTCAAAAACCCCCGAGTATGACCGAAACCTTTTTCGAATTTGATTTCATGTATTTGATTGAGCTGATAGTAATCACTTCAGTATTCAAAATAGTATTCGATTTAAAAAAAGCTGTAGATTTAGCCTTGCTAAACTTCCTATTTCCATAATACATTAGAAATCGAATATTAGCATATAGGGATGATCACGTTCGTCGATATAATCGGTTTCTATCGATTTAGCTGTATCTGAACGCATCAAATAAATAACCGGGATATAATTTGCACGGATTCGATATTATCGTTCTTGTAGTGTAGCTAAGTCAACATGTGGTAAATCAGGCGCAGTGACAGTATTGATCGTTGGAAACTTTGCTACTTATCGACCTTCAATATTATCCACATCGTAATCCAAAAGTTTTCATGTTTAAATATTATTTCTCCAGAATCTTACTTCGACATCTGCAGATTTGATATTTATTCGTTCGTTGTGTTATGATTCAATTTGTTACAATTTGTACATTTGATTCGCTAATGCTGAATTCGGAATGTAATGTTTAGCTGCATTTTCATGCAGATTCCTTTCATCTTGGCACTCGGCGTTTTTAACCATCAATTGATTGAAGACTGCCAATGTTTTGGTCGGAAGTAGAAATAATATGTAGACAAAATTTTACTGAATCTGTATGAAAGTATTTAATATGCTAGTCATCCTTGTTCTCATGAAAAGCTTCAGATAGTAGTCATTGTATGNGATAGACATTTATACTAAAGCTCTCATGTAAATATGATGTATAGTTTGCGTTGTACGTGAATATAAATTCATAAATAGGTTATAACAAAATATGAATAACTTTTAAGATTCTTAATTTGTCAAAGTAGATTGATTTTACTATTATAAACACAGATTACACTATTATATCTATTTGTCCGATAAGTCTACTAAGTTATCTAACTATTATTGAGTTTCGTAAAGCATTTACTTTGAGGAAAGAGTGAGCGAAGGATCAGACGGACATAGCCACGCGTTTTACTTTGAAGACGTCCCATCTTTCTTACCCACAAGATTTCAATTCCACATGCCGTATTCACGAATCCTAACCAAGAACGAAAAGGAAATCAATTTCATAGAATCTGTTTGGGTCGGTTCGCACACTGGAAAAGATAACTTCTTTTGAGAGTGTCGTGGCATCTTTTTGAGCGTCGAGTTGACCGTTTGTCTAGTAAAGGCGGTTTTTGTTACTCTTCTTAACCAAGGAGCGTTGTTAGACGACCAAACTTTGCAATAGCTACTTCAATCATTCTCATTCCACCATTCTAGGGTTCCGAGTACTGCTGATGGGGTCTTCTCAAGTATGCGTCGATACACATTCTCTGTAGTGGCTGTCCTCCTCATGGCTCGTGTTTATTTGCAACTGTTTCTCTCCTCCCCTTCCTCACAAAGATATCTTTTAATTCCCTCCCGAACTCTTCTCCCGCAGCACTTTCCTTTCTGACTCCCATTCTTCTTCTAATCCCTCACATACACTCAATCTCTTTAAATAAAAGCTATCTTTTATCTGTCTCCCGTCGGCTACACCATCATTTTTCCTCTCTCTCTCTGCTTCATTTCTTCACTCGTCCCCTCTTCAGAGTCTGACTCTACCCCATATACACCACCACGTTCAACCCATCTTAACTGTCCATTTCTCGTTTTCATTCTTCCCTCATTTCCTCTTTTCTTTCACCAAAGGTCCATGGATACAGCATGAATTCTTGGGTTTGGTTTCCGTAAGGTGACTCCTGCAGTTATGGCCAATTCATTTCCTTCAGTATTTTTTGCGCTTTCTCACAGTTGTTTTTTTTTTGCACGATATGCAATATTTTCGTTACCATTTTATGAATTGTTATGATTGTAGATCGATAATTTGTGAAACTTTTAATGAAAACGTGACTGAAGCATAGTATAGGCGATGATAATTATTCCGGCGTGCAAGAATATTCGCGTTAGTCACTTTTCCTCATTCCGCGCTATGAAATATTACACCCATTAATTGATATTAAGAAACGGTGGCGATTTAAACATGATTATAACAAAAACGTACTAACGAGATACGATAAAAACTTATTTCTCATTTCACATTTGAACTTGAAAATAGTCCCCCTCTTTCCATTTATAACTTCATCGGAATTTTGTTTACTCTGTATATTGCATCGAATTCCGAAGTTTTGTGCTCCCGGATAGCCAAGCGGGCAACGCGTTCGACTTCAATAAAAGCGGTCCCGGGTTCGATTCCCGGTGGGGACATACGTGCGAAATGACCTTAGCTGTTGAAGCACTTTTAACGATACAATTACTCCGAAGTTTTGTTTGGAATGAAAAGCTTGCATCCGCTTTGACTTCATCTGAGAGGATATTTTAGTTTTCTATTTTAGTTGCGTCTCATAACTTTTTCATCTTTACGTTCTTCTTTAATATTTTTATCCAATGCTTATATATGTGTGTCTCTCACATTGCGCGCTCATTCTCCGTTCCCTATCGATTCTTCGTTGATGGTTTCTTCAATTTTGATAGAAATAGACTACCGTCGTTTCGGTATTACAGGATACGGAACTTTATTTTTTTGAACTAATGCTGTGAATAATGAGATATTCATAAACAAGCAGTTATTACAATTATAAACAATAAGTTATTACAATTTAAGTCATAAATAAGCGGGTTGGAAAGAATACATATTACCAAAAATCNCTGCGAGACTGATAATTAGGCGCGTATGGCGTCAGCAGGGACCACCGTTCTCAAGGGTCCAAATCAAAAAGAAAGTCTCAATAAAGATTGCCCTGTAGAGCAATCAATTACATATATTTAAATGCGTCCCGGAGCGTACTTGAGCAAATTTATCGGTAGTGTAAAAAGTCGTTGTCTTTTGACGGTTTTCTCGATTTATTTCCAAGGAATACGCCACCAAAATCATTTATCGCCCATAATAAAAACAGTGGTCACTCGGAATTCGTTCGCTGTCATTGTATTTTCTTTGATTATTTGTAGATGGAATCAAATTCTGTCTTACATCAACAACTTTCTCAGCAAGATTTCGGTAGCCATTGTTTGAAAAAAAATGTTTCCAACCCATAAAAATCGTTCAGGTGTTCAAGTATTGATATCTTATTTATTTATGTTGACGGGACAAATTTACAGAGGATAAGTATGACAGAAAAGCAGTGAGCATCACATATTTTGGCAATGAAAGAAAAAACTTATGTAAAATGAAATTTAAGTAAAAATAGAATAAGTTGTATACAAAGTATTTACCACCATCGTATCAGCATTTAATTAACCTAAAAAAAATTCCAGAAAAAATAGCGTGATCGAATTTTCTTAACCATGATGCAAAGAACATTTTAAACAATAGAATCGTGATCCTTACCTACCATTTCACATTCTCAGTCCTTTTCTATTTATCCAAATTAGCGCAATATTTAAATTGATTTCACTAAGAACAGCACCATCTATTTTCTGTAAATCCTGTCGTAACATTGATAATATTTTCCATTGTCGCCTTTTAGCGCCCTTTTTCACCCTTACATTTTCTCAAGATCTACAACAACCCACCTACGTTGAATATTTTACTTACTCAGTCACAAATCGCCTCATTTTATAAGGGCAACGTTTTCTCAGTTGTAGCTTTATACCATCTACCCTGATACATGCCGAAAGGCGGCTTGAAGTTTACATATGATGTACGTAAATGTAGATAAATAAATAAAACCAAGACACACTTCAAAACATATATATGTACATAAACGTCCTAGGGAAATATCATAAATAGAGGAGAATGTCCTAGGGAAGCAATTGTCCGAGGTACGTAATTATCCTTGGACCCGCACGTCTCATACATCAGCGCTCTCTCAAGGTTTCTGAAACAATTCATCTCGTCCCTTTTCGCTCTTTCATGAGAAATCACTTTCAAATTCGCCTAATTCTTCTCCACTACTTTCCCAACGCTCCCCCTCCTGCACTTATCATCTGGTTCGCCTTGAAATCACTTTGTCACGTCCTACTCGCCCCTCAAATAATCTCTCTTCCCGAAGTTTTTTCGTCTCTTATAAATTCCCTGAAACTTTGCATCCTACAAGCTCTCAGATCCCCGATTCCGCTGCTGACAACTCTGTTTCTTTGGATTACCTATGCTTTACTCTTCTACGCGTTTTTATTTTTATTCCTTTCTCATCTCGTTGTTGCACCGATAGGCTTCCGGGCGGACTCTAGCAACGGTTTCCTCCTTTGCGGCAAAGAAGCTCTCCTTTGGGAGTAATGTTGTGAAGGATAGACAAGAAATTGCCTTAAAACTCAGGGGAAGATTTACGAGGCGAAGGATAGGTAACCACTGCTCCCTTCTAGTTTGGTTACATGCTTGCTTTTCGTATACTTTACTGATTCTAGAAGAGTTTATTGCTATGAGTTTTTTGGAGTCTATATGAAACCGAAGTCTTTACTTTGAGTTTGGTCTATTTCCTTTGATTTCCTATTTCGACGTAATTATTTCGATTTTCTACGCGGTGAATAGATTCCTTTAATCAAGGTCTCTCTATTTGAATCAAAATTCCGAATAAGAATAATAGGAAAGGAGCGTCATCAAAATGTACTGTATGAGCTTTATGAACATAAATGTAAAGTTAATGCGTAACAATTAATATTCGATTGTAGTTATCGCTAAAAATTCGTTCTACTCCGGACGTGATTTAGGTCAATCCCATTCTTCCATGAAATACAAAGTAAAAGAAAATTTAAACAATTTCTCCTATGGATGAAAAATGCTCGATTTTTATTTTCCTAAAATTAATAAAAGTTGAGATACAATAAATGTATTGAATCTGATAGCGCAACAAATCTCTGTTTTTCTCACATCATTTGAAGTTCTTAAATTCCTATAATAGAAGCTAAAGATTTACCCTCACCAATTCACTTTTCCATGATTAATCCAGCGTTACAACAAAGCGTCGATATTCAATATACGTTGAAATTTTTAATTTTTCTTATAGTTAGAGGAATAAAAGCACTCCATAAGCCATGCATTAGCAGATGGGAATTGCGTGGATTACTGATTCGTAGGTATTAACCTTAATGCATATTGGAATAAAAACTTATTTAAGGGTGTACATAGCTAATAAAAACTATTCTTATCATTTCTATTTCCTTTATGGACACCCTTGAAGTAGGAAGTTTTCTTCAGGAAGGAAGTTTTTCTCATCCGAAATTATATTAGCATTTTATTTCCATCCATATGTACCAGCAATAAAGCTTTCATAAATCATAAGTAACGTTCATTTCCTAGCTAGAATTAATTTACCTATTTTCCTTGGTGACTTTAATATCGTGAAAGAAATTAATTTATTGGTTGTATGCTTGACTTATTTATACTGTAATATTTTCGATATTGATTTTTTCAGAAAATACAGATCATTTTTTCGCGGAGCAAATGTTTCAGATATTTTGCTAATTGAAGTTATTTACTACTGCGAGACTGATAATTAGGCGCGTATGGCGTCAGCAGGGACCACCGTTCTCAAGGGTCCAAATCAAAAAGAAAGTCTCAATAAAGATTGCCCTGTAGAGCAATCAATTACATATATTTAAATGCGTCCCGGAGCGTACTTGAGCAAATTTATCGGTAGTGTAANGCGGAAACTTAATGAGAAACTAATCTGGGTAACTTGGATATCCCGGCGGAGGCGCAAATTAATTACAAAATGATGCGATCTTTCAAAAAAATTTGTGTTAAATGTGGCCCAAAGAGTTTTCATCCCTTCATTCGCTAAATTTAATACTTTTGACGTTATTGTCACGCATATCGCGAATCAAAATATTATCCGCTTGAGCCAAGCGGCTGTTCAACACAAATGTATTTTTCCGCAAGAGTTTTTTTTTTATCGAGAATCGTTGATACAAGGAAGGTGGAATATAGAAAATTAAGTATGTGAGGGATTTGCCTTCATTATCCGTTTGTTGCGATGAATATTTTCGTTTTCCTGCTACGTTTTCCAGTCTTACGAAATGTGGTTCGTCAAACTTTTGCGATAGCTGTAAAATGGTGAATATATTATTGTTAACTCTCAATTTATTTTTTAACCAGCTTTTTTGAAAAGGTGATGATAGTTGAAAATTTTTTCTGCCTTTATTTTAATCGATTTCATAAGAAGTGGAAACTTTGTTAATAAATTTAGTACTTAGTTTACCAGTAAAATACGAAGTGATTTATTCGCAGAATTTTAAACTGCATAGTTGTCAACGCATCAACGCATAGGAAACAGCGTTGGCCCTAAGGGTTTAATGTAGGTGATTATATGATGATTAAATATTTTTTGTTTTATCTTTTGTGCCTTATAAAAACTGATATATGTAATTATGTTCAATTTAATTTATATTTGTGCAATATTGCATCACTCGTGATATCTGAGTTTAGTTGGAACTCTACCTCGTACAGCGATAGGTTGAAATACTTTTAATTATCCAACGAATCATTGTTTTTTCCTCCCAATGGCGTAGCGATTAAATATCGTAAAATATCTAATTAATCTCATTCTTCAAAAAGGCATATTTCAATTTCAAATTCTTATGTAAAGTGTTCTATCTGATCTTTACGCCTTGGTCCTCTAAATAGCACTTGAACGGCCAATAGCAATGTCCGGCGTGAAAGAGCATTTTTATGAAATGAGGAGCGGTTGATAGCGGCACTCGTTGGCAGAGAAACTGATCAAACGCACTGTCCTCGCTTTAATCTCATTCCTCTCTGCTTTGTGATTAATTTACTGCGAGGAATTTTGCGTGAAGCGCATTCAAATCAATATATACTGCATTAACTTGCACATTTTTCTTCCCGCAACCAATTAAGGCATCAACAAAAAGACTTAATTGGCGTTTCACGCAAATTGCGCGTTTGAAATCCGCTTAGGAAATTAAGGAGTGGATAATGGCTAGCGATCACGTTTGAAACTCTAATTTCTCCGTTTGAGTTTAATCAAAACTTGCATGGTCTACCATTTTCCTTGTTCCGTATTCATTGCTGCTGTATTTTTCATTTTGTTTGTCATCCGAACAAATAAAAAATTTTTAAAGGCGCTTTCCTTACACATTCTCTCTCCATAAGATAGTTAAACGGGTCTTCACGGGCACTAATTGTTTTTTATTGAAATTCGTCTTCGGGAATTACGATGCATAAGAAGAATCTAAGATAAAGAGAAATTCAAGGACATATTTTTTATTGCGTTCGAGGAATTCAGTTCCGTTCTTGGTGATAATAAAGCATTTCACGAAGTTCTTACAAAAGCCACTTTTATTATTTCGAAGAAAGCTAGTTTTATCTTTTTACGGAAAGTCAAGTATTTTTTAGAGATTCTGTTCTTAGAAGGAATGATGAATAAACGTAATCACGCGCGCGCACACACCCATATCTTGCTGTGTGTGATTTTTATTTTCATTTATTTTTGTAATTTTGTAACTTATTTAAGGACTATAAAATTGTATTGTTACAGTTAATTGAAAGACCGTATTTGCACGAATCTAAAGAGATACATTTTTCTCTTCCGTGCTTCGGAAGCAAAATCATCGACTTCCATTGAATTGCGTACTACAGATTTTTAGGTTTATTAATATACCACGTCTATTTCATGAACTATTTCGAGCTCATAAATGAAGTAATCTAGGGAAAGTACTTAATTAAATATTCTTAATGTGCATTCTATTGCGTAGGTCTTTATGTAGTTTTTAAACCTGGTTATTAAGCATGAATACACATTAATACCTTTGATTGAACTAATTTTGTGCTATTTTATCTGTGTTTGGACATATCGTTAGAAAAGCAAATTCAGAGGTATTTTATTTCTGATAGAAATTATTTTTGTTGTCCAATGGGAAATGGTTAATCTTAGATTCTTTGACATACGATTTATATGGGATATTTCGTTATTCTGTATAAAAAACCTCTTGTTTCACTTAAAAATCGCGTTGAAATGAGGAGGAAATTTTAAAAAGAAAGGGTAAATCTTCCGTCCAGTATTCAGTTCGTGAGAACCTCAAATCAGGTAACCTAGTCTATGATAATTTAGATCGCATACTTTTGAAATCGAAACTCTTTTGTCAAAATCTGTGGTCGGTGTGTCTCTCTTTCCTTAATTCGCTCCAATGTGTCTTTTCTATGATCTAAGGGGACATTTTTTTCATTACCGATTCTTCCATCGTGTTCTCTCCAACACGCGAAACCCATCCGCCAATAGAACGTCTTATCTTCACCTCTTAGCTCCTTCTCCAACTCGGTGTACGATCCGTATCTTCTCCTCGACTTCCATTAAACTTATTTACTTGCAAGTTTGAGTAATAAAAAGTCTGCAACTCAAATGTAAAATAATTCAGCTTTCAATCTCAAATATCTCCAGCCTTATTTCGACAGTTTTGGAGACAACTGCACGTAGTGAGACTGATACATTCATTATATCACCTATTTATTTTTTAAGTGGAGTAAAAAGTTACGGCCAATTTTGTCCCCCTTCTGCGTTGCGAGCGCATAATTACGGACGTAATTCAAAATGTTGCTAAAATTAGTCAGTGAGGGAAGCTTAGGCCAACTACTTCACTCCTCATCTTGCCCAGGAATTGATTCAAAACTGTGTGGTAGTTTGTCGTTGTAACAGTGAGTTTTAAACCATCATCTAGACTGATGGTTTTTAACACAGCCTGGAGAGATAATTTTAATCTTTTTGACTCTTAAAAAAGTAGAGAAATTCAAATACTAGTGATTCAAGTGATAATCAAAACATTTGGCTCGCTAGATATTTGATTGACACATCGGAATATGTCATGGTGTACTTGCAAAATGGTAAAAGAACTTAATAATAATACGTATCTTAGAGTAATTTTTATAACGGTATAAATTATGAAAAATTGGAAAATGTTGGAAATGATCTTTAAAACGTCGACGATGAAAAAGTTTTAGCATAATCAGCACTTAATAAATCGTATGATAGTAATTACAGCGTAATCTAGAAAGTGAGAACGATTTTCCTTCATTCAGTCAACTTGAATTACTCCATAAAACCTCGTTCGCTCGTTTACTTATTTAAATGAATGGTATGTATTCTATTAGCAATTACCTTTCAATCCGATCGAAATGTAGAAGCCGTTGTGATGTAGCAGAAAGAATCCCCTCAGTGGAATGAATTAATATTTGTCAGTTTTCATCTCATGTTTATTTAAACGCGGATTTCTCGTTTCAAACCAGAATATGGCTACCATAAGCCTTCCATCACTTTTAATTACATGATAATTTTCGAAGCGATATTTTTTTATTCCGTTTTTTCGTTGTGCACCACGAATGAGGATAAGCGCGGAATAACTCCATAGGATTTGAGTCATCCTGCTTACGGGGGCTGAGCGTACAAATTGAATCATTTTTGTTGATTCAGTGATTAATAATTAGTGAGAAAAAGGAGCGCGCCACAAAACGGGTTCGAACCTGACGTATCCGCGCTGAAAGTTGCTCTAATCCGACACCGGTTTAGCTTACGCATGCCTCTGAGTTCTAGCTCATTAAGAGCAGTAGATGATGGAATAATGACCGCGTAGGATTAACTGAATTTATAAAATACAAACAGTGATTTGTAGGTGAAAGTGTAAAATATTGAAAAGGGATTAAGGAAAGAAAGCTGGCGGAAACTTAATGAGAAACTAATCTGGGTAACTTGGATATCCCGGCGGAGGCGCAAATTAATTACAAAATGATGCGATCTTTCAAAAAAATTTGTGTTAAATGTGGCCCAAAGAGTTTTCATCCCTTCATTCGCTAAATTTAATACTTTTGACGTTATTGTCACGCATATCGCGAATCAAAATATTATCCGCTTGAGCCAAGCGGCTGTTCAACACAAATGTATTTTTCCGCAAGAGTTTTTTTTTTATCGAGAATCGTTGATACAAGGAAGGTGGAATATAGAAAATTAAGTATGTGAGGGATTTGCCTTCATTATCCGTTTGTTGCGATGAATATTTTCGTTTTCCTGCTACGTTTTCCAGTCTTACGAAATGTGGTTCGTCAAACTTTTGCGATAGCTGTAAAATGGTGAATATATTATTGTTAACTCTCAATTTATTTTTTAACCAGCTTTTTTGAAAAGGTGATGATAGTTGAAAATTTTTTCTGCCTTTATTTTAATCGATTTCATAAGAAGTGGAAACTTTGTTAATAAATTTAGTACTTAGTTTACCAGTAAAATACGAAGTGATTTATTCGCAGAATTTTAAACTGCATAGTTGTCAACGCATCAACGCATAGGAAACAGCGTTGGCCCTAAGGGTTTAATGTAGGAAATTTTAGGCTCTTCTCCTGCTTTGGTAGAGTGGAACATAGTGATAGGGTTATTTTCTGATAACTTTTCCCATATACGGAGAGAATGCCATACTAAGAAATACTTTAGAAAGGGGCGATACTCTGCAGCATTACTACATTGGAAATGAGAGAAAAGTGTAGAATTCTTTCCACAGAATCATCTCATTTCATGAGATATTTCTATGGAAAAACAGTGAATCTACTAATTCCTTTTCCGGTGATACAATTAAATAATAACTTATGTAAAATTATTTTAATATCTAGAATTAGTTTAATCGCATTTTCTTAAATTTGACACATTTTCCGTTTTCTCAAACATTTATAATTTTTATCTCATATTCATTCTAAGTTTAGCCTAAATTACATTACATCACTTTCTTAGCTGATATTTTGCTTTAGTCATTTTTTTCTGTGTTAAATCTCGTGTAAGCGGTTGAACAGCTATTATTTTCCGCTTGCACGGTTCTCTTAATTTTTAATTACTTTGGGTCAGTCTAGATTGGTTCCTTAAGGATCTGTTCAGTAAATCTGGATAGGTGGAAAGAGTGTCGAATATTCTAGGCAAAAGTTGTTAAGGGAACGTATTACGTCGAATAAATTAGTGTGACTACGACTAGAAATTAACTGTTCGGCGAGGAAAGCTATCTTTTACTCCTCGGAATTTCTGTTTCTTCTAGGACTTTTTTATTCCTTCCTGCCTTTTCCTTGTTTATCCTATTGACCCTATTCCTTTTTTATGCTACGTATTGTGTCCTCACTCATTATATTTTAACTATTTTCTATTCCTCTGATGTGGGATTTCCCTTTAGGCCCATGTTGATTTCTCTATCTCTCGGCACAACGTTTTTGCCTTCTTTGTGAATCCACCCTTCAGTTGGCTTCTTTCTCACATCCCGACCAACATCACTTTCCCCTAAGTACGTTCATCTTCCACGCTCTCATCTTTCACGAGTCCTTCCATTACAAAAAAGCGCTGTATACCTGTGAACTCGGCCTAATCGGGGTACGTTTTTTCCCCCTCCGCCTCCGACATTTTCTCCCGTAGTTTTTCCCCTCCTTGCCTCACATTGTTGTCGGCCATTTCACCCTTAGCTGAAGGTATTTCACGTTTGTACGAGGAAAATGGAGGCGGATTTTCGAACAAACATTGTTTCAGTCCCGGGAAGGATTTTCTCGGAAGAGTCAACGCGATGTGTATTCTTTTAACGATCGAATCAAGTCTTTGTATAAACTTTGGGTCCGCGACTGCGGTGGATATCGGAGATGCTACTGCCTCTGAATGGTGACCACCTGCTAAAAGAGTTAAGTTTTCGCGAGTGCCGACAGAATTGTCGGGGATTCAATGCAACGTTATCCGGTTCTCTCTATTGTGACCGAGTTTTTGAGGCACACTCTTTCGATATGCCCTCATTCCAAATTTTTATAGCTATTGACTCGACTCGGAAAATGAGACATTTAATAATTGTGGGCACGAATAAACGCGTTCCGCTTTCATTTTATTAATACTCGTCACCATTTTATACGGAAGCGCAATACCGTATTTTTGCTCTTATTTCTCACGTTTTTTGAGGCACTCTTTTCTTTTTCCTTTTACCTTCCTCATTTCTTAAAACGCAAAATTTTTGCATAAACTTTAATTTCCTTATCTTCACTAATGCCGTGCGTGTGATTTCTCACTTCGAATAATTAGGACAAATGTAGGAGATGGCTGGAGATAGTAGAAAGAGCACGAGAAAAAGCTATTACTTTATCTAACTTGCGTAATTACTCCAGTGGTTGTTATCTCCTCTTATCTGTTATAAGGAGGCTTACGCCGCCTTACGTTTCGCTCGCTAGAGGGAATTAGAGACGAGCTTTTAAAGGAGCGTTGCAATAGAAAAGGGGTTGTATGACGAATTGAGTTTATTTTTAAGGGTAATGCTCGAAATGGTGATCGTTAAGTTTTATTAGATAACCTTAGGAAATGAGATGGGATATGGTGAGGGTGAGGGTAGTATGGAATAAGTAAAATGGGAGTGATTAAGATAAGGAGTGGTATTCATAACGGAAGAGGGGGCGGAGTTAGTTTAGGGTTTATCGGAGAATATTCCCACATAGCAGGTTCCAATACGCAGGCTATATCGCTGGATTTTAGAGAGAATATATAAGGGTTTCCAGCGAAGAGGTACATACATTCCTCGTTTGGAGGAATAATGCGTTCTTGAGAAAACCTCGAGCTAAACGAAAATCAATATTTCGTAAGGATGCATGAAGTTATAGTAAGATACATCCAGAATCTGGGGTAGGAAATTCAGGAAAATATCCTGGCCTTATTGTGCTCCTCCAATAACATTACAGCCAGATTATGTTGCAAAAAAGGAATAGTGTGAACCAGGTTTTATCATTAATTGCACAACAAATCTATTTCGTTAAGGACAGTTAATTTTATTTATTCTAATGCGGAGATTTCTATTATTTTTCTAAATGTAAGGAGTCACACTGCTGTAACTAGAACATTTACCTATTAATTATATTTGTTATATTTGGGTTTCTTAGGGTTTTATGGGAGAAAGAAGGCTTCTCCTTTATTTAGTTCTATTCACTTGTGAGAAAAAATTGTTCACCACATTTTTTAGATTATTTTGTTAGAGTACAAGTTTGATGAAATTACCCAGAGTTCGTTTCATTTACCTACTTTGGCTCTGAATACACTTACTGGCTCATTTTTGTAAGCGAGAAAATGAAGCATTTCCAGACAATATTCCGTGCTCTTTCCGAATGCATTCCTCTCACGGAAGTATTACAGAATTCAGTTGACATTCACGGCGTGAGCAAATTCATTAAGGCGAGCAGATGTAAATTAAATATCTACTACAAATATGACTGTGAATACGTGAAATTGCTTTACGAATTAACTCACACATTTGTTTAGTGGTGATTTGACACACCGAAAATATAAAATACCGAAAATGTTTGACTCGTCGGATTCGTTTTCACCAATTACTCCGTAAAACAGCTTGCGCTATGGAAGTAAGGTTTTCGTCATGTCAAACCTTACTTACATTACATGTTGACTCACTACTGTAATTCAGGTATTGTGTTCGAGAAATTTTTTGTTAGGGTTTTAAGATTGAAAATATTTCCCGGATATAGGTCGTTTCATCAACCAGTGGCCATAATAATTTAATTAGACTTATAAAGGCGAATAGCGTAATTTTTTGCAATCATAAGACGTTCTAGGGGATATTAAAGTCTTTAAATTATGCTACATACCCCAAATAATTATATTTCACTTTCTAAGAAAATATCATTATCGGTAAATTTATCTTTCACATTATCTTCTGGTGTAAGAAAGAGTGGATCCTTTTGCTTTAAACTAGACATAAATCCTTTCAAACATATTTTCTAATAATGTTTTCCTTTAGACTCAACCTTGAACCCTTTAGAATTTTCAAATAGCGATTTCTAACTGGATTTCCCTCAGAAATTTCCTGCAAACTGCATACTAAAATTTCATAAGGATTTTTTGCATGGCTATAAGCATAGATGTAAGCACTTCGCAGTTTAAACTCCTTAATTTTGTCCGCAGGCCCTGAGGTTAGAATCATGTTCAGTTTATATGCGTTTCTGAGATTTGATGCAGCGGAAGAAATGTTCAGATAATTAGACGCGAGACTAGGTTTATCATTTTTACTGGACATTGTTGTGGAATATTTCAACGGTAGCGTGCCGATTTTACCATGGTGTGCGGATCTTTTCCAGCTCGCGTGCCAAAGTAAAGACGTGATTTAAAGTTTGTTTGCGTGTCAGCCAAATTGAATTTATATTCAACAGATAATTCAAATTAGCGGCTATTTCTATCTCCGTTACACTCTGTAGATCACTTTTGTATGTAAGGGGGAGTACAACGAACCTGACCTAATTTGCAATCTTCATTTTTTCACGTGGGTATGCGCCATAAATTATAGCCAACGTAGCTGTTGAGTCGATAAAATATATCCGTTTTTGCATTACTTGAGTTAGAACATAGTTAAGGCTATCTCCGAAGAGATAATTTTTTGCTGCTTAAAACTCATGCTTGTCGATAGCGAATGATTGTTGTAAAAGTCCCTAAAATCATAGAAAGTAAACCAATAAAACTCACTTTAATTCTCACCAAAGGGGCGTTGCTGTTTCCCTGGCTTTATTTTTGTTATTGAGGGAAAATAAAACTCGAATTCGAAATCCGATGGGCGCTCGGTTAACCAAGTGGGTAACGAGTTCAGCTTTTTGGAAAGCAGTCCCGGGTTCGATCGCCGAAGGGGGTCCTTATGTGTAAAGTAGCCTCGGCTGTGTAAACGCTTTTAAAAATTCAGTATTGTGAAATAATTATGGGTAATATTTTTTTCTTACACTTCAGGAGAATATTATATCCCGAAAAGGTTTTTGGACATAGAGTAACTGACACTTGTTTATTTCGTATTAGAGAAGCTTCTTCATATAACTTTAATGAAAAGTAATTAACAGGTAGCTACGAAGGTCATCGATCGGAAATAATTGATTCATTTAAGAAATTGCGAAATTTAATATTGGGTTAGAGTTTCACCGTTGCTTATTCATTCACACTCGAAAACGGATCAGTCTCTTGTTAGAAATCGTTACGAGCTCTGAAGGATGCTCATAAAAATGTATCTTAAAGGAAAATCTGTGGCTTACTTTTAAATCATTCGAGGGTATTCATCGATAGTTCTTTTCCTTATCTACCAATCGGCTTGCGTGTCTTTTGGCTTGACAGTCCCGAAGCTGAATACAATGTCGCTTATTTTTAATCAGAATTTTAATATCGCGATATAGCTTAATTTTCGTTTATCATTTGGGGTTTATTAATAGTTCTGTACCGAGAAATTTACAGGGCCGTGTGCAAACAGGTATTCAGGAAAAATTCAGTTAATTCAGCAATCGATATTCCAGATCGATTCCAAATGAATCTCACGACATGAATTCCCTTGAAAATGTTTTCCCGTGAACATATCCGGAATGAAAGGTGGAAGAAAAATCAAATCTTTTGATAGCACTTTATTGGAAATCAATTGAAGAAAATCTGTAGCTAACATCCTCTAATGGAGTTGAATCTTCCACAGCTGAAATATCGGAAAACTGTTTTTGGAATGATACAGACAGTGCGAAGTTTGCGGAAATCTTAACTACAATAGGTAATTGCTTGTACTATCCATATTCACATACTCTGCTAACACTTTTTTCTTATTTAACTACTTGCTTCATATCATTTTTGTACATTCGCAATCGTTGTGTTTCTTTGAGATAGTATAAGACATCATCCTACCATATTACCTGGTACGTTCACACAAAAGAAACGGCAAATAATCAATATATGAGTTACTTATTGAAGTATATTTACTTATAACCGAGGTAGTTACTTTGAAAGGGATTTGCATTATTCTTACTGGAAGTAGTATATATTTAATTTTGTTTTTTTTTGCTTGTTCACAGCGGAATAAACTGTTTTCTCGGCTGAGATTCGATATAAAACTCCCGATATTCCAGTGCCTCCCATTTAGAATGTCCAAATTTTTGGATAACTATAGCTCCTTGTGCAACTTTTCTTAAATACACTGGTTACATTGATATCGTTTTCATAGTATCAAAATACCCAAAATCAAACCTAATCGATAGCTGTTTAAAAACATTTGAGCCACTATTAGTTCGTATTTCCTACGAAGCTGATTCTGACGTCGCTGTTTTCTAACTTCAGACTAAGTTGCTGTAAACTTCATTTATGGAGCTACAAACGTTGTAAACAACCGTAATAACTGACCCGACTACATGTGATATAGATGATTAGTCCGCGAATCTACTTCGCTTAATCGCTTTGGAAAAAGGAAAGAGAACAGCAACAACATATCTCTAGCGCTGTGTTGTCTCGGTGTTAAATACTATTTACACAGTTGCGAAGGCATTAATGTGTTAATGGAGGGAACTCGATGTTTGAAATTAGAGAAAAAGTTGAGACCCTTCGAGAGAGCATTTTCCTTCCTCACCGCATACACCCACCCGACGCTCGATTTTTCTATTTGCGTGGTCGGAACTTACAGCGTCCTCTTTGCAAGTTTCACGTATTAGCGTTTACTTCGCTAACTCTTCTCTGTATCTCTCCCAGAAGCTCTACGGAAGTTCTCGACATTCTGACTGCCTTAGTGTTTTGGTCATCCTAGAATCTCTCCATCCAACACGTTTCTATTTCCTCGCGGCGATACACTCGAGTGCGCCGATTGTATTGGCGACAAACCCATTGTCTCTGGTTTTTGTAACTCAATCTTAGGTAATTGAAATTCAGACAATCTGGTCTTTCCTGGGAAAATAACTGGACTCTTGCGTTTAGCCGTGCCGGGTACTTCGCTAACCAGACCACACACCTCACCACTCTGTAGGCTATTCAGAACTTGCCTGGGAGGGGTTGCCAACGTTACATTAGCCCATCAACTCTATTACCGATCCCTCCCCTTCACTCCCTTATCTCGGTGTGAACCGCTGACTCACCCTAAAGTCGGAGTTTGAGGGGCCAGCCGAAATGTAGAACTCTTGGAGTTCCTCATATTACATCAATATCAGTTTCTGGTCCAGTTTCGCTTCAATCGCTCGAAGTGGGGCGGTTTTGGAGGCGGATGATTTAGGATTAGTACCGCTTTATTTCGAAAGCTATGAACAACGGGTTGATATCTAGAAAAGCTGTTCAAATAGTTAAGCTATATTTTTGAGTGCTGAATCTTAAACTTCTCTAAATTATTAATTTGTGATTGGTGCATTTGGTATTGCTAGTTATATATTATTTCTATCCGTTAATAAATGGTTAATAATGGCGCTAAACTGGCTCATTTTTGCTCGAAGGGAAACTATTCCATAAGAGTACTCCAAATTATCAGAATCGGTGTCATGTAGTAACCATTAAAATGTTACATCTTAACTGACATCATTATATTCCTCTTTCTGGGTAAGCACATAATTTACCTCGTTAATTCATGATGCAGCGGAACATATACAATTTACATCTAAATCTTCATTAATATTCTGCAAGCAGTCTTTCAGCGTGTGGCAGTTGATGTACTTATACTGAGAAAGATAGTTTTCAATTTTTCTCAATAGTTAAGGATAGATGAGATGCAAAGGATATGTTTAAGAAATTAGTAAAGAAGGATAATTGATAAAGGGATATAGTATGGACCTACTTTCTCGATCTTCTTGAAGTAAATATTCGTTCAATTAGATTGAAAATAAACAAAAAAATATGTTAAAAGTAAGATTCTGTTAGAGATACAGCAATGCATTTTCGAATTGTTTTTCCATCAGCCATCTTTCCTGTGATCAACATTCATCTACATTAGTACCCTGCAAGCCGCCTTTCGGCGTGTGGCAGGGATCAATTTTCACATTTAATGTTTCTGTAAAATTAAAAGAAAAGGAATTCTTCTTCGGTCAAATTTTAAGCTTTGAATTTATCAATTTGTTTCTTGGCAAAGGATTGGCGATAGAGGAATAAATTATGGTTACTATGGATTTGCATCAGTTTCTATTAGTATTCAGATAATTTAGTGCATAAAATGAGATGATAATTCAGACATTTCGCTCTAAATTCTTCACACACTTGTAGAGTATGGTTATCTTAGTGTCTTGGCTAGAGTTTTAATGTTAATTTGACTATTGCGTTCCTTTTTTATCTCTCTCTCTCTTTGCACTCATCCGAAGAGTATCTGAAACCCACCCCATCCTACGCTAATGATGATAACGTTTCCAAATTCTTTCAGCGTGATCCCTATTTTAACACTCGGTTACATCAGTTTTTATTTCTCGTGCATCTAAAGACGTTTTATTTTAAGGTTGAAGATCTTTCTACAGTTTTCCATTATAAATTTGTAATTGAACCTTCTTGGATACTGCTGACTATTCTCATGTGTTTATTCTCTAACAACCAAGAAAATTAAAATAAATCTTCCATATGAGATTCTTCTCTCGGTAAAGCTGTAAATATACCTATCTTTATTCGCCATGGTTCAGTAAATAATAAATAGGCCCATAACGCAAAGGCTATTAGGCTATAAACTCGCGTTAGTTTACCAATCGTCCACAGGAGGGTTTATTAGTTGATTTGACTTAGCCCCGGACCCTTCCCCTTGTGACCAGTTTACCAGAGGTAAAATTAGGTCTCCGGCAGTTAGAACTGATTTATTTACGATCATGTCTTTGCAGGTCAATTTCCAAAGCCTCTCAACAAGCTTAGAGCATCCCAGTGGTCCGTTACACCCCAATTGCGGACGTTTTTCGCTTATTGTTTCCAATCAACACCTTCACGCTGATTGTGTTCACGTTTTCATTACTAGGAGAAGGAATTCAAACTGTAACTCTCTCTCACGTTTTCCTCCTGCTTAATTTCATGAGTCGATCATTACATGTAAATTCTTTGGAGAAAATTCGAACATTTTCTGATTACCTCCAGTAGGTAACAGAATCTTTCACATACGTTTATAAAAATCTCTATTTTATGATACCTTACCGCATAATCATACCCACAACAGGCTTATCATACCAGCCAACTTGTATGTATTTCATTACTCCGATTCTACATGATAATATTCATCAGATTTCATCCCAACTACCTGTAACGTGTGCTAAAAATGCTGGTAATATGGTTCAGAATCTAAGGACTTTAATCCTCGTATAAATTTCTATCTTACTGATCTCCTTCTAATATTGTTTCTTAAGGACCGGTCATCGCTTCTACCAACACTTATTCCAAGAAATTTTAAAATTTAAGAAAATCACCCTGCGCGTTTCAAAATCACTTCTAATATTTGAGTTATTGGGGCATTTTAATCACTTTTTTCTTCGTAATTTACCTAATGTTTATGGACTAAAAGTTCCCCAGATACAGTTTATTTCTCATTAATAAAAAATACAGTTGTATTGGTACAGAAATCGGATTAATTGTATGATTTTTGTTGTAGGTTTTTTGTTATTTATACCGTATATATTTAATTTT
>KZ308256.1:263642-294946 GCA_000376725.2 Ladona fulva
CTTCAACGATACTTATTCATTTAAATGTTCCTTTGATATTATAGTATTTGAAAATGTTTCTTAAATAACATATTTTCTGATTCTATTCTATTTTATATTCGGAATTTTCTTCAACGGAAGTCGTTTAGCACTTTTCATTTTTATAGTTGTCATTACAAAATGTTTACTACGTTACTTCTTACGGTCCAAAAAACATCACTCTTTAGAGTTGCATCGTTATGTAGACATACTATCCGAACTTTAAGCGTAACACATATATATAAAAGTATACAGCGGTTCTTTCGCTTCGAAAGTTCGGAATTAAAAAGTTATTTTTCCTCCCTTCTCGAAACTTCCGGCTTTTCGCTACCACCATGGTCCCGGAGTATCTCCCAGCTTTCTCACCATACTTTTCGGTTGGATATCCACTTTGCCATTCTTCAGTATCCCCAAAACCTGTCATTCCTCAGCCGAAACTCTCTGCTCACCGACATTCTTATCAACACTATCACTTTGCCATCCTTTTCAATCCTTTCCAATTCCCCTCTTTTCCCTCGCATTTCATCTTCCATCGTACACACCTGGCGGAAATTCCTCTCCACCGAGGCCTGGCTTTTTTACCTAATTTTCTTCTGATGCCACTCCGCTGAAAAGTTTAATTATAAGCACCTAATTGTAGAATGAATCACGTAAATCTATCGGAGTAATCATGCGTACAGCAATGTTTCGGAAGTGAAAGTTACCTGCTATCGAAACTGGCCCAACTGAAAGACTACTAAGAGGAATGAGTTTTTAGATCTCAGTCGTCAAATATTTTACCAACGCATGCAAAGGTGGAAGGATTGAGGCCTAGTTTGCGTAGCCTATCATTTGCTAAAACCATTTCAGCTTTAGTGCTGTGCCATCTTTCGGAGGATTACCCGTTCTATCTAATGTCTCTCTATGTTCTATGGATGTCCTGCTTACTTTTAAGCACACTCGAAATTTGTCGAACAATTTTGTCGAAGAAAGTCTCAAACGTAGCAGTAATTCGAAGTAAATATATTTGAAGGATAAAATTTTCAATCTTAAGGTAATTAAACAGGTTTATTGGATATACATACATTAAGATATTGCAAGGAATCTTTTTCCATACGTATGTGTGAAAAATGGTTTCTTGCTATATCTTGGGCATAGAGATTCAAAAACTACTTCATGTGTTTATATCTTCCTCTTTTTGTTGTCAGGCTTTGGTCGCAGAAGGAATGGGTAAAGAACATATGAAATAAATTAAATATTTAATTCAATATCACCTTTTTATAGAAACTTGTGGATAAAATCAAGTTTTAGGTAACATTTTCTAAAGAAAGAATACCAACCTCAAGAACCTTCACGTATACTGCAAATTATGAACCTTATGTATGGCCAATTTATTGGATTTAGTGAAAGGAATCGGTTTATGATCGAAATTAGAATTAATATAGCTGGTAGCTGCCAAGGCTGAAGAACCTGGAAGGTTTTATTAATCGATCAATGTACGTTAATTTCATTAGCCAACACTGGATGTTTGTTATATGGCATTATTGTAAAGAGAACTTTAGAATTTATAACTAAGAACTAGAGAACTTAGAATTTCTGAATTCTATATTATGGATGGTGAATTCATCGTCATCCCAGTTACTGGTGTAAAGAACTGCGGCTGTCCATTATCCCACGGTCTTTACCGCCGTGGACCTTTAACTGTCTCCATTTTTTGGACCAAATGCACACATTTTGTAATCCATTCCTTATCATATCATTTGACTCCAAAACTGTTAAGTTTCCACGTATTTTACTGGCCTCCGGGGAAGTAAGGGTGTGCGTTTTTAATATTCTACATCCACATAATACGTTCAATTCGGTAGAGTAATGGGCGGCAGTGGGTGCCCCGAAGAAGGCTTATCACTATCAATCATTCTTAAGCGCCCTGTTCCTTGTGTACCGATCCATAATAGTCCGAGGGGTTAATCGATGCTTCGCATTGCTTCGGCGGACTGTCATCCTCGGGCTTATCATCTGCGAACGAAAAGGGAAAAAAATTATCTCCATGTTTTTCCCTCGGAAATTTCGTTCAAGTTACCGGTGCAGACTCCCAGGAGACTCATCGGAGAAGGTGTGATGGCTCAAATGCCGGCGAGATAAAACTTTAACAAAGAAATAGAAAAGAAAATCGCATAGTTTATCATTCCATTATATAATTTGAAATTCTATTTACTTACGCAAATTGAAACTTTTACACGACATTCGGACGGACGCAGACCAGAGTTGCATGATGCCTCACTTGAATGAGCGTACGAATTAAATACTGGATTATCAAGATTCGAGGACTTTTTTTTAATTTGGCTCAATTGCTTAGACAAATTGTTTGAAATGGTAATAGTGTGAAATACTGAGCGTTGCATCGGCCGTTAATGAGAAAAAACGTAATTATCTACTTATCCGTAAAAAAGGTAGAGGAAATCGAGATTAAAATGTTCCGCAAGAGCGCGTTAAGAAGAATTTTTAGGTTAAATAATTTTTCTGGTCAACAGAAATATTCAATTAATACCAAATGACGCGAGAGTAGTGATCACTTATTGCCCGCCTATATTGAAAATTACCCAGTTATTATGCAGGAAATACGCCGAATTATGAGATTTTTATATAATTTTTCGAGAGAAAATCTTCATAAATTGAACTACTGAAATATTTTGGCAAAATCCTATTCGGCAACCACTTACAAGAGGACTAACATTAGTAGTTTTTTTCGTAATTTCGTAATCGATAAAATTATTAGGCGCTTAGATCTTTCCTTCCTTTCCTTCTTTTAGAAATTTCCTGGCTCACAAGAAAAATAGTTGCAAAAGGTCGGAATAACTGCACAAGACTTCCACAAAAACTGCACTTTAATTTGAAACCAAGATAGTCCCACCATGATAGGAACCGGGGGCAACCCTATATGGTGGTCCAGCATATTACTAGATGTCCTCGACTTTCCTTGCGATTCATTAGCGGGCCTTCCCATAGTGAAAGAATTCCATCTTGGAATTGAATGTTCACCGTGTTAATTCCACATCGTGAAAGAATCGTTTCCTCCTCTCGAGAGAGATGATTGAGTCTTAATAAATGACCATTGAACTTTGAAAATATGCTAGAGAAAAATCAATCCTAACAATTTTCAAGTAATTTAATTACCAATGAATTTTCGAGTAATAAAACAATTGAGCGTATTATTGCTTCAAGTTCAATAATGCTTTTTCTAGTTCATAAGAGGCAGCTAGTCAATGCCAAACGTAATTAGCCCTTATTCTAAATGACTTACTTAAAGAAACTAATTAGTATATTACAACATACGTCGTATTTTTTAGATTTCAGGAAATATTCGACAGGGCATGCCCTGTTTAATCGATATAAAAGTTAATGGCTCACTCAACTGGCGAAACATTCATCGGATGAATAATATCGTTCGTCGTAACAGGTCTCAGTAAATTTCATTGGATGGAATTTTATCCAATGGTGTATGCATCACATTTGACGTTCCACTGGGAAGTGTATTTTGTTCCTAATTTATATTAGCGATCTAGTGCATAATAAAGCATGGTTAGAATGTTCGCCGATGATATTCTCTTCCACAGACGGGTTCGTCCAAAGACACCCATATTTTACGGAACGATCACAGTGTTACTCCAAGTTGAAGCCGAGATTTACAGATCGATTTGAATATAAAGAAGAGCGTTCCTATGGTTTTTCACGCGTTCCACCATCGTTACTCGTGTACCATATGGTATCTCAGAGTATCCTTCGTAATATAGAATGTAGTTCGTAGGTCTAAATGCCTAAGAGATACACTCCCCAGTAGATTTCCCTTCAAATGTCATATTCGAAGCTTACAATTAGTATGAACGGCGAAAGAGATTCAATTATTAGCCGGTAGAACTCTGAGGGGATGCTCATTGAGAGTAAAAGAAATTGCAAACTTTTATCTGATTCGATCTGTTCTAGAATATTGGCGTGCGATTCGGGATCCTCACAAAGTAGGATTAGTCTCCGATGTTGAGATGATTCAACATAGAGCTGATAGGTTTGGTGAAGAAGATTTTAGATTCGACAGCAGTATTTTGGCGATGATAGAATCCCTCGGGTGGGATTCACTTAAGGATAGAATACTTGATTACCAACAGACAGCTACTTGTAGTCTTGTTCTTCGCGGAAAAGCGAATAGCAGTTAGAGTTGGACAGGCATATATATATTTTATACACCCATTGGCCCGCATCGCAGGTGGTTTGCAGGGTCAGTGTTTAAATGCGAATGGAAATTAATAAATTAATGACACGCCATCATGAATAAAAATTACTCGGAAAATTAAAAATCCATGATTTTAAATGCATCTTGTTTATTCGAAATCTGTTTACATAGCAATTTTGTTTCGAGTAGCTTGTGGCTGTTGAAATATTAATTTGAAAGTTAATTTTTTCACCAACGTTGACGAATATGGGGTCGAAGTTCTCGAGGATGAAGTATTTCAGTGTTCTCTCAAAGGAATTTGCTATACACCGAGAGAATTAAATCGTCCTTTAATGAGGGAATAAAAATCGTTTACTCTTTAATATCTTTGATGTTTTCTACGATATCTTATGCCAGTTTTAGCCATTTTCTCTCAAAATCCGTCTTCATTAAATAAATTCTCATCAAGCTATACTGTGAGAATCTTTTTACTCCAGAGTTAATTTACACGTTTCATTCGTTATTTAATGATGTGCTATCATTTATCCGAGTAATTACCCATATTTTCAAATATGATAAGCTATAATCATATCACTCATATTAAAATATACATCGCGTGTCTATCGCAAAAGTCCTCAGCAGTTCTGATAATTTTTATAAATTGGAATTTTGATGTAGACTCAATAGTCTTGGGATTTTCATTGTGATGATCTGTGAATGTTGTAAAATTTTAGTTCAAAAATAAAAATACTCATTTACTACTTCCCCGATGTCTTCCGGCAATCCCTTGACTGTGTCGAAACTGATCTGATTGGTGGTATTTGTTACGCGTACTTTATTTCTTGAAATAAAAATTTCATTCCTTTTAGGAAGGTTCAGTGTTCTTTTCTGCACCGCGTATCTTATTAATAAAAAACCATTGCTGCCCGGAAATGTTTCTTCTTCAGAAGCAAGGAGTTTAATTGCTCCCACACTGTTTTGTATTAAATAATACGGGCCGCGGCACGTTAAATAGGGTATCGATTTTCAGGAGTGAGAACCACTTCACTTTATGTACGAAGGAAATTAGGCCCCTATCAGAGAATTCAATGGCACACCCTCCCCCCGCCTCCCAAGAGAGTTGTGTCCACCATTGGAATCCTGCGCATGACATCTTCGTTTCCCTCCTCACTGCCCACAAGTTTTACGTCTCCCCGCCCTTATCATTCTCAGTTCCCTCTTACATCCCCGTTACTCTGCCTCTTCCACGTCCCTCCATTACTCTTTTCGCTATTCCTTCCCCGTGTTATCCCCTTCTCCATAATCCCATTCCGGCGCTAAATCTGCACGTAGTAATCTCCCTCCACGCAGACCATCTCCTCGACTTCCAAAAACAACCTCCTGTAGCCATTATTCTTTCAACCATAGTTCCAGTGCGAGCCCTTTCACCTTCGCAAATTCCTAGCCATCGCCTCATTATACTGTGACGTCCTCCCGTCAGCCTACTTACTCCCCTGACCCCACTCCGTCCTAATCCCCGTTCGATAAAGAACGTTTGATGAATGATTAATGACTTGTTCGCGGTGTGTCCCCCTGAAGTGACCTACGCAGAAAGTAAACTCATTCATATTGAAGTATGCTCTCTGCCCATCTCTCCCTTTCTTCGCCTCCCGGAACAACGCTTTCTTTTCTTTTCTGAAGGAAAATCACGTCCTCGTCCCCTTTCTTCCTACGATTCAAAGTTGAACCAAGTTTATGCGCTGCTTTCACAATTGAGGTTTTTTTTCCGCCTGGAAGAGCTGCCACTATTCCAGGTCTATTAGGGGCTCCTTAATTATGTCCACGAGGTGTTTTTTTTAATAGCCCTTGACGCCTTTAAGTTATTCGTCTTCTACGTAAACATCCCTTAGGAGTTCTTTGCGCGCTAGAGGTTAATTTTTCCTTCCGTCGACATTTTTGGAAACCAAGGTGTTCCTTCACAGAGTTTTAATGCAGTCTTCCGTATCAATCCTAATTCTATTTTTTGGAATCAATAGTTAAACAAACATCTGTATCTATGAAAATATTTGTTCCCGTTAATAAGAGAAATTCTTATTGATTTGTTTCACTTCACTGGGGAGTAATACAGAAGAGGCGAATTTCCAGTTGCAAATACTCTCTAAATAAAAGAAGCAAATGGGAATCGTTTGTATTCTGACACGTTATCTCGGCTGTAGAACCTTATAAAGTACTTAAAAGGAAATTTTACAGTACATTCGTCGATAAATGTANTCACTTGTAATGATGTTTATGTCAATCATTCCATTCGTGTTCATTGGAATAATTTATACGTATAAAGATATATTACTCTCATCTATTTGATTTGTTTAGAACGAATTTCAAATCCGTAATCCTCGGCAGAGAAACTTAATAGGCATGCATCGTTGGTAGTTAAATATTTTACACTTTCACTCGTTATCTCACTCTTATTCAATCGAAGCTGAGTCATATCATGTAGACCCATTTGCTAATTTATGTACGTAACTGTCAAAAACCTTTATATTTTATAACCTCTTCCTCTTTATTAAGTAGTTTCTCCTTACATTTCCATTGATAAGATTATTATCTCAAGCGGTTTTATTAAATTAAACTCAGCCACTTTCGCATATTCAATTGGTAAAATGGGGGAAAAGAAAAAGTGCTCTCCCCTCACTGAATGTACTGGCCAATGTTTTGATTACTTCCACTGCTCTATTCTGCTATTTCCGCTATTAAGCCAAAGAACCTGGTTTCAACAACAATAACTGTAATAATAACAAAATCCAACAACCTCTGCTTCGACTTACAATCCGATAACAGTTAGGCTTGTTTACGAAGAGGGCATTTTCGACGAGATTTAAAAACGCTCGGTCCACTTGCGGAAAGGTTCAGAACTACGCACATTTGTTTTCTTACCCCACTCTCTCTGATTTTGATCTTCAGGTTTTATTGAGAGTTCGATGCCGTGCATTTATTGATCTTAATGACAGGAGTTGCACCACTAGAAAAAGGGTTCAAAAAATAAGAGACTCTTCGTATTGCGGAGAACAAAATTGTTGCTGACAATTGTTATTGGTACTAAAAGAAAGTGAAAGAATGGATGTAAAATATAAGTAGGTGTAAACTGAAGCGAAAGCGCGGTAAGTTTATCTCTTGGTTCTTCACTTATATGCGTATGAAAATAGCTTGTTACAGAGGAGAATATTCGGGACATAAGTTTTTAACTTCGTTTAATTCTTTAAAAATTCAATGGTGGTAATATATTATCTGAGAATTTTACGCTAAAGCTTCGAAAATCTCAAGTTACAGCGCGCAGAAGTGTCTCTTTGCTTCTGATAGTGAAAGTTCAGTCATTGCATATTAACCCCACTCAGCTCCGCTTAATTCGAGCGCCGTTCAAAGTTCGAGGAAGAGAATGTTTTCCCTGAAACAGTTAATGAGGAGCCCGAGAATAATTTCCCTCAATGGAATCGATCTTTTGTTTAGGTATATTTTTGTTTACAATATCTCTCAATATTTGGTGGAAACTTATAACCCACGGTTGTTTAAATGTATTGAACGTGTAGCTGCGATCATACCAATAGTTTTTCTGACCAGGTTTATTTTTCTATATTAGCGAAATTAAGGGCGAATTAAAATGGCGAATTAATATTAGATCCATCGCCTGAAACCAAAAGTATTACCAACATACTATAGTAGATATACGTATTAAAAGTACTACTGCATAGTATGGGACACTGTGATTTGGTCTTGCAACGATTTGGTGCGCGACGATTTGGTCCGCGGAGATTGGGTGTTACTATGCTTAATAACCACACGTGATAAATGGGTTGCTGGGTAAGGCTGAGGTTTGTCATAATTTATTTTTATTCTTATTGCTGGATAGTGCTGCGTTATTAATAGACTTTATGCGCGTTTCACGGTGACACGAAATCCAAACCACTTCATTTGAGACTTCGAGAGAAATACGAGTAAAAACGGCTGAAAAACACAAAATGCCGGTTCTCGAAGGAAGACAAGAATAAACAGCACTAAACGAAATAACAGAAGACAGTAACTTAACGTATAACATAAGAAATATAGCGAAAATACATATTACATGAGCGAGAAAGAACAATCAAATTCAATTAAAAACCATCGAAATATGGATTAAACACAGTAAAGTAGATTGTACCAACAAAGAGTTTTACTTCTTTGAGTCCCATGTGCTATTGATAAAGTTCGTGTGCAAAATCACGTAACACAGCGCCTTTGAAATGCTGTCCTGTCATAGAAATGGCAGGTGTATCTGCACACCTTCGCCAGGCCAGGTTCGTCGTCGCCAAGTGCTTCGCTGGCGAGTGACTGAAAGGTCTCGTGAGTGGTGTAAGAAGTCGCGCCAAATTCGAATAACACAGCCAATAAACGTGGTGTGTTTCGAGATTGACGACCGCAAAGACAGTAAGTCCGTTTATCGACAATATTCATACACGTTTTAGTATATATGCGTTTTAGTATAGTATGTATAACGTTTTAGCATAGGATCTGCTAGGGAAACTGCTTGGGATATGCTTTCAGGAATTTTTTGGCGAGTTGGCGACTTCAAAAAGGGCGACTTTATATTTTAAATCCTTTAGCAGTTAAAATTTTGGTCTTAATTTCGGTTTTAAATCTCTTTAAGAGGAATTTATTTCATGATCATATTATAATATTCGGCTAACTCTTCACTCATTTCGCATTTTAAGGGAATTATGCGATGGCTGCGAGCGAAATGACTTCCAAATTTCGACAGCTTTGTTTCGATGTACGGGAAAACGCTTTTTTTTAGTGGCATCTGTCTAACTGGCTCTGTCACGAGTCCTTTGATCTCGTTGAGCTCTAGGATCTAAACACCACTTTCACTAAAGCTCTCTTGAATGTCCGTTGAAACGGAAGATGTCCCATGATGATGTGGACTGAAAACATGCGAGAGAAATGATTCTCTTTTGGTGAAGTTCGATTTATCATGGAATTTATGCGTGACCTTTTCGTGTTGGCGACATGAAAATAATATGACCCTAAAAACAGATATTTCTTTTTATACAATAATCACTTGTAATGATGTTTATGTCAATCATTCCATTCGTGTTCATTGGAATAATTTATACGTATAAAGATATATTACTCTCATCTATTTGATTTGTTTAGAACGAATTTCAAATCCGTAATCCTCGGCAGAGAAACTTAATAGGCATGCATCGTTGGTAGTNTTTTAAATATTATTTAAGGGAAGAAAGGCTTTCGTAAGGTGTACAATGAAAACTGAAATCGAGAGTTCATGTAATCGTGAATGTAGGTCAGTAGAGATAGAATAACTAGGATCGGAAAAAAACTCGAACTTACCATGTCGTTTCTAGTCTTAATCGAAAACATTGGCCTTCTTCCACAAATTAAACGAAATTTTCACGGCCCCGATTTCCCTCTCTTTTTTCTCATTAATTCAATCTCCTATACTTTCTTAAAAAAACTTTACTTTCGTTCCTTTTATTATTTTAGTGTATATAAACCGAAGATAAGTCAGCAATTCAGATGCATCCGAAATAATTCGAAAGCTAAATGTAAATTCGCCTCTTCAAACGCAATGATCTGACATTTGCTGGAGGATTCTCTTATTTGATTAAATCGAAATTGTTTTGCTATGCGCTAAAATGTTGAGCGCTGAATTTTCCCTTCATTTGTTAGTACCTTCATAATTGTTATTAT
This sequence comes from Ladona fulva, assembly GCA_000376725.2. Lineage (NCBI taxonomy): Eukaryota > Metazoa > Arthropoda > Insecta > Odonata > Libellulidae > Ladona > Ladona fulva. Next base: position 273,562 of record KZ308256.1, read on the forward strand.
CCGCTCTTCCCATCTTTCTACGAACCCACGGCTTCCTTTGCCGACGCCGAAACCCGGCTCCCATTCTACGCAAACCACGGCAAACTGAGGATGCGGTTGAAAGATATTTATTTATCTAGTTTGGTGCGGGATCTTAAGGGTAGGAAGCGCGGTTAGATTCCTCTGTGGACTTAAGAGACCCTGCAAAGTGACCATTAATATGAGAAAACTAGAGTTTGCTCTAGATTTTTCGGCTCTTATTGAGCTCGATATCTACATCGGTATTTCCGCTCCCATTCGCACTCTCCATTCTCATCCATCTATTGCCTTATTCTTCTATTTTTATCTACGAACTGCTCTCTTTATTTGCATCTGAATCTCCCCGCATTTTATCTGCCCAAGAGCGTTTCCGCTTCCTTTAGTTTTACATTGATTCCCTCCAGAACTTGCCTTTATTTTTACGCTTCTAAACCCTCAGACCCGCTTCTACTCTTTGTCAAGCGAAATTTGTTATTTGGGTTGGCTGATCTTTAAACAGCGCATTCTAAATTGATTGATTATCTTCGGAACGCGCCAATGCGCACTCATCAATTTTATGACGAGAAATCAATAGTGTTAGCAGCAAAGAGGAGCTGGATAATTTGTAACTTTTTCTTGTTTCAAGTGTCCCAAATAATAAAGGTACTTGCTAGAGGAATCTTTATTCGCGAGTATAATAAAATGTCTCTATCGATGTTTCAATGATAATTAATTGACGAAGATACAACATATTATTTAAAACTTTTCTATCGATTTTTCTTCTTACCTTTTGGTTTTGGTGGGTTATGTTATGTATACTATTCGATTTTTACACTCTTTTGCATTAAAGATGAAGAAAATAAATTTCGATTCGATTTTGTTTCTGCCTACTTTATTGCTCACAGTGTATTTTATTTATTTGATAACGAGCATTAAAATCCATGCGTTAATGAAACTAAACGATAAGTTTGCAGGGTGAACGATCCCATTCAAAACTCACATTCTCATTTATGTTCATTAATTTTAAAGGAGTGTTATACTCAAATTACTTCTTCTCAAATGAAAAAAATGAGTTTTGATAACTTAAGCTGTTCGTATAAGCTACCTGCCTACTTATCGCGAATAACTCGCAAGGACTTCTTTATGCAATTCCAAGCAGCTGCCGTTGACGTATATGAGGAACAGCAAAGGCCCTGATACACTTCCCTGCGGGACACCTGATGATACTTTCATATGATATGAACTTTTCGCATTGATAACTTCCGTCTACTCTCAATAGGAGAGAATCTTCTTGTCAACTGATAATATCAAACTTATTTCAGAAGATGTTAGACTCAAGCTAGATTTTCTCCTCGGAAGAGTGATTTGATCCTATATTTGCCCGCACCAGAGTATCCGCAGGAGTTTTTAAGTTCCCTTAGTAATTTCATACCTTGGCTTGACTTCTCTAGCGAAGTAATTAATTGCCGAAGATTTCTCTAGTAGTGGTACGCTGCGAAGCATGGTTTAGTAGCTGGAGCACATTCATTATGTGGTTACTTATTGTTTCTCTAATATTCTTCAGACTGTGAGAAATTCTATAACTTCTGTTTATTTAGTTTTTTATATGATAGTTTTAAAGTATTTGGCTGTAATTTTCAGTTGGTTTCAAACTCCTTTAAATTTACGGACTTTATCCGATATAGGGGCATGAGAGGTTAATATCCCGTATAATAGGGGCATGAGAGGTTAAGTTTAAAAAAGGTCCACTTGAGCCTAAAGTCGCCAATAAAAGGTCTATCTATGTATCATTTTTATTAACATGCTATCCTTTCTTCATATGCAATCAACTCTGTTCGAACAGTATTTTCCCTAGAGCACAATATCCATAATCATTTAATATTGTCATTAATAGTGCTGGGATAATTGCCCAAATCGTTGGTCTAAGTATACTCATATATGTATTAAAATAGTTATATGAGAAACAATGAAAGAAAACTTTGTAATTTTCACAGGAATATAATTGAAGGACAGGTTTCAGCACAGAGCCATCATCAATACAAAGTTTTCCTTCATTATATCATTATGTCGTTCCACGGAGAACGGCCAGAAACGATTTATTAAATTAGTTATATGAGAGATTAATTTTTAAAGCACGCGCTTTATGACAATTCATTCTTGATTATCTTGTTTGACTTCCATTGAGAATTTCTTCGCTCAATACCTTTGAAATTAATGGAGGTATTAAACGTCAAAACTTACGGCATGATAACCGGTGTCCCGATCTTCCAATTTGAGACGTGAATCTCTGATACTTAACTGTGTCGTGGTGACATTAAAGACAACGTTAATCGGCAAAACATTAATTAATTCGAAAACAATACAACACAATAAAAGGGATGGGTAGTCTTGCGGGCAGACCACGCGATAGAGTTAGTCTTATTGGCAGACCAGTAATAGAGTGCGGACAGACCACGCCGAAGGTTGGGTAGAGCGTTGGGCTGGGAGCGAGTTGAAGAGCAGGGAAGTCTTGCGGGTAGACCACTCACCTAGGTAGTGTTACTAGCAGACCTGAACACCGACTCTTGTTGAGTCAAACAGCGATTAGACAGTCGGAGACGTTCTGTTTTACGCTCTGAACCCAAACCATTTCGGAGCAATTTCAGGTGGGAATATAGAATACATCGTATGGTGGTACAACCCCTTCCCCCCGCTCACCATACAAAGTATGAGGGAGTTTGTATAGTCCGGCCGTGGTATCCTCTTCTCCACACTCACGCAGTCACAACAAATGTACCTCCCTTTTCCTACTTCGGCGTTACTTGTGGTATTCTGCTGCCCCCGAAATCTGCTTTCCTTCTGCAGCACGTATGCAAATAACAAATAAGTGTTGAGTATCTCAAGATTTAAAATTTCTGAATATGAATTTTCAAATTAAGATTATTCTTTTTGATAAAATGTTCCGTCTAATTGCTATATTGTAGCTATTCATCGCTCAGAGGTTCACTACATCTAATGAAGCTGATAAAAATGGATGACTGTAATTTTGCCATACTTTTCGATCATCCGAAGTCATACCCTTTTTTAATCGTGAAAAAATCAAATGAAAAGAAATGAAAGTATTGTTTACGTTGATGGACCTTTTGCTGAAACATTTATGAAGACAATATGTTTAACGTGGTTAAACACGGATGTCTTATGAGTTACATTCAGGTTATTCGTGCCCTAGAGTTTCTTTAAAGAATCATATTAATTCAGTTTATAATATATTATTCGAATTTTCTTATTCGATTTATTTCCAAAAATGCCACTGAATAAGTGAACTCCCGAATAAGTTAGTTTATTTAAAAACTCTGCATCACGTGTCTCCCAATAATTCTTTTTCCTCCTCCTCCTAAATGTGCCGCTATCAAACTTCTACTTCTGGAGTTAACTCCTAAATCTCTCCTATTCAAGTTCTTTTATCCCCACACTCAATCCCTCCCTCGTAATACATTCCCCAGCCAAAATTCTCCTCTCCTATATATTTCCTTACTTTCTCGCTTCTCCTTTCCAACTTTTTCTCCCCCTCAAAAGCCTCCCCCTCAACTTTCTCCGCCAAATTTTCTTTCCGTTCACTTTAAACCTTTGAAACTGCATTAAACCCTTCTCCTGTCCCTTCCACGCATAACTTTTACCTGTTCCCGTTTCCCCTGAATGGTTCCTTCTTACTCAACCTTTAATTTCACCTTCTTATTTCCACCCAATGCTGCAATTTATTTGGATGGGTGCCACTATATCGGAAGTAGGATTCTTGGCTAAGAGGATCACTTCGCGCAAATGGCGGAAGTTGTTTCTTAGGGTTAGGATGTAAGCAAAATTAACCTTAAAATCCTCCCTCTACCTCATAGATTTTGCTGAAGAGTAAATTGAGATTATAAAGCAGAGATAAGGAGAATTAAATGGGATATCAAGAGATTTGTACAAAATAAGAAAAAACTAGCAAACGACTCAAAATAAAATTTAAGGAGGTAATGGAATTGTTGAACGGCGAGAAAAAAGAGGCACATAATAAATTTCTAGAAAATATGATTGCCAATTATAGTACAAACAGTTTTTATAAGTATTTTAGACATCGAAGGAGGGAAGTACGGGATATAAAAACGATAGAGGGATCTCAGGGAAGTACGTTAATAGATAGACTTGAAATAGTACAAATTCAGAAATTATTATGCAAGTACTTATTAAGCCTCCAATCAAACGAACGACCTTAATTTATTCGAACGTAATGCTGACTAGTATCTTACATTTAATTTATGTTCTAAGGACACATTTAAGACAACGAAAGTTGAAAAATAACAAAACCCACGGCCCCGATGGAATACGAAACGAAAGTTAAAAGCTAGGAAGTCGGGAAGTAGTTCCTTATTTAAAAATAAATATCAACGTAGTCATTAATAACGGTCAGGTGCAAAAATTGGAAAACTGCCACAGTAGCGTATATTCATAGTGGGGAAGAAAAAGTCCTTAAAGAATTGTAGAACAATTAGCCTAACTATCGTAGTGTGCTAGGTATTCGAAAAGATAATCGCGGACTACTTAAAAAAAATTATTGGGGGGCCGAGGGGTGGCTTAATGACAACCAAAATTGTTTTATGGAAGGTTTGTCTTATTCTTGATTCACAAATATTAGGACTACATGAAAATTTAATAAAGGCGCAGGACAGAGGAGATCAGGTAGAAGCCATAGTGGTGGATTTATCAAAGGCATTCGATGTGGTGGATCACAGTTTGTTGTTGCAAAAAATTATAACGATGGCGTTAGATCCTAGGATAGTAAGATGGCCATAGTCCATTATTGTAGAAAGAACTCAGGTGGAAACATTAAGAAACAAACTGAGCCAATTAAAGTAACTTCTGGTGCAGCACAGTGTAGTGTCCTTGCGCTATTATTTTTGTAATGTTTACTAACGATATGCTGAAAGTAATAAAATCTCTGTACCTTTACTTGTGGATGACTGCGTTTATAGAGAGTTATAAAAGATAACGGCAATTGCAGCGAATTACAAAGCGACATGAATGGCTTTAATAACTGGGCCTCCTCGAACAATTTAGATATCAAAACTGGTAAATGCGAAGTCATTAGCTTTAACGGGAACAAATTTCTGTATTCATACCATATGGCGGTAATGTTCTAGCAAAGGAAAGCAAGGTGAAGTACTTAGGTGTTACCTTCAGCAATAATTTAAAATCGAACGCACACAGATAATATCATAGAAAAATATAATAAAACGTTAAATTTTGTAATACGTTCTCTTAAACGGTCAGATGAGAAGTTAAAAGAAACTTTGAACACGTCATTGGTTAGACCTCTACTAGAATATGGTGAATGTTTATGGGACCCTTGTCAAATAGGGGGTAAAAGGGAATTGGAAAAGTTGTAGAGATGAGAAGCTAGGTTTGTGTTAGGTAGTATTGATAAACGAAGCAGTGTGACTCAGATGCTGAAAGAATTAGGTTGGGAGAGTTTAGAAGCCAGGAGAATGAAAAAGAGATCATCGGTATTTTATGAAGCATTCATTGGAAAGCCTGCATTTAAGGAAATACGCGATAAAATTATGAAGGCAAATTACTTAGGTAGGCACGAATATAAATTCAAATTAACATATATATAACGAAAAACCGATAAACGTAAATATTCTTTTTTAATTAGAACAATCGAGGAATGGAACAGTCTACCTGCGAAAGTCTTCGAGCCTTGCCCAAATAATGTCAANAAAAGGAGATGATATAAGAATCCTTTCGAGAACGGGATTTTATAGAATTTTCAAATCATGAGTAGTTTATCGAAACCATTTCTTTGCCTATTACATGTGCACTTTTTAGAACCAATCTGAACCTATCTCAACAATCAAAATCTAACGTCTTTGGGCCCTCGCCGTTTCATTCTAATTTTAAAAGCGAGAACTTTTTCGAAATGTATCAAAAGATAGAGGCCGATGGGTATTGAATTGTAAATGGTTCTTAGATTGAGATATCGCGCGATAACGAATTTAACTATAATACCATAGAATAAAAAGGCAAAATTTCATAGCGAGGTCAATTTAAAAAGAAATGAGCTACAGCCAGGAAATTCGAAGAAACATGTATTAGCTCAATAAATATTGTCGTCATTTTGGATTGTACAGGTAACCAGAAAAATACAGTGAAAAGTACGCTCGGAATATTAGAATAGAATTAGAATATTTCAACATTCTAGCAAGAGATATTCAAAATGGTAAAGCAATATAAGAAAGGGCATTGCGGTTAATGAAACCCCAATTTCCTCCAACCAATTCCACCGTAGAGACATTTATGACGTCATGCATTGTTTCTTCGTCATCTGTACAACGGCACGAGTGGTTTGATATCCATTTCTCTGGCTATTCGCTTACATATGTAGCACACCTCTCCCTCCCCCTTCCTCTCCGCCTTATAAATAACTATTTCCATTTGTCCATTTGAGTAATCTTAATGTAAGTAACTGCCAGCAGATTAATAGCAAACGTCAGCATTCTGAAACTGCCAACCTCCCATCTCTTCTGCCATTGCTTTCGATATGAACGATATCCTTTAGAATCATAAATTTGTCAATGTAAATTTCCATGGTTATCTTCAGTCTCTGATATTAATATACCATTTACATCATTTATTTCGATTTCTCCTCATCGATATTTACCTCTGAAACAAAACTCAGTTATCTCGGGCTGCGTATTCCCTCTGTAAAAAACTTTAAATTAGACATAAACAACACATTTGTCATATTTTTACGTACGGATAACTGTTTTTCTCCCTATTCTATATTCTGTCCAGCAATAATAATTATTAAGTAATAGCAATTAATTATGACAAATCTCAGCCTTGCCCAGCAACCCATTTATCCTTAAACCTAGTTGCATATGTAGATATAGATGTTAGAAAAGGATGGAAAAGTTTAAGCGTGGTTATTTCAGTCGAGTTTTTCCTACGTCATGCTACTTGCTGCTTTGTTTGATTTTCTCCAGCAGCCGACGTATACCTTCCGTGACAAGCCGCGTTGGTCACGCAAACCCAAGTCTTGGCCGCAAAACTATATATGCGCTGGACTACAATTTTCTCCAAGATGACATACTATCAGAAGACTTAGTAGCTGCCGTCGTTATTCTAACGATGGCATTCTGAATAACCCCCCTCTTGTGGACGGAAACAAAGAGTTTAAAATGTTTATTTATCGGGTTGTGAGTGACGCAGATGAGATCTTTTCCAAGATTTACGCATTGCCATAATTTCCGAGCTTTTCCTGAGAAAATGTCTCGTTTGAAGTACGCTTTGACAGCTGACAGACTGACATTTATTAAATATGGAAGTTTAACTTCGCCTTATCCACGTGACTTGCTTGCATATTTTGTGAGCAAAAGAATTTTGTCGTCGAATTCCGTCGTTTTAAATGAAAGCTAAAAGGAATTGGAAATAAAACTATAATTACATTGAATTTTCTCAAGAGATGTTCCGTGGAAATCCATTCTAAACTTGAATACAATAAGAAATAAATTACAGGCATTGTACAAAGATTATATTGCTTATTTTATAGAAGAATTAATATTGTTGAAATAGTTGCTATTTTTTGGAATCGTAGGCCTTTCTCATGCGTGGGATAAGTAGACTTTCCGAGGTCAGCAAGGTCAGGTCGAAATGAAGATTAATCATTGCTTTTGTAAGGCCTCTAAAGCTTTTCGTATTATTACGGTCGATGAATAGCGCTTTGTTAGCTGAGGAATGGGCCGTTTTTTTCTCTTCTTTGAATAGATGCGTATTGCCAGGGTAATCTAGATATCCTTTTATCGACTGCGTCGAGATAAGATATGTGCAGATAGAATCGAGTACTCTTAATAGGCTTTCTTGCCATAATTAATGCTTTTATATTATTATCAAATTTGTTATTATCATAAATATACTTCATATCTTAATAGATGAATATATTCCGTTAAGAAGACCCTGCCGTTCAAAGGTTTTCTTTTCGCCGTAGCTTACGTGCCATTTTACCTAAATTAGCGTTATATCTCATGACATTAGCCAATTTTTGCTATTGTAGAAATAAAGACGTTTCTCCCTCCTAAAAAGATATTTCAGTAATAAAAGAATAAGCTTTTCAAATTTCTGAACGAACTCGATCGCTCCAAAAGCGATATTTTGTTATTCTTATTTCCTCTGTGTTTTAATATTTCATGTTGCTTGATGTTTATTTATGCCCGATAACCTCCTAGCATGGAAAGTAAGTAATATTGAGGTTGCAGCGAATATATTGTAAAATTCCCCAACTTAGAGCATGAGTTACATACTCTTTCTATTGCATCTTAAGAAGTTGTTACCTTTCTAGCCGACATCGACTCTGAGAGATATTATCCCACTAGCTACTTATAATATCTGGTTCTTCGGAAAATAATTTTAAAGGGTTAGTTGTTTAATAACGGAGAAGATTATTGATTGCATGGTTCGCAAGTTACACATGCTCTGTTTTGAAATTGGTTATACACATTTCGACTCCTACACAACGGAAACTCGTCCAAAATTCTTTCATTTGGCTACAAATACAAATTTCACGTGTAATTTATGCAAAACGTTTGTGAAGATTTCTCTGCTACTTTATTCCACCAAATTCAGTTTGTTCTGCTCACATCTATAGCAAAAAGTAAGAAAAATTCCCGTCTAAGACGCTTCAGTCTTCGATTGGGCGTACCCACGTTACGGATTTACCAGAAAAAAAATTGTCGTTTATTTTAACAGTCCAAATTGGCTATTAATTCGTTAAGAGAACAAGGATCGAGGAGGATCGGCCTGTGTTGCAATTTAAACCTTTCGACGTTGCAGATATGATAAGCATACGCCAAAGGATTATTACCGCATGGGATGGATGTCATGTCGAAGTTGAACGCCTGTCGTTGCGTTTATTTTGCGACGATTTCGCACGGAGGTTAATTAACATATAACATTAATTGAACTTGGTAGAGAAAGTGGAATAAATCACGTGGCTCAAAAGGAATAAATCCGCTTTACACTCACTGAGTTTCCGTGAATATGCTGGATTTGCGTGGAAGCCTTCGAAGTTCATAGAAATTTCAGATGGGGCAGAAAACGAGAAGTAAAATTGATTACCGCCACTTTCAACCGTTTTGTACCCGTAACAACTAGCATGACATTCGCCTTAGCGCATTCATTCCGGAAATCGTAGAGACTTTACGCGGCAAATCTTCGTGCATCATTCTTAGCTACGTAGTTCAAGCGAAGAGAAATATTATCTTTAATTTACCGTAGATGTGTCCTTAATAACAAGGAGGACTTTCTCGAGCCATGTTTAGGATCGAGAATCCGAAAAAACTGACTCATGGAGATTTAAAAACATTTTTCGAGGAAATATGTGAGACTAAACTAGTAGCTGTTAAATTAGGTAGCGGGCGTATTTAAATGGATGGCTGAACTTTCTCCTTAACGAATGTATTTCCGTGACTGGCTATTCAGTGATAATTTCCACATCAAAATTTTGATGAAAGAAGTGTTTTTATACTGATCATTTCTCAGAATTGAACACAAAGTACGTTGAAACCTGGATTCTCAAATAATGAAGTTTAAAACAAATTTTATCCTCTTGTCAATTATGATCATTTAAGTGCCTAGCCAGTTATTTTTTCGACTCGTATCATAGAAAAAGTTACGTGAACTTTACCCGCAAAATTGATCTCATTACAATTTTCTTTCTAACATTGCGTGTTACATTTACAAAACTACATTTAAAAAATTGAAAAGAAAAAGTTGTTTTTGTTTGTCCAAATCTCTAACCTCCATTGTTTACANTATTCGGAATTTTCTTCAACGGAAGTCGTTTAGCACTTTTCATTTTTATAGTTGTCATTACAAAATGTTTACTACGTTACTTCTTACGGTCCAAAAAACATCACTCTTTAGAGTTGCATCGTTATGTAGACATACTATCCGAACTTTAAGCGTAACACATATATATAAAAGTATACAGCGGTTCTTTCGCTTCGAAAGTTCGGAATTAAAAAGTTATTTTTCCTCCCTTCTCGAAACTTCCGGCTTTTCGCTACCACCATGGTCCCGGAGTATCTCCCAGCTTTCTCACCATACTTTTCGGTTGGATATCCACTTTGCCATTCTTCAGTATCCCCAAAACCTGTCATTCCTCAGCCGAAACTCTCTGCTCACCGACATTCTTATCAACACTATCACTTTGCCATCCTTTTCAATCCTTTCCAATTCCCCTCTTTTCCCTCGCATTTCATCTTCCATCGTACACACCTGGCGGAAATTCCTCTCCACCGAGGCCTGGCTTTTTTACCTAATTTTCTTCTGATGCCACTCCGCTGAAAAGTTTAATTATAAGCACCTAATTGTAGAATGAATCACGTAAATCTATCGGAGTAATCATGCGTACAGCAATGTTTCGGAAGTGAAAGTTACCTGCTATCGAAACTGGCCCAACTGAAAGACTACTAAGAGGAATGAGTTTTTAGATCTCAGTCGTCAAATATTTTACCAACGCATGCAAAGGTGGAAGGATTGAGGCCTAGTTTGCGTAGCCTATCATTTGCTAAAACCATTTCAGCTTTAGTGCTGTGCCATCTTTCGGAGGATTACCCGTTCTATCTAATGTCTCTCTATGTTCTATGGATGTCCTGCTTACTTTTAAGCACACTCGAAATTTGTCGAACAATTTTGTCGAAGAAAGTCTCAAACGTAGCAGTAATTCGAAGTAAATATATTTTTTAGACATCGAAGGAGGGAAGTACGGGATATAAAAACGATAGAGGGATCTCAGGGAAGTACGTTAATAGATAGACTTGAAATAGTACAAATTCAGAAATTATTATGCAAGTACTTATTAAGCCTCCAATCAAACGAACGACCTTAATTTATTCGAACGTAATGCTGACTAGTATCTTACATTTAATTTATGTTCTAAGGACACATTTAAGACAACGAAAGTTGAAAAATAACAAAACCCACGGCCCCGATGGAATACGAAACGAAAGTTAAAAGCTAGGAAGTCGGGAAGTAGTTCCTTATTTAAAAATAAATATCAACGTAGTCATTAATAACGGTCAGGTGCAAAAATTGGAAAACTGCCACAGTAGCGTATATTCATAGTGGGGAAGAAAAAGTCCTTAAAGAATTGTAGAACAATTAGCCTAACTATCGTAGTGTGCTAGGTATTCGAAAAGATAATCGCGGACTACTTAAAAAAAATTATTGGGGGGCCGAGGGGTGGCTTAATGACAACCAAAATTGTTTTATGGAAGGTTTGTCTTATTCTTGATTCACAAATATTAGGACTACATGAAAATTTAATAAAGGCGCAGGACAGAGGAGATCAGGTAGAAGCCATAGTGGTGGATTTATCAAAGGCATTCGATGTGGTGGATCACAGTTTGTTGTTGCAAAAAATTATAACGATGGCGTTAGATCCTAGGATAGTAAGATGGCCATAGTCCATTATTGTAGAAAGAACTCAGGTGGAAACATTAAGAAACAAACTGAGCCAATTAAAGTAACTTCTGGTGCAGCACAGTGTAGTGTCCTTGCGCTATTATTTTTGTAATGTTTACTAACGATATGCTGAAAGTAATAAAATCTCTGTACCTTTACTTGTGGATGACTGCGTTTATAGAGAGTTATAAAAGATAACGGCAATTGCAGCGAATTACAAAGCGACATGAATGGCTTTAATAACTGGGCCTCCTCGAACAATTTAGATATCAAAACTGGTAAATGCGAAGTCATTAGCTTTAACGGGAACAAATTTCTGTATTCATACCATATGGCGGTAATGTTCTAGCAAAGGAAAGCAAGGTGAAGTACTTAGGTGTTACCTTCAGCAATAATTTAAAATCGAACGCACACAGATAATATCATAGAAAAATATAATAAAACGTTAAATTTTGTAATACGTTCTCTTAAACGGTCAGATGAGAAGTTAAAAGAAACTTTGAACACGTCATTGGTTAGACCTCTACTAGAATATGGTGAATGTTTATGGGACCCTTGTCAAATAGGGGGTAAAAGGGAATTGGAAAAGTTGTAGAGATGAGAAGCTAGGTTTGTGTTAGGTAGTATTGATAAACGAAGCAGTGTGACTCAGATGCTGAAAGAATTAGGTTGGGAGAGTTTAGAAGCCAGGAGAATGAAAAAGAGATCATCGGTATTTTATGAAGCATTCATTGGAAAGCCTGCATTTAAGGAAATACGCGATAAAATTATGAAGGCAAATTACTTAGGTAGGCACGAATATAAATTCAAATTAACATATATATAACGAAAAACCGATAAACGTAAATATTCTTTTTTAATTAGAACAATCGAGGAATGGAACAGTCTACCTGCGAAAGTCTTCGAGCCTTGCCCAAATAATGTCAAATTTTTCATTTAGAATGAACGTAAAATAAATAAATTAAACAAGAGAGTCTGCAGAAAACGAAATGTGAGACGAGTAGGGGATTTCCCGGTAGGGTGACGTACTGTGGGGAAGGCTGTGCACCCTGAAAAATCTTACGTGATATGTAATGCCTGAAAAGTTGTATTAATGCTTTTTAAATGAAATTACGAATTTGTATGAGGAATTATATCTATTAAAAATTACAGTTTGTAAGTTATCGTGGTTGATGGGAAACGTTGTTATATTTTGATATTTTGTATTAGTGTAGGAAAGGATATTGAGGGAGTGGTGCATTGTAGCGTACTGGATATGTAAGTGGATTGTCTATTGTACATACTATGGTAGGTGATGTATCTGTTGTAGAATAATATAGTTGTAAATCATAGCTGCTTAAATTTTCAAAATGTAATCACATGTAATTGTAATATGTAAGTCATAGCTTTTTAAAAGGTAAATATGAAATCATACGCAATTGTATTATGTAAATCGCAGTTGTTTAAATTTTCAACTACTAAGTTCTGTAAAATATTGTAGTTAGTGGGTGACTATTCACAAATTTATATTTCGTTATACGTAGAACTTAAGTGTTGGTTGTAGAATGTGAGTAATGTAACGTCGCCACCTCATCCTGCGGCGGAATTATACAATATTAGTAATAATATCGGCAATAATTACTGTTGCGCAACAAACAATTAGTTGCTATGCATACACGTAACTCGTCATTTTATTTATCAAAAATGCAATATCGTTAACGAGATATCTGAAATTCCGAATAATTACAACTTTATTTGGAATCAGATTATTCTTTTGCATGACAACAGTTTTAAATTGCCAAATTTTAAGGATTGAGGCATTCATGCGATTTTCCGATGTCAAAGTAATTATGTCTCATTGATTGCTATGCTATGAGGTGATTGCCTCAGTGTCTTACCGTCTGTATTCAGCTTTATCCCTAACGGTGTTGAGACGCTGCCACTATGAAACTCTCTTCCAGTGGGGAGAACATTATGCTAATCCTTCTTTTGCATACCAGTTTACGGATTCAAATCAAAGGAGCGGAGAATTTGTAAAATGAAATGGTGACTCACTTCGCTATGGTGGTAAAAATGGTTATTTTCCAAAACATCATTCACGGGTCACATAATTACCTGAGCGCACATTTTAAATCTATGTCTTTCTTTGCGTTATTGAGAAAATTGTACATGTAATTTTATTTTGTCCCACATTTGTTTATTACTATGATAAAATGAAAGCCACTGAGGTGTGAAGGTTGCTGGTTAATAAAATTCCGTTGATCATTCCTGGATTAATGCTATGAAAAATTTTAATCCCTGGATCACATTGGTGCACTTAATATAGATTTTATCTGACCGTGAGGCAAAGAAGAACTGCCCCACTCATCTAGCCTTGTAAGCCTCTTTCAACCAGGGCTTACGGTGACTAAAGATGGAGGGTTTGAAACTTAAACCAGTCTTTAGGCTCTATGCTTTTCTAATAAGCATTTTAAATCAAACACTAATTAAAAAGTTTTTATGATACAGCGTTAATAAAACACAGTAATTTCCAAATGATCCTTCATTTTAATCTCACCACTATAAAATCACCGGGGTTAGCATAGATGTATGAAACTTTTTTATGACGATTGAAATAACACTAATGCTCTAGCCCGTCAAGAAAATAGTTCGTATCAGCATTCTTAGTCCCTGACATCCGATGGAAATTAGATATGGCTAGGTACACGATGGGTGTAAAAATTAGAAAACGTTAGAGACCATTAACCAAGTTATCGCATGAGCTGAAACGGTATAATTTATTTCCAACGAAGGGAAATAACTGTAGCTGTGTCGACTCTTAATTGAATCAATTTATGCTAAACAACGATGCCACGCGCTTATTTCTAATGGGTCTCCATGTGACGTTACTGAGGTAACTATGCTGTGTGCAACGTTTATCAATACCATGGTTACGTTTCCGTTTAGGAGTTATCCCAACAAAAAAGTCAAACTAGGGTATGTGTATAAAGTAGGGTATTGGGAGTGATTTCTGAATATGGTTAAGTTTCCTAAGTGATTTACCGAACAGCAAAAATGGATAACATTTGAATATGAAAGCTATTTAGAATTAAGTCCTTTAAAAAATAAGCTGAGATGCACTCGTTCCTTTGTTTTCCCTCTAACATATTCCCATCCCCTATCACTTAAATCTTTTTTATGTCCCTGCTGAACTGAAATCTTTTTTTATGAAAGCAAAGTTAAGTTTGCTTAATTTCCCCTGAATTTTAAATCCCAAAATAGGTTTCTTTAAATACAGTATTTCATTCATTTGATGAAATAATTTAAATTTCAGCCGTGATCGACTATACTTGTAATTAACGTTAACTTTAATTACAATTAACGACGACCGTCATTTTTGCCCCCAATTCAGTGAGTGATGTGAATGAACTGGAATTGTATAAGAGTCGGAGCTACTATAGCAACCCTAATTTGTTTGATAGCAACGTAAAAAATTCCGAAATTTGTTTATTGATTCCCGAAAAGTGGATAGGTTAAACTACATTTTTCGTGACTTCGAATAGAAAATAACACTCGAAGATAAATATAAGAGAATTTATAACAATTTTTTCTTACTTATGATACTAATCCTGATTTACTGCGACCATTTTCCCAAATTGAATTTCATGTGTGTGACGAAGTTGCGTGAAAGTTAAGGAAATCGGATAAATAAATATATGCTAGCCGGTATTATAATTGATATTTTTTTGATGAGCCCTTTTAACGATTTGAGGATGATAAATTAGGTGCTGTTAACTTGATGATTAAACAAGTATTAATTGTACGCATGGTTACCCAATCGATATCTTTCGGTAGTCTTTGTCAGAGAATGTTTTAAAGGAAGGAAACTATGCTGCTCCTGTCTTTTTTTTCGAATCTAAGTGACAGGAAGTAACCCTCTTGGAATTCAGCGGCACTTCTCTCCCCTTCAACCCCCACCCAAGCAGTTTCGACTTCCTCGACGACGCCACACTGGCGCAACAATTTTTAAAGGGGTTGTTGACTCTCCAGGGTTGCGGAACTGTTTTTTTTTTTCTCTAGGAATGTAATGGAAGGGGAGAAATGCCAGAACCTTACTTTGGACTCTAATATAACCATTTCTAAAGTGTANAACTTGATCTGCTGCTTAAAGCCAAGTAAAAAACAAAGGAGTATTTTATTTTATATAAATACTGAAATAAAATATTCATCAATACCCTGCCTCTCTAATATAACTATAACTATACCACTTTAGTGATCTTAGCATTTTTAAGGGGGATATTTTCCTCTTACAAGTCTCTCCAAATTTCCTATAATAGGAGTGAGCTGTATCGTGGGCGAAACACATCCGCAAGTATGGAGAGAGGGCCTTTGAAATATCTCTCATTTGAAAATTTTATTTCCGTTGCTAATGACCCGGCAAGAGCGATCCCCTCTTGAATAATTTTTGCCTAATTAATCCTCATTACAAGCTCTTCTGCTATACGCCGCGCTTTTCCTATTTAATGAAAGACACCCTTCAAAGGCATTTCACGGCAGCTGGTAAGCTACTTCCCTTGAGTGCTATGCATTTCCCGTTATGCCGTGGACAATTTATTATCTTTAATTTTGAAATCCCCTCCAACGTAACTTATTTCTACATCCTTTTGAATTACATCATTGCAATAATCCCCTTCATTCAATTTGCAATCATACTGCAAATCTTTGACTAAACCAATAGAGATTAGGTTCATGGATGAATTGAATTATTCCGTGAGGTCCATCCATACAAGGGAAAGAGCCTAAAAGGCTCGTCATGTTACCTCATTCAGGGTTCCGTTACGCGATCATGAAGTTGACGCCTTATAAATGTGACGGATTTCCGGAATTTCTGCTCCAGAAAGGTTCTATCATCAAAATTTGAAAATTCGATACCCAGTGAAGTGTAATTGATTTTAAAGGAGCTAATTGCGGCGCAAATATTTGAATCAATTGATTTAGTATTTTTCAACCTATAAAAAAAATCCGGGAGGTTCATTAAACCGACTATTACATCACATGCCTTCGAACAAATTTGCTTTGGTACCACGTCAGGTCTTCTTCTAGATACATTTGTCTAGAGAAGTTAAATGTTAAATAAGTTTTCTTCGGGAGGATTTCATACTTTTGCCTGGAGTAGTATGGTTTACTTTCTTAAAGAAAAAGAAATATCTCCGAATTTTATGGCTCCTGATTGTAAGGCATGTAAGGCAAGGCTCAGGTTTGAAGTGTTTTATTATGCAGGACCATCAACGATATTTATGAACATATTGTCCCAGTTTACATGTATACCCCTTTTTCCGAGATATCGATTGGAGTTTATTACCTAATTCAGCCTCGTTTACCATTCCTGTTAGTAAGAGAATCTGAATATATTTCGTCTATCTAACAATTTGTCGAGCTCCCATCTTTTGCTGTGAAGTGTTCCAATGGTCCAGTGCGTATATCGAGTAAATCTATAGTTTTATTTGTTTGTATACCACCGTTTATACTATTCATGTTGATATTTTCCGTGATATACAACGGAGGGATAGGACGGGCTTAAACTTTTGCTTCGAATTCGAGTTTATTCTTTACTCCGCCTCTATTAATCTTGGACTAGACCCGCACTTCTCGAAGTCTCGGGGAATTTCATTGATTTCGCACAAATGGAAGCTTCCTTTTATTTCCCCACCTGGCATGTCTCCCGCATTTTCTTTCCCTCTCTTCGATGGCGACTTTGTCATAAAAGGAAAAAAGTTTGAACCTTCGGCACGACTTGACTAACGAATCGACCAGATATACAGGGGATTAGAAGAAGCCGATGACCGATAGCATTGTTAAGCGAAAGGAAATAGAAGTTTGTAAGAAGGGGAACGGGTGAAAAATAGGGCACAATGAATGAGGGATTTCTCGTTAGCAACTGGGAGGTGGAAAGTGTATGAAAAACAGGAAGGATGGGAAAAAAGGGGATGAATGCGCGTCAGGATTGGAGGCTGTATAAAGTGAAATGGTTCGGAAGAAATGGAATATTGTCTAGTGAAAGAGATTCAGTGGGAAAGGAATGAGGAAGTCTGTGATGGAAGAAGATAAAATGAGTCGCTGAAGGAAGGAAATGGGATTGTTTCTAAAAGAGGAAGGCGGGAATAAGAGGTTTTTGTTTTAGGGTAACTTCGGAAGGAGTTATAGAGGGGAAATCAGCGTAAAGAGGTACAGATTATATTTTCATTGGAACTCGATAAAAAAAACTTGCACCGAACTACAATAGGCAATTTGGGTATTAATAACGGGGGAATAAGATGCCCTAGATAAGAGAGGTAAATTGGGTAAGCTTTAAAGAAGTTAATTCCAGAGGCCTACTGAGCCAATATACCGATAATGTACACGGCTGCATCGATTAAAGCTGCTTAGGTTTTCAGAATGAAAGGTGTTAGTGATAAAAAATTGTCATTCATAAATATTCTATATTTATAAGAAATTGTAAAACGTCACCAACAACTAGAATTATTTCAATGAACATCGATATTACTGAAATTGTTGAAAACTAATTGTGATGTGTTACTTGATGGTGGATAATCATGGAATCCACATAATCATAATTTGGGAGAAAAAAATAAAAGTGAAAAGTTTTCATACATTTCTTTATATGAAATCACCTATTAAGTAGGGATTTAACAAAACTTCGAGATTGTTTATTTGTTTTCAGTTTTGAATTTCTAAAATATCAACCCTACTTTTAGGAAGTTGCTTATGATACTGTAATTTTTTAAACAATATATAAGCTTTCCCTTTGAACCGAAGCAGCATTATACTGACCCGTTGCTATTCCTCTCGCGAGATAAAAGCAAATTTCGGTTATATTTCTCATATTTATAAATCCGTATTTGTTTTCCATAAGAGGAATTTATTTCATGATCATATTATAATATTCGGCTAACTCTTCACTCATTTCGCATTTTAAGGGAATTATGCGATGGCTGCGAGCGAAATGACTTCCAAATTTCGACAGCTTTGTTTCGATGTACGGGAAAACGCTTTTTTTTAGTGGCATCTGTCTAACTGGCTCTGTCACGAGTCCTTTGATCTCGTTGAGCTCTAGGATCTAAACACCACTTTCACTAAAGCTCTCTTGAATGTCCGTTGAAACGGAAGATGTCCCATGATGATGTGGACTGAAAACATGCGAGAGAAATGATTCTCTTTTGGTGAAGTTCGATTTATCATGGAATTTATGCGTGACCTTTTCGTGTTGGCGACATGAAAATAATATGACCCTAAAAACAGATATTTCTTTTTATACAATAATCACTTGTAATGATGTTTATGTCAATCATTCCATTCGTGTTCATTGGAATAATTTATACGTATAAAGATATATTACTCTCATCTATTTGATTTGTTTAGAACGAATTTCAAATCCGTAATCCTCGGCAGAGAAACTTAATAGGCATGCATCGTTGGTAGTTAAATATTTTACACTTTCACTCGTTATCTCACTCTTATTCAATCGAAGCTGAGTCATATCATGTAGACCCATTTGCTAATTTATGTACGTAACTGTCAAAAACCTTTATATTTTATAACCTCTTCCTCTTTATTAAGTAGTTTCTCCTTACATTTCCATTGATAAGATTATTATCTCAAGCGGTTTTATTAAATTAAACTCAGCCACTTTCGCATATTCAATTGGTAAAATGGGGGAAAAGAAAAAGTGCTCTCCCCTCACTGAATGTACTGGCCAATGTTTTGATTACTTCCACTGCTCTATTCTGCTATTTCCGCTATTAAGCCAAAGAACCTGGTTTCAACAACAATAACTGTAATAATAACAAAATCCAACAACCTCTGCTTCGACTTACAATCCGATAACAGTTAGGCTTGTTTACGAAGAGGGCATTTTCGACGAGATTTAAAAACGCTCGGTCCACTTGCGGAAAGGTTCAGAACTACGCACATTTGTTTTCTTACCCCACTCTCTCTGATTTTGATCTTCAGGTTTTATTGAGAGTTCGATGCCGTGCATTTATTGATCTTAATGACAGGAGTTGCACCACTAGAAAAAGGGTTCAAAAAATAAGAGACTCTTCGTATTGCGGAGAACAAAATTGTTGCTGACAATTGTTATTGGTACTAAAAGAAAGTGAAAGAATGGATGTAAAATATAAGTAGGTGTAAACTGAAGCGAAAGCGCGGTAAGTTTATCTCTTGGTTCTTCACTTATATGCGTATGAAAATAGCTTGTTACAGAGGAGAATATTCGGGACATAAGTTTTTAACTTCGTTTAATTCTTTAAAAATTCAATGGTGGTAATATATTATCTGAGAATTTTACGCTAAAGCTTCGAAAATCTCAAGTTACAGCGCGCAGAAGTGTCTCTTTGCTTCTGATAGTGAAAGTTCAGTCATTGCATATTAACCCCACTCAGCTCCGCTTAATTCGAGCGCCGTTCAAAGTTCGAGGAAGAGAATGTTTTCCCTGAAACAGTTAATGAGGAGCCCGAGAATAATTTCCCTCAATGGAATCGATCTTTTGTTTAGGTATATTTTTGTTTACAATATCTCTCAATATTTGGTGGAAACTTATAACCCACGGTTGTTTAAATGTATTGAACGTGTAGCTGCGATCATACCAATAGTTTTTCTGACCAGGTTTATTTTTCTATATTAGCGAAATTAAGGGCGAATTAAAATGGCGAATTAATATTAGATCCATCGCCTGAAACCAAAAGTATTACCAACATACTATAGTAGATATACGTATTAAAAGTACTACTGCATAGTATGGGACACTGTGATTTGGTCTTGCAACGATTTGGTGCGCGACGATTTGGTCCGCGGAGATTGGGTGTTACTATGCTTAATAACCACACGTGATAAATGGGTTGCTGGGTAAGGCTGAGGTTTGTCATAATTTATTTTTATTCTTATTGCTGGATAGTGCTGCGTTATTAATAGACTTTATGCGCGTTTCACGGTGACACGAAATCCAAACCACTTCATTTGAGACTTCGAGAGAAATACGAGTAAAAACGGCTGAAAAACACAAAATGCCGGTTCTCGAAGGAAGACAAGAATAAACAGCACTAAACGAAATAACAGAAGACAGTAACTTAACGTATAACATAAGAAATATAGCGAAAATACATATTACATGAGCGAGAAAGAACAATCAAATTCAATTAAAAACCATCGAAATATGGATTAAACACAGTAAAGTAGATTGTACCAACAAAGAGTTTTACTTCTTTGAGTCCCATGTGCTATTGATAAAGTTCGTGTGCAAAATCACGTAACACAGCGCCTTTGAAATGCTGTCCTGTCATAGAAATGGCAGGTGTATCTGCACACCTTCGCCAGGCCAGGTTCGTCGTCGCCAAGTGCTTCGCTGGCGAGTGACTGAAAGGTCTCGTGAGTGGTGTAAGAAGTCGCGCCAAATTCGAATAACACAGCCAATAAACGTGGTGTGTTTCGAGATTGACGACCGCAAAGACAGTAAGTCCGTTTATCGACAATATTCATACACGTTTTAGTATATATGCGTTTTAGTATAGTATGTATAACGTTTTAGCATAGGATCTGCTAGGGAAACTGCTTGGGATATGCTTTCAGGAATTTTTTGGCGAGTTGGCGACTTCAAAAAGGGCGACTTTATATTTTAAATCCTTTAGCAGTTAAAATTTTGGTCTTAATTTCGGTTTTAAATCTCTTAATCCCAACTTTGGAGAAACAGGAAAATTGGTATGGTAACCATGAAGTTACGCCAAGCCCGACTTAAGATTATCTGACTAAATATGTCTTTTTCAAAGATTTTCAACGCTAAAACCTATGTAATGGGAGCTAAGTGGTGCATATTTTTATCTGGCCCTAAAATTCTAAAACGCCTTTAGAGGAATGCTCAGTATTTATATCTAACCAATCACAAAATGTCTTCTATTTT
>KZ308256.1:313393-453459 GCA_000376725.2 Ladona fulva
AATGACGTGTGGAGGTTCCATGTGGGCGCGTGCCATCTATGATTGATAAACGGAATTAAAACGGACTTAATCAGGGGAATAATTTCCAATATTTTCGTCGCTCAAGTTTCAAGTTAAGTTGCTTCAAGTTCTATGTAAGGATCGGAAGGTAAACGCATATTTCTACTAAGGAAGAGAAAAGAATGTGCATAATTTTTTAAATGAACATAGGTTCAGCGAGAGGTAGCTAATATTCGAAATTAATTATCACTTATTCCTAATTTACCGTTACGAAAATATTTTTTTATTACTAAATTGGCAATTAATTAAGTGAACGATTTCAAAATTGGGCCCTTTCTTACAATTCCTGAGACGCTGAAACAAATAATTATGTCGGGATCACTATTCTTAAGCCTTATCCTATATTCCTACTCCAGATCTGGTAATATTATGCAGACATATCTGTTAGTTAAATGAATAGGAATTTAATAAATATTTAAGTCAGTTATAATGAATAATTAAGTCGCTTATTATTTATTGTGAAAGCAGTTATTTCTTTATTAACTATTACTACCAAAGTGTTAAGGAATAATAAACATACTACGAAAACTTTAATTAATTAATTTGATATAGTAATTAGCATCGTATATTCATTAAAACTCCACTTAAGGTGCTTTTCAGTGACATACAGAAAAACCGCAGTATAAACGGGATAGCGTTTTAAGCGGGTTATTAAATTATTTATATCTTGCGCGTTGAAAAAGAGCAGCGACCGTTTCCCTGGATTTTTCATTTTTAAAAGCGTTTTTTTTTTTACTTAAAAATGAAAAAGAATCTTCTTTAGTTTGCTTTATTTTGTCTCAGCTGTAGATGGGATGACTAAAGAGTTTGTAAACTATTGCTGTGTTAGGTCGGTTTAATTATTGCATAGTTTGTCAATTGGTTTATTTTCGTAACCCTTTAGAAGTATGTAGAATGTATGGTTTCCGGGTTTAGTTTCCCGTCAGAATTTAGAAGTCATAGTTTAAATACGGTCAACTTTTTGAGCAAAGATATCGTTTATTTATTTATTTTCGCTATTTTCACTGTACATTGAAGCGATTTTTTTAAACATATCATTACGAATGAATGCCGAATCATTTTAAAAGTGTTAGAGTTCATCAAAGAGCACGATCTTCACAAGACTGCGCTTGAAAGTACACAAAACACTTCATTGGGACTCTGGTTGATTTGATATGTTTATAACTTCCGCTTTCTGCGAAAGGACACCGTAAAACGACTTTTCATCTAAAGTTCGTCTCTAAGAAGAGCCTGATGGGAATATTCCACTTTATATCAGTGCAAGAATCTGCTCCTATCATGGGATAAAGATTTTTGTTTTGCGATACCTTCATTTATTTAGTAATCTAATCATCGTAAAAAAGAGTGTCGACAGAAACCCCATCAGACACGAGGAAAGGCAGAAGACGAGAACCGAGGACGGCGATACAGAAAATGTACTAAGTTTTCCGTCAATTAAATGAGGACGATCTAAAGGATGAGCTAAAAGGGGTCGTAGTGAACCTAGCGACAGAAAAAGTCCACCTTATAAAGGGTCAGCAGAGCGTCTTAAGTAGTATTTTTACGATATGTTTGTTTGATAGGGACAGGGACCGGAAAAAAACCACTTATGCAGTGGAATTTCTTTAACCTTTTTTCTGTATAACTCCTAAAACAAATGCATGACGAAGAAGTTCATAAAATAGTATCACATTGTAATAGCATTATAAAAATAGTATACTGAACTTCCCGATAAATAGCTGTTTTAAATTGAAGGACTCATCAGATCAATCTAATCGCATAGGAACATTTGTCGTTNACTTTTTATATTTTGGCCGATAGAAAACAGCAGCACACTGATTTGGCTATAGTTTGCCCCAGCTGAAGATGAGATAACTCACGCTTACCCGTTTCCTGTAATAATAGTAATAATAACAATAGTAATAATAATACTGCGACTTTATTCGAGTGAGATTGAGACTGTCAAGTCTCCTCTTACATCTAACCCTTCATAATATGAAATTTAAAAGAGATTTCGAAAACCCGAAAACTTAAAAAATACTGACACTTGAAAAAGTGCAAAGAAGAAAACTACTATGTGGGTTTAAAAACCTAAATGTGCACTTCGGAAAAAATTAACCACAGCAGAAAAATACTCACAATAAAGGGGTGTGGAATAACTAGGGACTACTATAGCTTCGTTAGCCTGATTTGAATCTTTGTTAGTATGTTGATTTATCGGTCGATTCTCGTAGTATTTTTGAAGATAACAAACTTTTTGGGCAAATAGACCGTCCTCTTTTATTGTTTTTAGTACATCATGGTCATCATCATACATAAAAAACATGCGCACATTCACCCACGTATACCACCCCATTCCCTCACGGGGTAGGCATGATATTTGCTACCTTAATTCAGTTTGAGGAAATAGACTTGGTAATATTTTTGTACATGCGTATATTCATAAAATTCATTTAAATCATTCTCGCGCTCTGTTAGATTGAAATTAGATTTCCTTTTGAGTTATTTCAGATATTTTTACGTGCCTTAACGCTATTTACCCGATTCTAAATTTTGGTTAGATGACGGGCGTTTGCGCATACGCTATTATTTGGGACAAGTTGAGCGTTGTTATACATTCTCAGGATGGGGTAAGAAAGGCATTTTCAGGATCGTTGGTTCGAATCTCACCAAGTTTGTTTTTGTTCATGATTTACCATTTACTTGCCTAGCTTACTTTCGTTGTCACCGTCGTCTTTACAGCTACCAAAACCACCAACGGCTCTGGAAACTATACAAATATTTAGAGTAGTCTGTCACCAAGGAAACGTTTATCTTACAACTTTTCTATCATCGCTGAATTTTTTCTCCTCGAAAGCGCTATTTTCGTTCTCTGCTACCACGCGTTTGTTTGTGCAAAACGTTGCTTTTAAAACATTTCCCTTTCTCTCGCGCGACTTTCCTCTCTGCTGGTGAAAATCTGTATGGGATCGATGGATTTATCAACCAGGAGGAAGAAGAGCAAGGCATTCTTATGCTGCTCTTTTTCTTTTTCCATAGATTTTGCTTTGTGTTCACTCGAGGCTCCGATGAAAACTTTCCAATGCGTCACTGACGTATACAATTCCGACGGTTTTTTTGCTTAAGGGATTTCTGTAGTTGATTTTCGAGTCAAAAATTGGGAAAATAGCGGTAGATAGTTTTTACCGTTTCAAGAGTGAAACTTTTTCCGCAGTTTCTGGCAGAGAGAGAGAGAGAAAATTGAAATAATTCGTGAGTTATACTACCCTTCCGTGGCCGAATGAGAATGTTTGTGCTCATTCCTGTTTATAAAAGCCTCAGCGCCTATTTTACATTTTATGGGTACCTCACAATAGGCCACATTCGCCATCTAAGATAAGATACTGGTCGATTCTAATTTACTAAATACGTACGTTGCTCTTCATATGCATCTGGGGCGGATCTAGTAACTTGACAACAGGGAGGTTCAGCACAATATCCCAATATCATATTATATCTTCCTCTATAACATCATATATCTTAATGTTCTACAATCGGACTATAAAATACCATTTATACGAGGGAGAAATGATCTAATGAGACCCAAAAAGTATATTTAGGTCTCATGAGACCATTGGTATGGATATTATTGCGTATTACGTTATAGAGTATAATGTTCTATAATTACCTAACGTTTCAAGTCTCAATCATTTTAGGAAGCGCTTTAAAATTAATTCCGACTTTCCAATAGTTTTCTTATGGACGATAAATTGACGTGCTATAGTGTTGAACCAAGTACTAATTAGGAAGTATTCTACCTAAAATATAAAAACAGATCCACGAAGACTATTTCCCTATCTTTTGATCTTCT
This sequence comes from Ladona fulva, assembly GCA_000376725.2. Classification (NCBI taxonomy): domain Eukaryota; kingdom Metazoa; phylum Arthropoda; class Insecta; order Odonata; family Libellulidae; genus Ladona; species Ladona fulva. The sequence continues at coordinate 317,283 of KZ308256.1, forward strand.
ATCTGGAAGATAGGAGATTTAAACATAGACATAATTAACTTAATAAGTTCAGATAGGGAACATACTTCCTTAGAAGATGTACATCTACATCTACATAAGTACCTTGCAAGCCGCCTTTCGGCGTGTGGCAGGGGTGCAATCACCACGACTCTACTTTACTAATCGATCGCTTTCGCGTATCGTTCGCGGAAAAAATGAATTTTTGAAACGACTTGTTCTAGCGTCTAATTCTCTGATTTTTCTCGCAGTATCAGAACGGCCTATGTAACATAGGAGACGCATTATGTCAGCTACATCATCTTTGAATGTGCGTTCACTAAATTTATAAAGCTGATTTATCCTTTGTTTAAGCATTTTATCTTCTAATGATTCACATCCCGCGTCCTGAAGCATTTTCGGAGCACTCACTGACTTGTCGTAACAATTCTTTACAAAACGTATCGCTTTTCGCTGTACTTTTACTAATTCCCAAATACAACATTTTTCTGCAGGGTCCCATACACTGCTGTATATATACTGTAGCCGGTATTATGCGACCTCCTTAATAAATAAGTCGTTCTGCTACTGAGGGAAAAAACAGAGAAACATATGTTTTAATTCGTTATTTTATTTTAATTCGTATTTTTATTATTTATTCGTCAAGAATTCATATTTTTCCGCGAAGGATACGCAAAATTAAACGATTAGGGTAGTCATTGTGAGTACTTCCCCTGCCATAAGCAGAAAGTTTGCTTGCAGATTTCATATGTAGACGTAGATGTAGATTTATGTAATAAGTGGAATCAATATATAAATTCTGGATCAGTGAATTTCTATCAGTCCTGAGTTTAGTCCATACTATATCCCAGCATAAATGCAAGGGGAGTTGAATAATGGAAACAGTCACTTCAATATGCCAACGAAATGTGTAGGAATTCTCGAGAAAATGCAATCATTTTAGAGTCGAACAGGTTTCCCAAGAATTCATATTTTTGAAACCGCAAAGTAATTTTATACGAATGAAGATTTTTTTATTCGTTCTCTTTGAAACATACGCCATTACCTTTGACAACATTTTGTGTTGCTTTGGATACTATCTTGATGTGTGGTTATATGTACTTACCATTCAGTCGCGTGATAAAAAGCATACAACATAATCAAATTGTATGATATTTATGACACCACATAAAAAATTGATTGCGAATCAAAGTATATGATAAAAATCACATTATTTGTACAAAACCCCATAAAAATGTGCATGTTGTTTTGTACAAAGAATTTGGTTATTATTGTTGACGTTGATTTACAATAATTTATTTTGCAAAATTCCATCGTATTGGCGATTGTAAAAAAAGCCTTCAATGATGTAAAACTTCTATCGATGATTCTTTATAATTTACGCCATGGCCACATTTCCAACAAAGTCGCCCAACCTACACAAAATTCTCTACTTGGGATACAAGGGTTAATTCTCGCTTATTGTGTGTCTTATATTTCAGAGAATAATTTACAGTTGCCTCTTATTTCTGCCAAGAAAATCTTTTTATTGATCAGGCCCTCTTGCCAGACGTGATTTTTAAAATTGTCCGCTCACGTATGAACCTGGGAACGAATTTATCCCAAAGTTTGCTTCAAAATCTAAGTATGATTGACCAGCAGTTGTTCACATAATCCCGTTACTTCTGTTTCGAAAATCATTACGAAAGGAACTTTGGACTGGCAAGGTTTTCAACGAGGAACCCTCGGCACCTACTTCGAGAGACTCACTCTTGCTCCAATAAGATTCATAAAGCCGAATGATAAATATCTGGAGACCCAATTCGACAAGAAATATTGCTCCCTCAGACCAAGCGTGGTGCAGTTTTATTCGGGAGTAACTTCCGGAATCGGAAAACTTCACTAATGGAAAAAAGAGCCCGCGCTTTAAGAAAGCACCGTTTAGACAGTCTGACATTGAAATCTTTCCGTAGGGAAGAAAAATGATGGCCGCGCCGAAGAAATCCAGGCTTGCGCACGCATTCGTTTTTTTAATCAGGCCGTCCCTGCATCCTCCCCTTCCCTTTTAATATCCGACGCAGTTTCCGAATCTTCCATTTCTTCGCGACCTCCCCCGCTTCCGTCCTCGAACAGAATTTATCCCGACCGAACGCAAATATGCCCCAACCTTCTCATAACCCATCAGCCTCACTTCGGAGGGGCATTTGACCATAAACCCCCCCACCGTGCTCACCTCCCCTTCCAAACACGTTGAAAGGGATCGGATTCAACCCCTGGAAGGGAAAGATCACGGAACCATATCTCGACGGTAGCTTCAAGCCCTTGCTTTATTGCCGTACCACACGTGGGCTACGCTAATGCTACGGACTGTGTTGGGGTTGCGTTGAGGTTTCCTGTCCACCCCGCACCTGCGTTTAGCGGCGTACTACCTTTCATGCTAGCTCGGTACGTTCGACGTAATGACCACCGTACGTTCCCTCAAAGCCTGTCGATCGGGGTTTTTCGGCCCTTTCCCTCTTCTATTTTACGGCTCGTTGAGGCAAAAAGGCGCTGAGACAAAGGGTCAATAGATTTTTACATCTTTTTTACGTTTGAGATTTTTTTTGTTGTGGAGGCGGTATGCCAGACGGTAGTAATCACCTCGGTATTCGGACGAGGCAGGATTAGGGGGGATTAGCAGTAGAGATGTTCCGTGGAAAATTTTCGGGAGAATGCTATTCGGAGTCGTCCAGTTTTCCGTAGAGTACCTGTTTTGCTATTAACGAAAAATATATCTTGTAGAATAAGGCCCAAATTGGACCTCATATATGGCCCACATGTCATCTCGTCAATGTATATTATCAAAGAAAATTGAAGTAGATATACTTAAATCCTTTATTACGAAGGGATGAGCAAACATTCAAAAGCAACAGAAACCTGCCAACCTCAGAGAACTAGTGTGATATAAGTAAATGTCATTGAAAAGAGGCTGTGGTATGTTTTCAAAATCAGCAGCAACGATTTGATTTGATGAAAGGAAAATAAATTCAGTACATGGCGCTATAAATCCGAAAACTAAGGGGTAAAATATTCTTAAAGGGACATATTAATAAACGTTCATCGTAAACGGTAAGAAAATGTTTAAATGACCTTTAGAGCATAGATGATTCTACCTTATTATTTAAGCCATTATTTCTGACTTATAACATTTCCCAAAGAAATGTACGCAGGATCATATTCAGCCAATGTCAGGGTCAGATCTGTAATGTAGAATCTCGGAGATAGGGTTTTGGTCACGAACTTTATTATTCAGTTTAAATGAATATTATTTGTAATAAAATTAGAACTAGAATAGTTGAAATTACATAGTAATGACAATTCTGTTCACGCCGGATTGACCTACTTCTTTTCATCATCTGATAAGGGACTCCTTAATTGTTTGTGAATTCATTTGCATGAGAGAAGGTTAACAGGAGTGACAGACATTATAAATAGGGTAAGATCGCTGAAATGGATGTGGGCAGGCCACTTGGCAAGAAGAAACGACGGTTGCTGGACATCAGCAGTTCTCAACTGTACACTAAGAGATGTGAAGAGGCCAAGAAGAACAAAAAAACCGATGGAACAGAAACTAACAAGTATTCAGGAGTGACATGGGAAGGAAAAGCTCGGAATAGAGATTTCGAAAGCTCTTGGAGAGACCTACAACCTATGTCGGATATCTTCTAGCCAGGATTTGTATATTGAGGGTCCTTAGTAGCATCGAATGAACGCAAAATGTCCTACGATCTAGGGGCTGAAATTTCTCCCCAAGTGCACTAAAAATGGAAACATTCATATTTAACTATCTGTCCTGCGAATTTTCAGTGTTATGTATTACTCAGAATGTTCAAAGATTTATATTTTTATATTTATTTTTCTATGTTAGGATAAATGAGCATTTTGTTGGAATCTGCGGTTATTCAATGTTCGAAAATGACATTTTTATGAAAGTAAAGATTCGAGAAGGAAACAATTCGTAGGAGACATGCAAGAGGGTAGCTAATAAAGGATTTAACAAAAGATATTGATATACTGCACTGCTGCAATCCAAGTTTTTGATTAAGAAATATTCTGATTAACCATTGGTTTTTCCATCCATTCAGTTAGTGTAAAGCGATTTATTCAAACAATTTTTTCACACCGTGAAAAGGTACAGCTATTTACATTTACTGTTTACGGACAATTATATTTAATAATGACGTGTGGAGGTTCCATGTGGGCGCGTGCCATCTATGATTGATAAACGGAATTAAAACGGACTTAATCAGGGGAATAATTTCCAATATTTTCGTCGCTCAAGTTTCAAGTTAAGTTGCTTCAAGTTCTATGTAAGGATCGGAAGGTAAACGCATATTTCTACTAAGGAAGAGAAAAGAATGTGCATAATTTTTTAAATGAACATAGGTTCAGCGAGAGGTAGCTAATATTCGAAATTAATTATCACTTATTCCTAATTTACCGTTACGAAAATATTTTTTTATTACTAAATTGGCAATTAATTAAGTGAACGATTTCAAAATTGGGCCCTTTCTTACAATTCCTGAGACGCTGAAACAAATAATTATGTCGGGATCACTATTCTTAAGCCTTATCCTATATTCCTACTCCAGATCTGGTAATATTATGCAGACATATCTGTTAGTTAAATGAATAGGAATTTAATAAATATTTAAGTCAGTTATAATGAATAATTAAGTCGCTTATTATTTATTGTGAAAGCAGTTATTTCTTTATTAACTATTACTACCAAAGTGTTAAGGAATAATAAACATACTACGAAAACTTTAATTAATTAATTTGATATAGTAATTAGCATCGTATATTCATTAAAACTCCACTTAAGGTGCTTTTCAGTGACATACAGAAAAACCGCAGTATAAACGGGATAGCGTTTTAAGCGGGTTATTAAATTATTTATATCTTGCGCGTTGAAAAAGAGCAGCGACCGTTTCCCTGGATTTTTCATTTTTAAAAGCGTTTTTTTTTTTACTTAAAAATGAAAAAGAATCTTCTTTAGTTTGCTTTATTTTGTCTCAGCTGTAGATGGGATGACTAAAGAGTTTGTAAACTATTGCTGTGTTAGGTCGGTTTAATTATTGCATAGTTTGTCAATTGGTTTATTTTCGTAACCCTTTAGAAGTATGTAGAATGTATGGTTTCCGGGTTTAGTTTCCCGTCAGAATTTAGAAGTCATAGTTTAAATACGGTCAACTTTTTGAGCAAAGATATCGTTTATTTATTTATTTTCGCTATTTTCACTGTACATTGAAGCGATTTTTTTAAACATATCATTACGAATGAATGCCGAATCATTTTAAAAGTGTTAGAGTTCATCAAAGAGCACGATCTTCACAAGACTGCGCTTGAAAGTACACAAAACACTTCATTGGGACTCTGGTTGATTTGATATGTTTATAACTTCCGCTTTCTGCGAAAGGACACCGTAAAACGACTTTTCATCTAAAGTTCGTCTCTAAGAAGAGCCTGATGGGAATATTCCACTTTATATCAGTGCAAGAATCTGCTCCTATCATGGGATAAAGATTTTTGTTTTGCGATACCTTCATTTATTTAGTAATCTAATCATCGTAAAAAAGAGTGTCGACAGAAACCCCATCAGACACGAGGAAAGGCAGAAGACGAGAACCGAGGACGGCGATACAGAAAATGTACTAAGTTTTCCGTCAATTAAATGAGGACGATCTAAAGGATGAGCTAAAAGGGGTCGTAGTGAACCTAGCGACAGAAAAAGTCCACCTTATAAAGGGTCAGCAGAGCGTCTTAAGTAGTATTTTTACGATATGTTTGTTTGATAGGGACAGGGACCGGAAAAAAACCACTTATGCAGTGGAATTTCTTTAACCTTTTTTCTGTATAACTCCTAAAACAAATGCATGACGAAGAAGTTCATAAAATAGTATCACATTGTAATAGCATTATAAAAATAGTATACTGAACTTCCCGATAAATAGCTGTTTTAAATTGAAGGACTCATCAGATCAATCTAATCGCATAGGAACATTTGTCGTTACTGTTACGAATGTGTCCTGGGTACGAATCCAGTTTACTTAAAAATTCTACTAGAGTATTTTGTCATCGCTTGAAGGCTTTCATAATATTAAATTAGAAATAATAGTCCTACAATATCGAACCAAGGGCCAAAGGATGCATAACCGATTCATATTTTGATCTTGCAATATAGTTTATATTCGAAATTACGAGAATCATTACTAAATAAAGGGGATTTTAAAATCTGTTGTGATAGTACAGCCGGTACGAAGAACACGATTGTTGAATCCGAGTTCATGCATTTTCCCGTAAAAACACAATTTTTAAATTGAAATTTAGGTCCATGCAAAATCAACGGTAGGACAGAGATCGTATTTTTGAAAATAAGGCAATTTTCAATGATTCCTAAATTTCTAATTGCGATAAAGAAAATGCAGTTATCGACTTACGAAAAAGTACTTGCGTATCTAAGTCAGACATTAATTATGAACTAAGCAGAAACTTTTCTTAGTCACAAGGCAAAAAATATTGATGGATACTAGAAGGATTATTTATTCTCACCAAAACATTTTACCCAAACTTAGATATGTCTTACACCTCCGCACCTTTAATAAGCCGGAATTTGACTGTGACTGTGCAGGAAAGCAGTCGACTATGCTATAAATTCTATTTGTGAAGCAGTCTTAGCGGAAAAATTCGTTGTTCGTTGATGCTCTATTACCCGCTTCAGTAGAGGAGGTGGTGATCAAAATTGGAAAATATTACGGGAATCCTTCGACACGGTGCATCCCATTTCTGAAGCGTCCAATGTGTATACTACAAATATCCGAGACTTCCTTTCTCGAAACTTTTGTTTTTCCAATCAACGCAGAGGAGAATGGAATAAACGCAAACTTCCCCGGCTATAATTAGGCACCCCAAAACTATCCCAAACTATCCTAAAACTCGCTTACACAGATGTACTTGAAGCTAAACACTGTTGTCTCAAAATTTCCGATTTCCCCTGCCTGGCCCCAGTTTGTTTGCTCGTCACAAACATAACCATGGTTAAGGCGGATGCCTTCCTCTAATCCCTCTCACTCTTTCCCCTAAGCTCCGGCAGCCCCGTCTCAAAAGATTTCGGTTAATTTCCGCTCATTACTGTTCACGCGTCCGACGTTAGCACTTCCCGAGCACTTCATAACGATCCCACATGGAAAGATTTTGTGCTTAGTTTAAGCAAGTATTAAGACCCCCTCCTAGTTGAAGTTTGGCAGTGGGGAGTATTGAGCGGATGTTCGGCTTTGGGCGATGAATACGAATGTTAGGGTAGGTGCAATTCGGGTGATAGTCTGTGGAATTGGAAGGGTAAGGGCGAAGGGCGAAGGGCCTTGAGGTCCCTCGCATCAGAGATGAGGGTACTGGAATCCGTCTTGAAGGCCAGTAGCTTTGCATAGCGTTGAAGAAATCTTTTTGGAGTCAAGGGTCGCGATCCCGGAGTTGCTGCGTGATTTGCCTTATTAGAGCTGAAGCTTTCAGAGTTGCAAAGAAAGTAATTGTATTGTAATCAGCCAAAATACGTAGAGGTTGTTCGGGAAGTGATTCGCTCACGGAAAATTTACCTACCTCCCGATTATTCCCGGTTCTTCTCATTTATCGAGAAAATTACATTTTTACGTTACGCCCCTGTCCTACTATTTTCATGAATATATTATTTCTCATTTTTCTTTCCTGAGATATTGAACATTGGGTATTTCATCTTCTTTAGTTTTAGTCTCGCAAGTAGTCACGGTATTACAGAAGCTACTGAGGAATGGATGATGCTGAATAGCGGCATTCATCCTTGTCACTTCTTATTGAACGCTATGAAAAGCTTTGTATGCGGGGTCGTTTTCACGTACTAACGTGGATGTTTACCTCTCAAAGCAATATGGCTCATTTATAAAAGAAAAGGTTAGCTACTTATCTTCCCTAAGCCTCATTCCTTCTCCGAAGCTTTTGTAAGCTAATGGCCGTGGGGTTAATGTATATACCAACCGGTCATATGCCTGAATACTAAACGGACTGGTACAGTCAAAGTATTCACCAACATTTAATCATTTTAATTATGAATAAATGTATAAAGTGAAATTCGTCTCTACTCTTGCGTAGATAAATGATATTTGAAACCATTCATTGCCGCCTTAGGATAGTCTCGAATGTTTTCTGAATAAATGTCCCAAATGCATAAAGACAGCAAAACATAAAGATTGCGGGAAATGATAATAAAATAGAAACATGAGTGTTGTGTTTGGAAATATAATATCCGCGAAAAGATACATCAGCCGCAGAAAAAGGAAGTTAATATAGAATACAAAGAGAAAACGGGAAGTTCTTAGCCCAAGGGCGTCCATCCACATCCCTGACACCGCTCAGTTGGCTGAAATAGAAAAAAAGCCGAAATACTAAAACGGCTTTTTTGAATCCGGTTCTTGAAATTCTACGTGGGCACTCTTAAATAAATTTTGCTTTGGGACCATGAATGTCATATACATTGATTCTTGCGCGTAAAATTGCAGAGGGAGTGAAAGTTGACAAAGGTTGACAAAAAATGCAGGTCTTTTTTCTTCAAATTTCAGCATGCTGAAGGGGATACCTAACCCAATAGAGGAATTTCGTGTGATGAATCGAGACGCAGTCATATCAACCTATATTTATCTTTTTTTTGGAATTTGCTCTGAGGTCCAAAGTTGAATATTGACATGTTCCGTATAAAAATGGCGGACTCTGATTTTACAGCAGTTTTATCCAAGGCGTCGAAAACAGTTGAAAACAACACAATGCTCCGCGATGCTCATGGAAGATCTCACCTCAATATGGCAATTTAGTGATTCAGTCGTTGATTTAGCGACTTTTCCATATCAATGACATCTTGCACTTTATTCGGACCTGGAGTGTGGCGGTCGTGGTCTTTATGGCAGAAATCGACGGCTCAGTGACACTTTCCGTTTAGCCTCTGAGTCGGTATCCAATATTACGTTTGTTATATATATTGTTTGTATCCTATTACGAAAAGCGTCCCTGACCCGGCGGTATTTTGTCGTATAGACCTCGACCATCACGCTAAAGGAAAAAGGAGATATCGATACCAGGTATTGTACGTTCGATCATAGGAGGCCCAAAAAGGCACTTTTCCAGTAAGAACACATTGTGCGGATTTCCGGAATTTTTCAAGGACCTTCCCGTTAAAATAGAAAGTTGAAATTCACGACATCGTTAGTAGAGGTGGTTTCATAACGCATTCTGCAAGAACATATCCAAATGTGACCCGGGATTCGATGCTAGGACGTTACAAATTTCGCCCATTTAAAATACTGGGTTTTAAATATTTTTATGTGGCACTTTCCGAAATGCTAGTCACAGATAACTCGGCATGTGAATATAATTCCTAGATATCTTTTATATTCAAGATTGATCGCTTCCAAATCCATGCATGCTTCGATGCCGGGCAGGATAATTTTTCTTCCTTATAAAATTGTAGAAAGCTCAGATTCTAATTTTAGGTACTTACCAGTATGATGTCGCCTTGAAACCTAAGGAAAAGTTACCGGAGAAGCTTCAGAAAAGTAATGTGAATGGACATCTTCGAAAATGACCCTGCGTCCGATGCTAACGGATCGAATTTCTTCCGTTAAAAATACACACGGCGGGTTTTAAATATTTATGGGGAACATTCTAAAAAGAACTAGATAATATAACTGGATTGTGAATAGGTTTTGGAGCTATGTTGTATATTACAGTTTGATTGGTTCAACCAAATTGATCCATGGTTCGATGCCAGGGGAGGATAAATATTCCTCTGTATGAAATTGATAGGAAACTCGGATGAAACGTAATGTGAACAGGTATCTCTCGATTTGATCTTGGGTTCGGTGCTAGGTTGGATAAAATTTTGCCCACTTAAAATAAACAGGGCGGGTTTTTAAATATATATTTTGGGAACTTTTCGATAAGATGAAGAGTAATAACTCGACCCGTAAATAGAATTCTTAGCTATGTTTGATATATTTAGTTGACCACTTCTGTATGAATACTTGGTTTGTAACTAGGTCACGTCATGTTTACGTTAATTAGAAGTACATAGGAAACTCAGAATTCATTTTGGGGTTTTACTGAAATAATTGCAACATCAAACTAATTATTTTTAAAAGACAATGATCCATGACGTAATGAGCAATAATATCCTTATGAATACTCCTTTGTTCAGCCCCAGAACGGTCCACTTCTCCATCATTTTTTTTTGGGAGAAAAGACTTAAAGTTCGTATTATTTCCTAAAATCCTTTAGTTTCTATGCAATATCTAAAGCAAATTCATGCCATTATAATTTTAATTACTTTATTGGTGCATCAAGGTACATTACCAAAATAAATTGGCATCTCTGGTTTCACGGTCGGCTACAAAATACCATTTTGTACATGCCGTTTTCCGCAAAATTTCTCTCTTCCGTGCCTTTCATTTTATGCTGGTCTGGAAAGAGTGAAGAATGGAAATCGTGAAAGTAAAAACTTCCGTATTTTTAGGATCCGTTATTCACGTATTGCCAATTAGTATCAGAGAATTTTACTTTATTTATTACGCCGCCTTTATACCGGAAACTCATCGTCCTTAATTTTCATTTGCACTGAGCATTTATTGACGTTTCCTAAAAAGCGAAATTAATCGAAATCGAAACGTCGCCCGACTTTCGCTTGTCTGAGAGAGGGAAATATTTTACGCAATGCCATCATTTCGCCTGCCACTCGAACGTCGGACGTCTTTTTCCGCTATCGGGCAAAATGAATGTTCCTTTAAATTCAAGGCTTCCGTTATTTACCTCTCCCATAAGACCGGCCGAAATTGTTTGGTATAAAATAATAAATGGTGGTTGTTGTCACGGATGTCAGGTTGCGCTTATTTTAGAAGATATATTACCTCACATGCTCGAGTACATTCGAATTAAATGTAACTTTCGTCTGAGCTAATTAAAAAGGGTTCAATTTTCAAATATAACGATGTCACTTGTATTATTTTTTCGAAACTACAAAGCGGAAGTGGTTCAGAGATGATGGCATTGATTTCGCGGCATTTTTGTTTTTACACAATGCACTTTTTGACGCTCTCTTTGTTAACTTTCTCACGCATTTATTTCGGTAAGTTCTCTGCTTTGGATATCGATCGAAGGAAAATGTCTTTAATTTATATAGCTCATTGACCTAATATTCTTGAATGCTCCGTATTATTGCATTACAATTACACTTCCACGAACTTAGGAAGTACTTCTCGGAGACGTAGATAATTGAAACTTGGAATGACGATAGAAAACATGTTTTTCTTGTGTTAATGCATTGCATATGTTCAGAAGTGGCCCTGGATGTAACTCCTTGTCGCCTTAAATTATCATTCAGAAGATTCAAGAGGAAATGTGAGAACGAAGAAACGTGATTTTTGGGTGCAAATGTTAGATTGGTACCAGTGATAGTTTTGGATTCCTTTTTGCCTTTCAATTTGTTTAGACGCCCTTTAAAGCCTTCGTGTGGAAATTAGAAGGTCCTTTTTAAGTTAACCTAAAAGAGATAGTTGACCCAGTTACGGTGCGCTCAATTCTTTAATAGTTTTTAATGTAGTCTTTGGTTTTCTTAGTACACTTTTCGGATTGTATTGAAGGTCCATTATAAAATCCTGAAGTTATGGCCCTAAAGATTCAGAAGATACAGGAATAAGCGATTTCTTTTTTCAACTGTGTCTAACCAAATAGAATTAAATCATTCCAGATTGAACAGTAAACTCTGGAGAATTAGTTTAAGGACATAACATAGAATTAGTTAAAGGACATAACATATGAGCTTCCATTATTCAAGCAGCTATTTCTCGGATTAATTCTCTATTATCTCGTGTTTCTTAATGTGCTTTGTCTATATCATGCGTAGTGACCCGAATTTTAGAATAAACCCCATATCCAGTTTCACGGTCAGCTGGGTAACTTGCTTCATACCCCCATACTGTATTCCAGGATGAATTGAGACTTGGAATTCAGGTGGGAATTTTTGGCCACTCTCTTTATTTTTGTTTCTGCGAGATTCTCTCTTCTTTCTCACAATGCCGAATTTGCTTAATTTATGCAGATATCGTTAATGCTGGAAAATTTGAGATAGAGTTTAACTCCAGTAGTAGTGATTTCTTTCATCTAATTTTCTAATGAGCTACATACGCAATTATACGCACATGCTATGATTCCCGAGTGATCGGAGTAGTAATCTTCATTTTATTTAATACAGTTCAGGACAAAGGGTATTAGGATTTTTAACTACATTTTTTAATACCTTAGTGAATAGCGGTCCTCAAGGAAATGTTCGGAACGACGCTGCATTCGGGAAAACCTATTGACGCTTTCCGTTAGATTTCATGATCAAATGAAAATCATTAAATTGAAACAAAGGCTACCGAGGGCCTTTGAGATTTCACTATCAATGCCGTACACGTGGACGAAATTTTACATTTTCGTAACATTCCAGAGAGGTGGAAATCCTTTGCCGCTTTTCGGATATTTCATTGAACTGGAGAATGCCTTTTAACTACCTTCCAGATGAAAAATGTACAGCAAATACTGAATTTTCAGGAATTATAGCACTGTTACCGGAATTCAGCCCTCCTTAACTTGTTGCAAATATTTCTTTTTTGTTATATTAAATTTCGGGTCAAACAAGGAAGTAAAGGAACCTTCCTATGAAAGGAAGCTTTGAAGACTCATCTAATATTCATTCATTTGAGCACTACACGACATAAGCCAATCGACATATAAAGTTAAAATTCCAAAATTATGAGAATGTGTTAGGGATCTTCTACGTCGATCAGTTCCTTTAAAAATTCACATCGGAAATTCTTCACGCATCAACCAGTATATTGTCGTCCAACCTCTCACCAAATGTTGTTTCTACGTAGTTGTCCTCAATTTTCAGATTTAATTGAGGGGATAAACTTCGAGTTTTCATCCGCAGTCACCTCCAAATTCAAAACTAAATTAAATATTCCCAATTCGTGGAAGAGGGGTTTTATGGGGCGAAATCGCTGATTTAGAGTCATATATTCCACATGGGATCCCATAGTCACATACGATATAAGACCGCAGTTTCATCAGGGCAAATAAACTCGTATATTCTTTCACGACTTCTTCCTCCATCCTAATATTTTATCGGTCCCTTTTTACGGTTCTCTTCTTCCGTCACCCATTCATTCCCCAATTCCTTCACGGTTCCCATTCGTCCCTCCGTCTCAACTTCACCATCCTTAGTACTCATTAACCATTATGCCTACTGCAGCCTCTGAACTCGTTTCCCTTTTTTACTCTCGTTCATCCCTGTCTCCCTTTCCTTCCTTTTTATAGCCGCCCCATCATTCCCACCCTTCCGCATCCCGCTTCGACTCTAGAAAATCCTTATATTAATGACTTCGGCCAAATAGGCGTCCCCGTTACTTTTTCAATTTCGAACTAATCTTCCCCATATCTCCCTCCCTCTCTATTTCCCTCATGGAGAATGTTGCGGGGCCCTTTTTATTTCCGGGAAAGTTTCTAGGCTCGGGAAGTTTTGGTTTTTTTTCCGTTCAAGATGAAGGTGGGTAGGGAAATATATTCATCGACTCCGGGGTAATATATGGTGACCGCCATCTAAATGAACTCCCATTAGGGTGCGATTTTCGCTCCATGCAGGACTATCCTTTTTTCCATAGGTTTTATACTTGCGGTTTTTGTTGTGATAGAGATTGTATTTCGCTCGGCAGACGGGAATTTTAATCTCGCCATTAGTACTTTTTTGTCGTTTACCGTTAGAAAAGTTCGCATGTAATTGAGCAGGAATGAGGTTTTCAATTCATTATCATCTTATTGCGAACTTTAACGGGCTTCGAGGAGAATCGCCTATTGGAAATCGGCCTTAACCTGTTTGAGTAAAAATGGAGCGAATGATTAAAAAATACCTCTTGTTTCCTCCATCCGCCTTCTTAACTCGAGATGTGTAAAGTTAGTGTTGATCGTTGATCAATTTCCTGTTATCGGAACAAAATGCTAGTTAAAAAGGAGTTTTTCATTTTAACGCCGGGCATTTTAATTTCAGTTTTATACAGATCTCTGGAACCGTGGAATGCATTTCTATGGCTGATTGAAGATGCCGAAAATTTTAGTCGACTCATGAATATACCTATTATTAATTCATCCGGTCCGTGTAGTTTACGCTTTGAGCAATTGTATCGTATCAGTAGAACAGCGATTCGCTAATGAGCACAGACGAATGACATCTCGACTCAAGTCCTCACTTAATGCTATGCGGATTAGTTACATGCTAGTAAATGAGTAATGAACAGCCCCGCAAAGCAAGGTAGCAATGATTTCGTTGTTTAACATCGTGCGTCACGTGATGCGCCCTTTTCCGTGTGGGAGGATGTGAAAGTTCACAGGAACTTTCATATCCTCCCAATCGTGACGTCACATTGTTACCGGGGGGGGGGGGGTGTCCTCCTTTTTTAATCGTCTCTCCATAAATAAATGAAGTAGCCGGGGAATCGCTAATGTTGAATAAGGGACATGTGTTCAGGGTAAACAAGGGTTGTGTGTTTAGGTACAGAAACTATCAATTATTTCGAGTGAATGTATTAGAGAATATTTTTTCCAGTATATTAGTTAGAGTCGAATTTCAATATTCATCGGTTACTCCAGATAATTCTTATTTGAACGCTACCGAAAAAAAATCGCCACTCGAGACATATGAACTAAATGGGAGTAAAATTCTTTACAAATACTTTCACATCCGAAAACAACGAACAAAGCCTGTGTTTCAGAAGTATCCAAGATACTGTGGGATTTCCCCTACATTTTCTTTCGAATGCAAGTAGAGTTCTGAACTGCGAATTTCTCCGATCAATTAAAAACCTTTTGAAATGACTTTCTGAATCGCATCGTTCTCCTTCTCATGTAAGATCTAACTCTCAAACATGAAACTTTCCATCGATATCAATCAGAAATATGAATAATTCTCTCGGATTCTCATCTACTTATCTAATTAATTATTAATTCTTTAGTATTATATTCCGAAAAGGAAAGTCCATCCATTTTATTTAACTGGTTACTTTTATCCTCCTTTGGGAATTCAATTTCTATTTCTCAGTAGTCTCGCACGACATGAATATCAAAACATTTGGGCGTTAATTTCAGAGGTAGTATTTTAGCGATTGATATTTTTCATCAGCATAAAAATTAATTCGTCTTAATAGATACAAGAAAGGGTACACGTAGTAAACAGATATAAGGGGTTAAATCTCCAAATATATGGACGATTATCACTGAAGCTTTTGAGATATGATTTAACTGAATAAGCCATCGTAAGAAGTTCATCAATACGTATAGTTTCTGCATATTAGAAAATTGCTTTCTTTTCAAAATAGATCTTTCTCAATCCATCTATGTGAATTGGAACATCGTTAGATTCTCTGAAATAAAACTTCACTAATTGCTTAAGGAAAAAGGAAAAAATTAAGTCATTCATTTCATTGTACAGGACAAATAGCACCATGCATGTTTCTGGATCAGTCTATCTATTGTCAATATACTTATGAATACGAGTGAGTGACATATTTAGGCTGTTTTTCTGTTTAAGCGCTAGAAAACGGGTAAGGGTGATTTCCTTTTTCTTTTTGTGTGGCCGGTGCTTCTATGAAGCCGTGAATGCGAACGAGGCCACCATGTGGACGAAAACGCTAAGTCCTTGCCCAAAAAGTCTCCCGAATGGCTTGGAGAAATGTTCTTCCGGGATTGCTCAACGGACAGAGCACCCGACCGGCAATTGGGAAACCTGGGTTGGATTCCCGGTTCCGTCAGACTATTTTCAAGTCCATTATTCCCTTAGATTTCTGTTTAAGGTTTCTTCTGTGACGTCTCTAACAAATGTCTTGACTTTTGAGAGAGTTTCGACAAAACCTGGGGTAAAAAAATTTTATGTACCTATCGGAGTATTAAACAGAATGTCATGAAATTCTAAGTCTTGAAACTCATCTTGTAAATTTTTGAGAAGTTTCATGGTCATAAAAAGTTAAATTTATGATTATAGTCTGCAAAGCCAATCCAAACTTACAAGTTATAATATGTTCCACTCAATCCTTGGAGCCGTTAGTATATATGATGACTGATGGTAGTAGGTAGGTAAATGGTAGAAAAAATAGAGCTCTGCTCTGAACTGATTCCCCAATGACTTTCATTAGCATCTCCTTTGATACTGGTACCGGTACTTATCTCCTGACTAAACCACATGCAATAGTCAGTTCTCTAGTATTGTTAAAATTGCTTCGACAGCTTCACATTCAATCCTATTATCCTCAGACCTTATCTCTGTTTTCATTCATGAAAAATTCTATGATCATTGCGTTTAAATATCTTTCACCTCTTAAATTATTTCTTTAACTGTAGATCTTACCTTTTCTTTTGCTATGTATTGAGTTGTAGTACACATATTCCCATTTGTTATCTCGTTGGTTTAACGTGGTCTTATCACATTTAATTTCCAGTGAAGGAATATATAACTTAGATAGCTGTTTCCATATCTCGTATATCATTATAAGCGTATTATTTATTATTTCAGCGAAACCTTCCTTTTAAGTTTTACTTGATTCTTGTCAAAATGTTCGATAACGATATTTGTGGTAGCATTATTGTTAAAAGTGTTTCGACAGTTTAGGTTATTTCGCTGTAGGACCCCACCGGGAATCGAACCCGGGACCGCTTTCGTCGCAGTCGAACGCGTTGCCCACTTGGCTATCTGAGAGCCTAACGATGTTTATCTTTATCTAATTTAATCGTCAAACTGCGTTAGTGCAAATGATTTAATTGGTGGCAGCGTGTAAATGGATTTTCTCATTAACAAATTGATTGCATCGGCAATTTCCACCACTTGTATTACATATTAATCTGAAATGTTCCAATACCTTTCGCGTCGATGAATTACGCGTAAAACGACACCGAATCTGACACCGAATTTCAAGATCTAGCGCTGAAGAATATTTCTCTTACGCAAGAATACACACGACTGAAATATGATGCGAAAATCATTAATTAATGTTGGAGGAACTATTTCATAATCAGGTAGGCATTCCTCGTTCGGTATGAATTTATTTCCTTGGTTAGGATTTTATTTCATTATTATTTCTAACAAATGTTTACTTTTAATATGTTGGGAGATACTTTACACCCAGGAATGTCTACATTTTACATTCTCTTAAAAACTAAGATAAATCACGAGATCGTGAATCTCCTGCTGTGTCAGAATATCAGAGAAAATAGATAAGGCTACAAGGGGATTTTTCTCGGAAGTTACAGAGTATTGAATAAGTGGGTAAATGGTTTTCATCGTGCTCCCAATGCCACCCACAAAAATGGAGATTGTGTTAAAGGAAGTTAATGTAAATTAATATAAATGCAATTAAGCAGCATGACTTACACAAAAGAGTGTACATACCTTATGAATAGGTAAATATTTTGTTTCACAGCATTTTGTTTTCCTATTTAGATCGTTTAGGAAATAAAGAGGAACACCAATTAGTGAATTGCGGGAAGAGAGTCCTTTCGGTTAAGTTTAGCTGCATATATATCGCACACTCTCTCCGATGCACCCGCTTTTTGGTTGATAAAATCCAATCGTACGCTATTCTTGGTGGAGGATTTGATTTCAAAGCCTATTCACGTTACTAGCAGAAAGGCAATATTGCTTTCGCGATAGGGACACACTAACCGTTAATGGGCCTAGACGAGCGCGAAAGTCAGCAATTGCGCTTTAAAACTCGTAGCTATCGTTTCAATTGCAAGGCAAGGGTGCGAAAGCGTGAAGGATTGGGTGAAAGGTCCTTTAAACTTCGTTTCACTTCTGGAGCGTTTTCGAATGAAACAGGTCGTATAGGAAAAGGAAACATCCCTTTCCGCACTGTGATCATACAGCCATCGAAAGAAACCTGTAACACACGCTGTTAAATATTGGTGCAATTCGGCTCTTTTCGTGAGTGCGTGCTTTAACTTTGGGAAGGTTAATTACCTCTTTTGTTTGAAAGGAAGTTCACGGATTCGATAAAAGGATGAATTCAAAGAGTCTCACAATGTGAAAGGACCACCGCCTCGACGCTCCGTATGTTCGATGGTCCATGGCTTCCCTGTCTCCATTTGAGAGCCTTTATTCTTTTGATGCACAATCTGTAATTGCGGCAGATAAATTGTATGAAGTAATTCCGCTAAGTGCCGAGTTCTACAGGAAACAAGCAGTGGCAATGTGCCGATCTATGTCGTCGAGATTCGACCAGAGTAGCTCAAATAGAATAGTTGACAATGAAACCAATGGTAACACTGACGGAAAACGTAAAAATAGAAATCTACTGAAGGGTCAGTAACTTAACGGATATCCATGACCATAAAACTTCCGATAATACAATTGGCAGATTTCGGAGGGAAATGAATTCGCTACCGGATCTAAATAACCGAGAGTCGAAATTTAAAGTCATGTTCATGAGTTTTACTTATAAATGTGAAAAATCTACGAATGAAGATTCGCAGTTTGGTCTTTCACTGTCAGAGTGAGATTCTTCTCGGTTAACGTGTTTCGATGGAAATGAAAAATAATTCTTTTATTTTCGCCGTACAAAGAGAATATTTGTATAATTTGTCCTGTCATCAATTGGGGGAAAAAATCAATTTTCATGAATTTTTCGAAGTGAAAATTTACGCTCTAGAAGAATTCCCTGGGTACAGTAATGATGTCGTCATCAAATTTTCAAATTTGCGTACATCGTTTCGTTTTTATTAACTGAAGTTCTTCAGTTGAATGGTGGATTTTCCTAGGTGTGCAATATTATTAATTCATAGACCAAGAGGCGTAGCCAAAAAGGGTGGTTTTTGGGGTTCAACCCCCCCCCCCGCAATGAGAATCGAGCCAACGATAAACGAAAGCATGCGAGAGGATGGCCTTCCGCAATTATGCCATACAAATACCGCTGGAGATACGCAGGGTATACATGTGAAATTAAATCAGTTTGTATTTTCGTTGGATTTTGAGCGGCAGTATTCCTGTCCTTGGATTGCTGGCATTGCAGTGTTTATGCCATGGCTCTAACTCCCCATCCTGGATATTCCCCTGCTTACACCATTACATTTCATCGTTTACTAATATTAATAGTCAACATTAAATTGCGTACTTCATCTTTATTTTATTTATGGAATAAAGTAGATTATCATTTATGCTAAGACTGAGATAAATACAGCCCTCTCTACGATAAAATGATGTCCACTGTCAAGTTTTAGTTACAAGTTAAGATAACCAAGCGGGTTTTGGAGACAAAGGAATAAAGTTGAAGTATATTGATCGTTTTATAACCCCGTTGAGTGCATGCATACGAAATATATGATATTTCCCTCTTTCTTATGAAAAGTCGTAGAAGTGCTTCTTGTTCACAAATAGATTTTCGTTGCTTTGTAATTCGTGGATCGAGGAAAAAATTTAACATCAAGGTTAACCAATATTTTGGAAAAAAATTACAGATTCCTCTATTTATATTCGAACGATCGGTCAAATTCCATCCATCATCCAAAATATATCCAAGGGTACAGAATTGAGGAGAAGAGATAAATAGAAAGTCCCACGCAAAGTTCAACAAACTGTCGACAAAGGAGGTTTCTGCCGTAGCTGCTGCGCCGATATTGCTTTCAACGTATCTGTAACAACGCAATGCAATTTCGGGCATTTGAATCCTGTCGTTCCTTTGGAAGTCCTCTTATTACTAGTGTAAGATTTCTATGCATTGTAGCATTGATAATTAGAAAAGAGAAAGGTGTTATTATATTTTTCCAAAGTTTTCGTAGTCGCACAATTTGCCTCCCACAATACACGGAGAGGACCATTTCGTGTGTTTAACAACAAAAGTGAAATCTGACAAATATATTTGGATTATAATTGAACATAATCGATTTGGAATCTTAAAATGATTGCTATCCTTTTAGTTAGGCTACGAATGGGAATTGGGAATGCCCCGGCAACGATAACAATTTGAGGAATCACAAGAGATAGGTGTTTTTGGTGCGCGAAGTATAAAATATTCAGGCAACGAGAGTTTTACAAAAGTTCATCAACGTAAACTGAATGAGATGATTTACACATTTCCTTTTTTTACAGTGCACGCATTGAAGATCATTCATTAAAGGTAAAACAGTAGATCGTACGCAAAATGATTGAGGCTTCGAAATCAAGATTGCGGGGAAGAAGAAGACGATGTCTTATCCGATCCTCGGTATCAATCTTCTCTTTGTGTAACATCGATGACGCGTTTTTCGGCGTAAAAGAATAACTTCTGTCCGTCCTGCAAAGCAAATTAACAAGTTATTATATATCGGCTCTGAGATAACGAGAATATTTTTAATAGAAGAGAATTCCGACTTTGTGTAGACATTTCTACTTTTACCGTTTTGAGATTTCTAAAGTATCAGCTCGAAAACAAATTTCCTGAAGAAAATATCCTGAAGTATATGGCGATTATTATTCTGAAGAATGGTTTTTCTATTGGTAGGAGCGGTGATTTAATTAATATCGTTAATCTTGTTACTGCTGTAGAGCAGATAATATATAAGGCGAGTATAAAATGATTTTTAAACCGCCAGTACCACATTTTGCGAGTGCGATCTCCAAATTGGTAGATGAAATATTTGTCCCGCAAATTGCGCAAACGTGGATACGTGAATTTGTGTAGCAGTTTCGGGTTAAGAGCGACGATTGACTTTGCCTCAGGGCCAAGAAAAATAACCAACAAAGCCAAACTCCACGCAGCGAAAACTTAGAGTCGGTTTGCATATCCCAAATATCCCCAAAATTTCCGCAATTATCCTCCCCTTTCGCCCTCCGCTCTTATTCAATTTCCAAGCGTTGCTCTCTTTCCTCTCATCGCCTATCACGTATTTCCCGCACATCCTTTTATGCCTTATCATTACCATCGCATTTATACTTCCAACCCACATTGCTGCCACATCCATCTCTCATTCAGCATTCCCTCTAATTTCCTTCTCCCTCCGTCTCATGCTGACACAGCCTTCCCTTCGTTTACACACATTCCCTTTCCTTTCTTGTGTCGCCCCAATCCGCCCTCTCCTAAACCTCTTCGTCAAATGCCTTCTGACGCTACGCCAACTTCGGTAGCAATGGTAGCCATAGTTACTCCCTCTCCAGTATCGAGGCTCCCGGATTTTGGAGAGGAGTATTTCTTTTTCCGGCAATGTCGAACGAAAATACGATAGAAAAGGGGGGTAAAATACCCCGACCACTCCCTGCCATCCCTCAAGTCCGTTCATTTATCCAACATTTTTTCGTTGTGAGAGAGAGCTCACGGTGAGGCGCCGTGAGGTCAGTTTCCAGTGCGAAATACTCGCGCAGCTGTTCCAGCAGTAATATAGTTTAAGGGGATTACTTTTGGAGCCATGTTGAAAAACTAGAATGGATTTTCTTATGGGGAATGTTACCATGGCTTTATACTTTAACACTAGCACGTTACGGATGTTTTTCACAGCGTTAATGACGGGGATTTCATATGGTGTTATGGAAAGGAATTTGCATCTTGACTTCTGATCGGAGGTTTGCTAAATTTGCAGAATACGGTGTAATAAATGACAATACCTATTGCTGGCAGAACAGTTTGAAAGTATTTAATACTGTTTTATTTTATTGATGACATTCCTAGTAGTAAAATTTATAAATAATTTTTAAAACTTTATACTTATCTTCTTGTTTCTGGGAGAATTCTCTATTTAAAACACTTATTAAGTTTAATGAATTATATTGTTGATTCTATCAATGCTGCTGAAACCAATCAGAACCCTAATACTTATAATTTTGGTAAATAGTAAAAACGATACATTTGCTTATGATTTCTTTAGTTGACAAATACTTCAACGTCCAACTACGAAATCACTATATGGTTTATTTAGGTATATACATATTTCCAGAATTTCCGGATAGCCAAGTCGGCAACGCGTTGGCTTACGGTGAAAGCGGTCTCTGGTTCAATTCCCGGTGGAATGACCAAAGTAGTCGAAGCACTTTAAGAATAAATATTTACTAGTATACATCTCCATATATCTTATAGTTACATAGTTAAAGGCTTGTAGTTTTTAAAACTAATCGCTACAATATTGAGATTTTATACGATATCAGATCAATTGTACTCATGACACCGAAGTCAGTATCTCGGATCCTTGCTATCACCAGCACTGATTTCCTATTTGTTTATTATTCATTTTGAGGACCAATACTATCACATGACATTTTCTCCATATCTATGCGTATAGTTGGCTTATTTTTCTCAATAAATTCTTCCGTTATTCGCTGAAGTTCACTCAAATCCGTATGCGTTACGCTATATTCAAATTTCACCTTCCCTTTCTTTCCTCAAACTCGAAGTAACTTCCAGCGCTCTCCTTTTTCCCACCTCCGCCCATTCTCTTCACTTTCCTGCATCACTTCTCTCTCCTCGCCCAGCCCCTCCATTTCTCTTCCCTCACTCGTATATTTCCCCTTCTCAGAGCCACACTGCTTCTTTCCCACTGACGCCCCCATTCTCTCTCTTCCCCTTGCGCCATCTTTTGTCTAAAACCCCGCAATCCATTCTCTTCCTCTTGCTTGTCATTGCTGTTTCTCTCTTTCGCTATCCGTACCCTCTTTTCATTTAGTCGCATTCCCTTTCGTTCCTTTGCAGTACTCAATGCGCACGAGTCATAACCTTCCTTCTTCACGTATTCGTCTGCATCCCCTTTAAGTGCATGCTGTTTTAGTGCGAGTAAACCCTTTTACCCGATCACGTTTTTCTTCTCGTCAAAGCAAATTCCTCGTTTTGTTATTACGCCCTCTAATTTTCTGCTATTCTTCTCTCCTACTGTGTAACACGCATAACAATCCCCTACTGTATGTAAGCATGCACTAAGTAGAGCCTTGTTTTCCCTTTGTTTAATCTTCGTGTATTGTGCGCCCACTAATCACGCGTACTCTTACAACCGTTAGTTCTTATATCACGAAGTAATGAATAGAAATACTTTTAAACCTTTCCACTGTCTATCCTACTAGGTTTAATTCTTTCTGATTATCCCAAAAATGGTGTTTCTTCGAAGTCTTGCATTTTTAGTTAAGACGTTCTCTTTTCAGTGGTCATGCTTGATTTTTATTTAAGCGTAGATGCGTAATCATGCATTCTTTTGAATCACTCTTAACTCCTGGGTAAGGTAAACACAGAAACTAATCAAAATGATTTCTTTTGTTGGGGATTTGCGTATCGCTAATTTTAGGAGACATAAGATGGAAATAGTTAAAGCGAAGAATATTACATTTTAGGTTAAATTGCGGAAAATATAGATTATACTTTCTCGGAAGATGATATAGATAATATTCCTCCAGAGTGTAACGAATACCGATCACATATTAAAACAGAAATTAGGAAAAGAGATGCTCGAAGCTTAACTTTCTGGACAACACGAGACACTAACAGATAAGAGAATGAAACGAAGATTTAACGAAAAATTAAACTTTTCCATTTTTTTAAAGTATTTAGCGGCTTTACACTTAAAGGAAACTCTATCGGACGTCGCATGTTGATTATTTTCTCTCCCCTCTTTGTATATCTACCCAGATCTCCAACTGCTGTTAATCAGTCAATCAATCAGTCTCCCCGCATTCTCTTTCCCTCGTCAACCCTTTCTTATATCCGCTCTGCTGCTCTCATCCATGTCTTCTTCAATTGCACGCTTTTTCTTTCAATATTTTCTTCCCATTTTCCTCTTTTCGGATTATCCCTGTCGCTCTTCGGCGTCGTAAGGGCTAAGTTCTAAGGAACAAACGTCAAAGACAGAAAAAGGGAGAGCAAAAATGTTAAAGGAAATGGAGGGGGAAGTGTTGAAAAAGTAACATTTCCTTACGTGTTCATAGCGCTAGATATTCCATAGAAGTTCGGTCATTGTCGTTACTTTTAGCACTACGTTTTCTCCCTCAAGTAAGCTCTCTGTAATGTGAACTTTGAATGAAAATTCTAATCGGTTACCGATATCGGTGATGCTTCTTACATGTATTCCCGATAAGCATTCACATCTGCAGTCACCTGGTGATATTCATGGGCGTGGCAGAGGGTGTATACACAAATCAACATTCTTAGTGATGATCGAAAGATTTGGAGAAAAATTTTGAAATCAATTTTCGTCTCTCTTCCTACCTCTTTTATTTTTGATGCTGAATTTGTAATCAAATTCTGAAGAATTAGTTTACTATCAAGCTGTATGTCAATCCCGTTTACTGAAGATTATACATGCATTTTGTATATTGTTGAATATATCGATTATTTGCAGGAGTAAAAGCCGTTCTTCCGTATGATACGTAGATAGATAGACCCTTTATTGGCGAGGTTAGGCCTCTGTGAGCCTTTTCTCCACCTAACCTAGTATGTCATTATAATATGCACAACATATTATTATAAACTAAAAGACAAAGTGCAGTGTGTGGAAAAATAACTTTGTAACTGAGGGTTTACAAAGAAAAAACCCACGTTGAGGAAAACACCCACAAAGAAGGGGTTGAAAAAAAAACAGTAAATATATATAAAGACAATGTATAATACAATAAATTTTAATAGCAGGTAAACGAAAATAAGAAAAAAGATTTAAGTCGAATTAAAAATGCATTAAACGCAGAGAATATATAGTTAAAAATTACGTAGAGTTGCAAAATATAAATACGTATTTAAAGATAAGAATAGTTCGCTAGATTTATTGAAAGAACATGATCATTTCCAAAAAGTGAGACTATCTTGAATTATTTCAGCCAGAGGCACTCGTTGAATAGGTGATATTCATGTCGGATCGTCATGTAATCCTCGTCATTGATCATCGCCGAATTTTACTTCTCTGGTGAGTTAGGACGAGAAAGAAGCCTGACAATGAAGAGAGAGAGAGACAGACAGAAGGGAAGAGTACTATTGGGTTACTATCCTCCATGCCCTAGAGTAATGTAAGTGTAACAGAAGAAGAAGAAGGAATAAGAGCTAACGAGTTAGATGATGCTCAGATCTAAAGAGCCTTTCAGAGAGTTTACGCTTGAATGAAGAGAAAGATGACTATTAATTTCGGATAAGTACGTTCATTCTAGTATTTTGCTCCGAAGACTAGAAAAATTTTATTGCCAAAGTTTTTATTTTAAACAAAAGCGTGGTTAAATTCCCTATCTTAGTGTTGACGCTTTTGAAATGAGTATGATATGAGGATGTTGTGAGAAAAGAGACAGATTTAAGAGATTAACAAGGCATGATCAACGTGCTTGCATTTAGATGAAAAAGTCTGCCATATCAACGACTCGAACCTGTCTCTCCAAATTTCTGGGCGGCTGCTCTACCCAGCTAAGCTTAGTTGAATTTGAGCAACTGTCCGAAAAGTGCGGGCTGGAATACCGGCAACGACATACTTCTCTTTCATTTGTTCGTCTAAATTAGATGGAATCGGTTTTTCAGTAAGCGATGCAAAATCGAGATATTTTCCGTTAACTATTTCAAAACTGTTAATTTATTTTGATTCGCTTGCCATTCGGTGAATGGTAATACAATATTACCGCTTTATTTGATTTGTATGTCTCCAACATATGCGTCGATATGCAATGTTTTCTATCCTAGGTACGTTGTAAGTTCCCGATTTTATGATTGTTTTCTTTGTTAAAAACATCCTAATCTCGATGGTTAGCAGAAGTAAAGGATGCAGATATGTTAAAACCACGAGTATATTAACTAATAGCAATGCACGTTATACCTAAGTTAATATCTAACGGTGAAACAAATATTGTAAATCTTTATTTTCCCCTCAGTCTTACGACGAAAACTTTAAATTTAGTGATTAAAATTAGCATAAAGTTTATTTAATCAAGATTGAAATTCGTTTTAATTACAGCCATTCCATCCATCTTCTTTCTATTACATCCTTTGAAGTTGTCCGCTTAACCTCCTCTTCTCCACGCCTTTTCCGCATTCCTATCGATGTTAGCCCTTATGAAGTTCGCCCTTTACAGCAAATCTTTCCTCGCCCATATTACTTCGCCCTATAGGCGCCCACTCTTCCCCTCTCCTGTTTTCCTAACTCCCTTTTCCTATCCACATTCTCTCCCTATATCCCATTTAAGTCCCTTCGCAACACACTCTCCCGCTTCTTCCACTCCCATACTCTAATCCCTAGACTTATTCCTCCCTCTTAACCTTCACATCTCCTTTCACCATGCGGCCTCATCTTCTTTCTTCAACGCTCCGTTTCTTCTCCTTTTCACCTCTCGCTTTCCCCTTATACCAGGGACTCAAGTTCTTTTATAGACGGCCAAGTTCCGAATAACACAGTTTTTCAGAGAGACGCGCGTCAGCTTTATTATATCAATGTTCCCTACGGGGCGTATGCGAAAGTGCACGAAGGTTTTAGTCACTCCTCTATACACTGATGTATGCGTTGGTAAGGTTATACTGCCGTTTTTGTTTATAATGTCCAGTGGGCCGTTTATGTAGATAGGGGTAAATAGTGGAACAAGCACACATCCCCAAGGCGAAGGAAAAGTTACATATAATGTGTTTAAAATCGGTCCTTAGAGAGGAAGCGGTCTCAATTGCTTTCGTCAAGAGCTTGTTAATCCAATCAAAGGTGGGAAAGATAGAATGGGGTGCGCGTTAAATATTTTCACTGGTAATAGCTAATAAATAGCGTCTTCCTGAGTGAAGTTTGTCGCACCGATCTGTTGAGCAACGAGTTACGCGAGGGTTGATTGAATGAAGGTTCTTGAATCTTATGAGGAAAGCACAACTGAATCTATCTTATTTTTCTTAGATTTCTCTGAGCTATGTTAAATGCCGTTACTCTCCATTTTCCCGCGAACTTATTCTTCTGTTGTACTTTTCTGAAAAACTTCTGTTGTTTTTTGTTTTCCTTGAGGCTTGCGCTTATATGGAAGACTTCCGATTGCAAACCAAAAATACGAACAAATTTCCTTTGTTTACACTCTTATGGATGAGTAGTTGCACTTCTAGGAGAAAGTGCTTACAACTATTCACATTTTATAAGTAAGAGCTGTGGATGTAAGCGTGAGAAATTATTCTACAATGTTAAATTTCTTCGTTTATGATATTCGCTGTATTCGTACTTTTATGCATGACAATTTTGTTAGTTGTACTCCGTAACATTATTCAAGATTTTTTACGAAACGTTTATTTCTGAGCTTTGTGTTGATTAAAGGAATTCATCGTTATCTCAATCAATTCGGTTTCCTATCGCAAGTTGGGTTGAGGCTCTCATTTCATAATTGAAGGTACTCATCGCGTTTTTCTTTACACGCACTGATTTGCTATTCTTCGAGGTATTTACCTAATTTTCGCCATGAACATGGTTTCGGAGAAAGCTACTGGAATCCCTTAGGTCATCTGAAGTCCAACGCAAAGTTCCGAAATAAATAAATTCAGTCTATAATTGGACGAATAAATAATGGCTATTCGCCTATGCTAGCACTATATCCGTAAATAGTTATTTCCGTAGAGCTATAATTTGAATTTTATCTCCGCGAAGATATTGAGTCAAAATCTTAATTAATCGATAAATAATACCGCTTGTGGAAAGTTTTAATTTTCATCCATAGAAGGACTAAAATTAATCAGAACCGTGGAAAATAATTCAGGAAACGTGCATGAGGTACAAACATTCTCTACACGAAAGACTCGATTCATTGCTTTGTGGAAGTAGTTCGCTAGAACGAGAAAATCCGTTAATCCGTAAAGGACACAGTTCGCAAACTGTGCATGCACGAGCCCAGGTGGTTAGTTTAGCTTTATGTGGTAGTTCAGCCCTCCCTCCCTTTATATGGTAGTTCAGCTCTCTTGATACGCATGAGATTTGGCATGTTCCTCATGCTAAGGGTAGGATTAATATTCAGATAAGTCTATGAGAAGGGGGGGGGGCTCCGCTTTCATCACTAATCTTCCCTTCGATATGTGGTCAACCGAATATTCAGATACGAAAACAGGAAAAAGGCAAAATATAAAATCCCATCCTTCCATTCTCTCGCCCAAAACTCATCCGCACGCGATGTAAATTCGGTTTTATTTCGATTCTTCGATACGAAAATGAACGGCCAAATTTGGACGCCTCTTTAGGTCTTCTTTCGAATAATAAAGTATGACGTTTTCAGCGGAGCGAAAAGAAAAACCTGGGGAAATTCTCTCTCGGATGCTCCCACAAAATTATGAAACGGGTCAGCGTAAAAGGCCTGCATTACTCGGGAAAGGAATCGAGGTGGGCGGGCAGAACCTCTTTAATTGGTGGATATTCTGGACGCGCCGGATATTTGATGCATCCATTGGTTTCGCTTACCCGTGATTTCTGCCTGGGTAACGGAAAAACCTCACTTAGCCGCACACACGTGGATTTTAAACATTGATGAGTGAAGTACGATGTCAGAGCCGATGGTAATTGAGGTAACACTCGTAGCCGCTGAAAGTGAGTGTGTGCGTAGCGGCTTGTTTCCGCGTTTTCGCATAAGTCGGGGAATTGAATAACTTGTCTTTGGTGCCGAAAAAGGGATTAGAGCGAGAAATTCATGGGTCTAATTTGAGGAGAGATACCATCAAGGGTTTATTTAATGGTCCATTAAGGCGTTGAGCAAGGTTGGACAGTATGTACTCGCGGGAGGCGAAACAAATGTAGGGGTGACGATTTGTCAGAATAAAAATTGTCGCAATTTGAGCCG
Source organism: Ladona fulva (assembly GCA_000376725.2). Lineage (NCBI taxonomy): Eukaryota > Metazoa > Arthropoda > Insecta > Odonata > Libellulidae > Ladona > Ladona fulva. Next base: position 346,084 of record KZ308256.1, read on the forward strand.
TGCAAAACATGCCCATATCCATATGCTCGTACATGTTGAAAGTGGTACCTATCCAAGGCTTTTAGACAGTATCTGACTCGCTTCTTTCGCCCGAGGGAAAATGTATTCAAAATGGCGATATTCCAATTGAGTAGTGGAAAAGTCATCTTTAACGTTTCCTATCAAGGGTGGAGGTAGACCAGGGGATCTTTTCTCTTGAGGCCAAATGCGGCATTTTCGAGCGTTCAGGGCGGCCTTCACTTCCGCAAACGAATTCATATATTAAAATGATATGGTATTCCTATTCCTGGGACGATGTATTGGCCCACTTTTTTCACGCTATCGTCTCTGAAATTCATTTTGCTTCCAATAAACTTATCCCTTATTTCTGTTGACAATTCTTCATTTGCTAAAGAAAACTGCACGAGTAAAAGTTAAGATGCCTGTTTCCGATCGGAATTTTAAAATACCAAACAGAAAGGCTAAACGAAATTAAAATAAACTGCTACGAGCATCCATTAAGTGCACGCGGTGAAACAAAACGCGAGTTAACGCGAAAATTCAAACGTTCGGTTAATGTTTGGTTTAATTCGATAGGGTATTGATGTCATTCTGTAGCAACAGCTTTGTCCTCTCATATGTATGACCGTGAACTTTTCAAAAAAAAGCGGAGGATAACAAAAATACCGCTACTGTAATAAGTCTTTTGACGTTTGATTTTACGCTTATTTTTCCGGTGGCGTGCCGAACGGTAGCTGAATGCGATAGAATACGACAGTAAAATAATAGCGCGTCCGAATGCAGTGAATAGCCAATCGGATGTTCCCATTTCAATGAGACTTGGGCACAAAAGTTGATCTTGGATTCAGGCGGCTGAGAGTTGGTTCTCCCGATCTCCCGAACTCCCGATCCGTACCCTATTATCCGAGAATGTAACTACTGCTTGTACTTTATAACTAAACCTCGAGAGTACTTAGAAGATAAGACGGAGGCTCCTGTTGGTTGTGTCCGAGACGTAAATACTTCCGCAAAAATCAGACGGCATTCTTTTCGAGTCCGGGGAATCGTATTGTTCGGGTCTCCCGCAACGGGGCGCTCCTTTCCCAATCTCATCCCATCAATTGGTGGCGGTCCACCTCAGCCACTTAGTAATTCTCGTTTCCCTTCCCAATGCAAAATCAATCTCGTTTCGACCGAATGAGAAAATTCCATTTCCGACCTCTCATTTTTTTCTCCGAATCTCCGTTCACTCTGACTCCTCCCTTGTTGGTATTGATGTGACAGACCCCTCGGCTGTTTATAGATTGTTTCGAAGAGTTTGGTGGGACTCGGCTGCCCCGTTCGTCCTCTCCGTCCATAGTAGTTATCATTTTCCTCTCGTAACCCTTATGTTGTCGAGTACAATCGTGGAGAAGGTTTCGTCAGAGCGAAAGTTTTGCCAAACCAACGGGAGCCTCGCATGAGAATATCACAGCCATTGAAAGATCGGAGGTGCGATAAGCGTTTGAACATAACATCAAAATGAAGTACACTCTTCGTTATTCTGCGGCGGATAAAATGGCCCAAAAAGTGTCTAATTGGATGCTATTAAATATTATCGTTACTGTTATCCGGAATGTGGAAGCTAAACTTTACCCGAGCAATATATTTGTAAATACAGAAAGTTGAATAAATCATTTTTGACGCTTTCGAAATAATTTTCAGCAAATTATACTCATTTTCTGCTTATTCTAAATATGGTGTGAATTGCTATTGCGAAACCGAGACGAGTAATTAAAATGTAGGATTTTACATGGTATTTTGTTACCTATTATGATGAGGTTACATAACACCAGAACCCATTACATTTGATGGAGTTTAATAATGGTGCTAATTTTTACTGCGAAGGTTTCCGCGGCGCTGGTTACTTGGGTTCCGCTAGTTCTTCCGGGCTTCACCGCGATGTATTATCTCCATCTTGACGACAGTTTCGCCAGTTATCCTGCAGGCCTCTTCAGGTCGAAGGACTTCAGGACTTCGACCTGAAGACGATACTACTACTACTACTCTAATAGATTCTTGAAATAAGATTTGCCTTTAGTAATATTTGCGATTTTTTCCTTCCTCTAAGGATTTAATTCGGTGATTTTCGTTTTCAACGGGATCGGATAACCGCGCATCTTCTCTTTACTTAAATAACTGTAAATATTAATTTCTCGGTTTTATTTGGGAGTTGTATCCACATATATTAAAATAGCCAATACAGTGAGGCAAGGCATTCTTTTTTTAGAACGATTTTGTGAAAGTAAGGAGACGTGTATAAAAATTTCATGTTAACCTGACGGACCGATAAGTTACGTGTTGCTTACACAACTGCAGAGCTGGTAAAGGGAATTAGGGATATATTATTTATTCAAAGAGATTTCCTCGAATTTTACGAAAGAATATATGAGATGAAAAATTCCAGAATCTTGATGCAGGTCATGGGAATACGGAAGCTGACCCGGAAATGCATCCATATAATACATTGAATGAGAATAGTAAGAATATGTTGCGTATGAAAATTTCATGACTAAGTAAACATATTAAACGCCGATTTTCTATTTCGAGCATAAACGACCTCTCAGTCGATTAAAGGTTGAACGCGCAAATAAAATGCCCACATTTATGCGAAAAGGGAAATTTACGGTTTGCATAACTTTGAAAGAAAGTGCTTTTGCATCCATCAATTTTATTACCAAAGCTCTTTAACAGCTGCACTTTTTTATAGAAATTTTAGGAGTGTTGTTTTAGCGTACGAATAGTTGTAAATTGCATTATTGGCGCCAAATTCAGATTCTTTGTTATCAGCCCTAATGGGTAAGGAAAACTTTATTTATAAATAGTCCAAAGGGAAGATCCAGCTGAGTAAAGATCATCCTGAAAAAAGGTACGAGAAAAGGGATATGACCGCGAAATGTTCACTCTTACATGTATTTATCTTAAATAGTTCAGGGCCCTATTTATAAGACTTTCTGACAACTATATACTCCATAAAGAGCGCGTTGTTTTGAATAGAGTATGTCACCTAATATTCATATATTATAATCACTTTTGGTATCAGTTTTTATTCATATTTTTATAGTTAGTGCTTTTCTATTTTGAATCTTAAGCTCTATTGAATAAGTTGTTACAATCAATAAATGTCTTCGTAACATTTAATGCATTATATGCTTCATAATTCAACAAAAAGGGAATTATTTTTGAGATAAATAACTTTTTAAATAAATTTTTATCAAGAAAATATTTATAACGATTATATCGCTCCTGCAGATCCCCCTTCTCTAATTTGAGAAATGAAGCTCATTTCGAAAAAAGGGTGCTTTTGGGAGCATTTGATAACTCCCAGCTGAGTCTTTCCTTCCGAAATCATCTTTAATAATATCATCATCATTCATGCGCATTATATCCATCTTCTTTCTCCAAAATGGGATCATTCGGTTTGAGCGTTTTAGCCGTGGACGTTTCGGCGACGAACTTATCGCGATGTTTTGTTGCTGTGTCTGACGTCATAAGGCAATTAATCAATCATCAAGATAAATCCCGGTGAAATGTAAGAGCTACTTTTTTTATTTTCTCGCAAAAATTCGCTGGAAAGTGAAGGGGGTCATCGAATATTGATGATCGCGATCCGAATGTGAAGAAATTAGGCCATTGTTACTCCGTTTCAAGTATTTCTAGTTGATAGTGCTCGTGTATATACGAGCTCACGATTGGGCCCAGCATTGGCCTTACAAGCTGAGCAAGAGCCTTAGTTTCTCCTGGGTCGTATATTTCTGGATACCCTTTTTGCCCGCTCACTTGAATTCTACTATTTAGCGATCTTATATATTTCATACTTATGTCCTACATCGCATGTGAACTCCGGTGAAATTCACTTGGATTTCAGCTCCCTCGATAAATTAGTTCTTTAAAAATGATTATGAACTACAGAACTAAAATGGAAGCCTTCACCGGGTGGAATTGCATACATTTATAGTAGTATTGTTAAAAGTGCTTCGACAGCTTAGGTTGTTTCGCACGTAGGCCCCCACCGGGAATCGAACACGGGACCGCTTTCATTGAAGTTGAACGCGTTGCCCACTTGGCTGTCGGGAGCCCATAAATTTAATTTAGAATATATTTAGCGAGATTTTTGTGGAAAAGAGGTACATTAAAAATTGTCTGTTGGCACTCACAAGAGATTTTTCTTGTATTTTAATTAATTTTATTCTGATTTTTGAAATTATTGACATTTGAATCATGGAAACACACAATTAGTTTAACTTAAAATTTAAATTATATTATACCGCAAGGGAATACACACACAACCCAGGTTTCAATGCGCAGCATCATCGTCAGGCATCACCTGATGATGAATATGTGTTACATTAACATGCTACGTATGCATCGAAACTTGTGTCGCGTGTGTGTATTCTCGTGTGATATAGTATAATTAATGTTCTTAGTCCAATTAATTGTGTTTCTTCTGTTATGGTATACCACCAAGTAAAGGTCGAGGCCATCGAAGTTAAACTGTATCATGTTATAAAATTCGATATGAAGGAATGGAGGCTCCCGGATAGCCAAGTGGGCAACGCGTTCGACTTCGGTGAAAGCGGTCCCGGGTTCGATTCCCGGTGGGATCCTAAGTGCGAAATGACCTAAGCTGTCGAAGCACTTTTAACAATACTACTACTACTATGAAGGAATTGTCAACTTTGATACAATAAGGAAAATCCGCCAGAAGATGTTTGTAGAAGCATATTACTCCCACATTCGTAAAAGTTGTTCGCGAATGATGACCTCAAACTGGTTCTGCTTACCATTACGAGAGAACATAGCGCGCTCATAAACATAACAGCAGAATTTTTTGTTAATTTTTGAATTTATTTTTCTATGACAATCCGACATATTTATTTATCAAAGTAATTTCGTCTCCTCCTAATTACACTTATTTTATCGGAAATTTTATCATTTGGCCTTTTCATTTACCCAGTTACTGTACTGTACTACCCAGTAAAGAGATCCTTTTGACCACGCGCTGTTTCTCTAAATTTGAAGCAAAAAGATTAAATTCAACTAGCGGTTCTAATTTGAAGCTGTACAATATCAATCACAAGAGATTCATTGCGAGCGATGTCTTACTATCGCGTTTGTTTCGAACTTAGAAAATTTTGTTTTGATAACGGGAGTTAAGGGTCGTCAGCTAATTCGCTTTAATTATCCCTAATAAAAATAGAGGAAGTAGAATCAGGGTTAAAAAGTACCAATGTCAGCTCGTATTCAATTTTTAAGAAGCATTTTGTTTACCTTAAAAGTCAATCTTTTGTGGCAGTCGTTACTTTCAACCTTATTTGTTATTATTTTAATTTATTAGATAATATTTTAAATGACTCATCCTTGTTTAACCGTTAGTTTTTAATAATACTATGTAGATATGTAGTGGGGCATTTTCTCGTTCTATACCACTCTAAGCATCGGCGGTTCTCGGCCTTTTCAGGACTTTTTATTTTACTCATGGCGTCTGTAAAAACGAAAAGCGTTCGCCTCCAAGCGGTGAACCTATTCGCCAATGCTCAGTTCTGCTCCACGTTCCCCATTTATTGCCAACGATACGGAACGCCGACTAATTGTCAGCGATTAATTTTAATGCTTATAATTAGAAAGCGTTGAGTAATTGGTAGCTAAATTATATTGTACCGAGATTCATTAAACTCGTTATAATTTCGTGTTAACTTTTTAAGGAGGCGATGAAAATCGAAGTTAACGCTTTGATTTGTGGATACATTTGTTCGAAATCATTTTCCCATTGAGAGTAATGGGCTACTTTGGGCGAGCGGGAGGCTATTTATTAATTAAACTAGCGAAAATTCACTGCTTATCCCCACCTTCGTTACATTGCCCATTGCTCCAGATAAACTAGGAAATCGAAAATCTAAATCCAATGTAGTCGAATTTGGTAGGAAGTTCCTTTCAAATGTGTACAGTTCTCCACTCATGCTGGGAGAAGGGAAGTCACGAGAAGCGGGAGTGATGAATACATTCTTTATGAGGCCACAATCTAGACTTCTAATAAATTGTGAAGTTTTACACCTTGAGTAGGTAGAATAGAAAGTGGGAAAACAAGTAAGACTATTCGTTTAAGACCAAATTCGCCGCGTTAGCAGTCTGTGTTCTAACCCAATCATCGCAGTTTTACAATTTATTCATCATCAACTTGAGGGTGAAAGAATTGGTAAAATATATTTAGTTCATTTTTTGAGAAATCTGGAGCCACCTTCTTCTGTAATAAATGCAGAAATTGCTTGAAAGTTGTGAAAATCAAATTACATCTTAAACTTTAGAACTTAAAAGGAAGCTTTACTTTAATCGGGCATAATTGTGATTTTGGGGCGAATCCACTCCTGTTTCTCTTACTAATAACAAGTGTAAAACATTATTACCTGATATTTCGGCAATTTTCGATCGAGACTCAGCGCAAGAGTTGTTTCAAGTATTTTTTAATCAAAAGAGATTGAGTCATAGGAAGGAGTTGACCCAAAGAATAAATTAGATTCCGGTTATCAAGCGAGGAAAAATGAAGCCAACAGTATCCCAACACCTCGGATAATTTACTTCCCATTTAAAACAAAAACGGTGTGGAATTATGACTGTTTTTTGTAGGCATCAGCGTACATTTATGTCGAAGTAATACCAGCATGTTGTTAGTGACTCCTTGACGAAAATAAGTACTTATACATTTTAATTGTGGAGGAGTTTGACTAAATAGCCGGTAGTTTATGTAACAGCCTAATGTTCCATTAGGCTGCGTGATTGTTGACACCATTTATTACATAATCAGGTATAATGTTGTTAATATTTATGTTTTTTTGAATTATTTAAAAGAATGCCAATGTTTCAATTATAATTCAATATACATTCAATTAAAAATAAAATTTAATGGATCTCCTTTTGCTATTGGAATTGGATGGAAAGCAGCACCGCAGAAGAGTTTAAAGGTGAAGAGTCCTCAAACGTGGATTGTATTTAACGTAGAAGATGTAACAGCGTATATTTTATTAACTTAAATGTTGATTGCGAGTGTTTTAAAAGATCATTAGGAGTAAGCATAATGTGAATGAAAATATGAGGAGTAGAGTCAGCTATTATGAAGGATAAGAAACATTTATATCTATGCACTATATTTTACACTATGACTACTGGTTTCAGCATCGACTTGAAGTCGAAGAGTTTCGTGAAAAATCGAAGACTGGCATTTTCCGCAATGATTGGTCAACTATGACCCCAAGTATAATTTTAATTCATAAGAATAATCGTAAATGACATTCATAGATGCAAAAACACATTTTCGTATTTTTGACCAGCTTTTTTAGATTTTAGCCCACAGTGCGACGTCAAAGTTAATTAGCCCCTATCTCTCGGTTACAACTAAAGGACAAGTAAAAACATCTTTTTTTAACGTTACAGAAATAAAGACGTGTTCGAAAATTTGAGTCTTTTGGGACCCTACCGAAATAACTGAATATATAGAGTCCTATTCACGAAGCCTTAGCGAGGCACATTACGTTATCTCACTACTCGTTTTCCCTCCAAAGTTTTACAGTATTGCACGCGAAGAGCCCCGATATTGCAGACTTGCCTGAACAGCCACTTAGCACGCTACTGTCTTATCTACTTTATCCGGCGAGATTCCGACTACCGTGCATAGCTTTCAACCTCGAGGACAAATCCAAGATTCCGCCACCGAACGAGTAAGATCTCGGCCTTTTATTACGAAAGCTTTTTCCTCCGGTGATATACTAAAGGATTACACTTCCATTGTATTCTAACTGAAGTTTTCTTTTTCTCTCAACCTCAGTGTAATGGCCACTGGATAGTAAATGCTCAAACGGCATGAACGTCGAAATCGCGGGCAGCATGCGGTCAATTGCGAGTAGTTTATTTCAAATTTTTGCTCATGCTTGCGGGAAAAAATATTCCAAATGATGTCTTTATTCTTTATGACATAGGATTCTTAAAATATATTACCATTTTATATCTGTAGGTATTAAAGAAATATGTTACCTCTTGGAAAACGTGTCTAAATCAACTTTCTCTTAAGCATATGCTACTGGATTTTTCGAAGTTTTTGCATAATTCACTTACTCGATTCATTAAAATGCTAAGCAAAGATGTATTATTAATAATTATAATAATAATAATAACAATGCTTACTCCTTCGTTAATTCTAATCATTGCTCTTAAATATTACGAAAGCCTCTTTCCTCCGTAATATTTTTCTGCCGCTTTGCGGATATGTATTCGTCCCTCTCTGGACTCTCCTGCCGTGAGGAAAATTACTTCGCTAAAAGTTTTTATTTCTTGGCTCGCCCACGTTGCCTCTTACCACTATCCGCTAATTGAAATGAGAACCAATTAGCTAAAGGTAAATAACTACGTGTGTATCAGTGCCATTAGAGAAACATCCGATCCGATATGCAAACCTCATCCCAAACCAAACATTTTTATCGTGATCTGCTTTCGCTGGCGGAGATTTTTTAAGATGCGAATTTGGATAGGAAAGCTGCGTCATCTATTTAAACATAAAAATCTACATTTTATCGAACAGGAGGCATGATCCATTGAGATAAACTTGTATCGTATGAAAAATGTTCGAACTGTGATTGAAATCTGCAGGAAACTCAAGAATCACGTGGGTGATTCACAGGTTATGTATTGTGTTTTCCATGTAATTCCAAAAATTTTATGGATTAGATTGGAGCATATAAAATCGACCGCAACGTTTTTGATTTAGTGGAATTTTACTGCAGCCGAGAGAGACGACAAACATTACAGAAGAATGTAACTAACAGATTGAATGGGAGCATTGAGATTTATTACAGAATATTTTTCCTTCCTTATTTATTGCACATCTTGAATGGAATCACTCTCAAGCTTCACAATGAATAGTTTGGAAATTCCGATATTATTTTGCTACTCGCTGCTTTGTTAAACAGAATGTGTATTTTATCATTTGTTTTTGCTTAGAGGGTTGGAAACTTTTCGGTAGAAGGGTTTGGCGGGAGCAATGAAATTTTCACATATCTCGGAAACTTTGGATCGTTACGAAAGGATTTGATGTGATCTGAATTAACTACCTCATAAAATTCGGGCCGAAGCAAAAATAATTTAATCGATGCTGTTATGATAAATGAGGTGTTCTTTCCCCCATGTATATAAATCTATTCTTAGCACTCTCAAACATTGCTGACGTCTACATTCTAGCTTGGTTCCATTATTCAAAATGTCTGATGTTTTTTCTCAAATAGCTTATACTTATTTATATACGAAAATTTACGAAGTCACCGTTATTTGGCTGATGGGGCTTTTTTCGTAGTCACGCCCTCTCGTATTGATTATGGGGTAGAGTAACATTTGTCATTTGCATGTATTTGTTATTAATATTTTTTAAATCGCTATTTTGCAACTGCTGGAACTCTGTAGGCCATTGCCATCGATTTACGCCGTTGGTATTAATATTCCCTCCGGCGTGCTTATTTTCTTCATTACCTTCGTAATTTTCGCTTTCATTAGCCTAGGAAAGGAACTTTTTCTTTAACGGAAGGACGCGTGAAACCATTTGGCCGCATTCGAGTAAAGTCAAAAGAATTCTACATCAATATAGTGTGAATGTTAATTTAAATATGAACAAATTGAAATATGTACCGATTTCAAATCAGTCGAACTCATAAATGACGGATAAAAATAATTTGAATGTTTAAACGAAGGTTGTTTTATGAAGTTAGGAAAAGGCAGTTATGAATGCTAAAGAATCCCACATGTCTGAAATCTGTTCCTCTCTGGATAGGGAAATGACTCGACATTTAAGTCCAGCTTTGAATAGTTCTTTGATATAAATTTTTCATAGAATGGCTTAGTTGTGAAGATAGTTTGCTTTCCTACAGTAATTCTCTGTCTTAGATTGAATGAATGTGTTTATTATCGCTATCAAAGCTCACTCATTATGAAACCATTATTAGCTAACCATCTACTCCACTTTATTCGAGAAAGGTAGAACATAGTTTTATTTTAAATGCACCTATAAGATATAAACCTAGTTTCTAGAGTAGGTCGAGGCATGCAATTGAGTCTCATTAAATGCTATATCGAAACCTTTTTTTATTTAATATTTGTCCTGCTTAAAAATCCATTACCAAATTCCACCATTTCCAACCATTTATACGTTGAATCGGAACCCATTCGCCACTTAGAAAGTGAAAACACACTGAGTGGGAGTGTTAGAGCCCGACAGAGAAATGCGGAGAAAACACGTTTCGGAGGCAGAAATCAAGTTGCTATCGCTGCCACATCTGAGGGGCAAAATCTTTCACCCAATGTCAAATTCTTCACATCTATCGTCATTCGACCAACAACTCTGTCAGGGCCTGAAGTATAAAGGAAATAACCTACCAATGCGGCTTTAGCATCGCAAGAAGGGACCTTTCGGACGTCCTCGACAGTGTAACATTTTTTGAGATTGACTTAATTCTGCTGAATGAAGAAACGATATAGGTTAATGGGAAATTTTTATTGTAATACAATGTTTTTGTAGAGCATACTATATTACGTGTATCATTAGAGATAAAGAGTGATAACTAAGGATACTCTCAGTCTCACTGGATAGATAAGGTTAGAGTAATATTTGCAAGTATCATAAATTGAATACATTTTGATCCTATTTATCTCTTCTATGATTGCTATTTTCGTTTTGCCTATCTAATTACACCTATAACGACGTAAATTAAAGTATTCAGACTGTACAAGCTTCTGATATAATTCCTGACTGTCATCAACTGTCGATGGAACAGACTAAGGATATTTTCTGTCGCACTTTTGATCCCGAAATTTTGCCGCCCCTAGCGGTTCTTGGCTCAATCGTATTGTTGAGCAGTCTCTGCCTCCAACTCGGTAAGGTTTTTAGGAATGACAAAGTGAATGAAAAACGAAGAAAGTTACCTTTCAAAACGGAAACGGGATTCATATGAATAGTTTACGTAAGATAACCTTTCCATTAGGGGACGAACTTTTTTTTACCTTCTGGAGAATTGAACTTAATTGGATCCTTTTTGAAACAATACCTTAAGACCTTGAAAGTTGTTTATTATTAATTTTGGTCTCTTCTCATGTCTTTGTAAACTGTCATTGCTCTCTCTCTCTCTGGTCTCATAACCTCTTTTGTTCCCTTAGTTTATAAATTATGAAGGGATTTTAAACTTTCCATTCCTCTTTAGAGACCTGAAAAGTATAATTGATGTTGAATTATTCACCATTTATCCTTACTATTCAACAGCTTCCATTCGGAATGCTTAATTTTTTACCAAGCTAAATTTTTATCGTATTATGAGAGAATTTCGGTTTTCAGCACCATTTTCTCGACTTTACCCAGCCCCTGTGTATGATATTCTGAGAAGCTACGAGATTTCATTGTAAATTGCTGAAGATACTTTTATCTCGAGGAGTATATTGCACATATGTGACCAGATATTTGTCATTACTATAAATGAGAATCAAGCTGGGGCTACGGTTAATCACAACTAAGTGAGCATTCGGTTACTCCTATGAAGTAAGAATTGCTGTGTTTTCAATAGATGGTTTATATAATATGTTGGCACATGAACCATACATTAGACACACCACACCTCAGCAATTCATGCACCTCAGGACAGAATAAATATGCACTCAATTATTATAACTGCAATGTTACGAATGCAAGATTACAGTTACATTAATTGAGCATACATGCGTAAGATTACAGTTATACATCAACACCGTAAATGTACCGGTGTCTACAATAGTAACTCCCTTCTTATAGTTGCGGCTTTATAACTATCTTAACTTTCTAATTTAAAAAGTTTTCTAAGTTGGGCTAAAGAGATAGTTACCGATGTAATATATTAGAGGTGGTGCGGAAGATGGCAGTTAGAGCTTAATGAATGTAAATTGTCTACGGTTAATTTCTTCTAAAATTAACAATTGCATCAGAAGTACCTGTAAAAATTAGTGGAATGAAAGTAATTTAGTTCACTCAGTTAAGTTCTCAGAATCACTGAAACATTTAACTTAAACTGAAGCGCACACATCCAAAACGTCTAAGGTAAATTACATTAAAAGCTTGGTTTTATGAAGCACATTGTCGGTAGATGCGATGAAAAAGTTAGAGAGCGATGTTATTTATTCTTTGTTAGGCCTCGTCTCGAATATGCGGCGAGTTTTGGGATCCTGCGGATGAAACATGTACTCGCTGTACTCATGTACTACCTTTAATCATAATCTAAAAAATGCAATGCACGGCGATGCGATTTTAAAAATGCTACGATAAAAAAGCAAGCGTTACGAAAATGCTTTCAGATGCAGATTGGGAATCCTTGAAAGAAATTACATTAGAAGCCAGGCTGCGATTGTTTGATAAATTTATAGGAGAGGAATTTGCGTAAGACGTAATCGATATTATGTAACCCCTCTCTGATATTTCGGCAGATCCGACAATAAGCGTAAAATAAAATAAATAGATGTGAGGATAAGTACTATTAGGGACTCATTCCATCCGCGGTACGTGATAAAAATATGCTAAAGAAGTTAAAGCTGTAAACTAAAGAAGTAGATGCAATACACTATTCTTACACCCCCTCACTTCCGCCAAAATGCTGCTTGAATGGTATTTTTGTGGATGTAGATGTAGATGTATAGAAATGACTGAGAAAGAAGTAAATTATAATAATGAATGCTCCCACAAAAGGGTGTCAGATGGACATGAATTGATGAAAACAACCTACGGTAGAAGGTAATTTACTTATATATAGTTCCACGTATCTGAGGAAGCGCACCTCCTACGTTTATTAAACAGAATTAAAGTGCCGGAAAGAAAGCCTTAACCTTTTCCGAGAGAAAAGCTTTATGTAATCAAAACATCAAAAATTATATTTTTGAAGTAAAACAAACACATTAAAGCGGAAAATGTAACATTACTTGTTCAAGAATACAGCGGTACACTTCGATGATTTTTTTATCATGAATTTATAAGTTTCTACATAATAAATAATTATGTACAAAAGAAATGCTTTTTCGACTATTATATATTGATGAATCGAATATTTTCAGGTATCTTTTGGTTCAGAATAAAAATGTTATTCTTATTTATTTGTATGTAGTGATATGTAAATTATTGAGTTTTTCTGATTCACTAAAAATGACGTTCATTTCGGTTAATCCTTATAAAATGCCATTAATAGTGTTATTCATTGAATTTCTTTTGTCTCACTTCAGAACCTTCTTTTCCCCTCTCGTTTCGTTGCCAACAGCGGAGGATTTAGGTTTAATTTTGGGTGCAATACTAACAGAAAACTGATATTTGTCTGAAGTATGGTAAAATCATTGATATGGAAATGTTTCAATTGCAGACTTCTATATGTTACGACTTAATTTCGTGGACGCCATTTACAAATAAAGAATGAAGAATATCTCTTAATTTTTACAGTTCAAATTTTTTTCCTTTTATTAATTTTTTACGTTTGGGATGTCCGTCGTGGTCGATACTGATCGTTCAAAATAAATATTGACCTTAAGGAACTTTAAAGTATTCTTTAATTTGTTTTAATCACTGCTTCCTTTGGGAATGGATATTGATAATAGATCTATAAACTTGAAAAACCGCTGGAAAGCCACCGAATAGAAGTTTTTTTGTTCGTAAGTAGGAAAAATGCCCTTGTTGAAAAGTTGAAAGTTTCACAACTGCAAAGAAAATAAAACGGAATATTTTTATCGTAATCGGATGCAAATTTAAACGCGGTTGCACACGATCAGCTCTTTCAGATTCAGTTCTCGACGAACAGACGTCATATTTTTTTAAAATTACTCCTTCAACACTGCCAATTTACGCTTCGCAATCTGAAGGAAAGAATGTAGGTTTATGGAGCAAAGTTTTTAATAGAGTTGGAGAAGGCTGGGAGTCTCCCTACGATAGCAACTCCTCCCCACTACAAATATGGTCATACTTTGGAAGGCGTAATGCATTTTATCTTAGTTTCTCCTGCTATAATCTCACGCTTCTCGGCCGTGCTCTCATAATGATCATACTCGGATGGATTTAGACTCCGGCTCTCTATTAACCGTACCGTTTCGACTCCGTGATTCGCGTCGCGGGAGTAAGACAATGGCTTACGAAAGAAACTGCCACTTCTGAAGGCGCTATCCACCCGTGACTTTCCGACCTGGGAAGAGCAAATATTTCTGAGATTAAAGTACAGGCTAAGTGCTTTTTCCCTTGTATTGTTATGACTTCGTCTTTCTTCAATTCTTTTTCGTTCCCGGATTACGTTTTGTAGCATCCTCCGGACTTGCTCATTCTGCGAGTATGATAGGGGTGAACTTCTGTCATGGACCGAGCAATTGTCTGAATTTTCAAATACGAGCTGCAAGACTTCTCCTAAGAAGGTGCGAGTCTATTGACCACCTATTATATTCCAATTTTTTTGTTATGATAGGAGTATTATGATGTAGTGCATTTTCAAGTTTGCTATTCGATGACCCTACTATTTAAGCGAAGTTCTGAATAGGAGATGAATTTAAAACAGCACAATAATTTATCAATTCTTATTGTAAAAATAAACTTCGTTGTTTTCCATGCCTGATCTACTTCCTTCTAGTGGGATTTGAAGCTATCTCTATGTTATTACCCATTTGCAATTTATCATTCGCAATAAATAGCTATTATCCTTCAAAAATGCAGTAACACTGAACAATTTTATCTTGAATTATTTTTACAATTTTACGATCAGTGTAAACTTTATTCAGTGAAATAGTTTAGTGAATGATTTTCTGATATTACGGGATAGGAAAAATTACGAGGTGGTGTTTTCTCTGAATTTTTAATGCGTCTGTAAAACTGAATATAGTGAGTTTCTTGTACCCGTTACGAAGTCTTACAAAGTTAGGCTTTCATCCATTGATCACACTGCACGGTCTTATCTGTCACATAATTTACTTATTTTCTTCGCGGTTCTCCAGTTGTACCAAGCGACTCACCAATCAAGCCTTCCTATAATGTGGGATTTACGAATTGAAAATTATTTTTTTTATTCATTCCAAGAAATCGAGCAGACGATAGGCATATTTGGGGTCATCAATGGTCTCCGTCTTCACTTTTATGATTTACTGAGAAGAGAACAATACTTGCTTACAAGCGCGACCACGGAGAACCCCAACCCCCGCTGGTGGGAATTCTTCAACGGTTAGTTTGCACGCAAACGACGGCTATTTGGAGCTTTTATCTGACTCTGATGCCGTAATTATTAATTTAGAATAAATTTTTAAAAGTTCAAATGTAAAAAATCCGAATGACACTCTAAAATATTCAGACATTATATAATATAAAATGCATTGTAACTATTTGTAAAGATATTGGAATGTCGATAATTTATATATTATAACTTATAGAACGTATGGATGAAACCGCGTGATTTTGGCCCCTATAACTGGAATTCACGTCGAAAGATATGTCGGCATGATGAGTTCACGCCACCGTGAACATTACGGTAGCAAACTTTTCGCAATTAGCGGTGAATGTCTGCGATAAGATATACGTATTCCTCGAGCGCGATCCGTTATAAGGTAATCAGGATGGATCCATTCGCGCAAGAAGTTTACGAGAGGATAGTTTTGAATTGATGAGTTCCAGCCGTATCTAAATGTTCGAATCTCGGCGACAGTCGCCACCTAAACCTCTTCACATTTTCCTTTCACCCGCTCTTCGTTGTCAGCGGTCAAGAGATGCGTTTAAATCCCCGTCATCAAACATCCTAATCTTGCCACCAACTTCCATTTTGCGTCCAAATGCTTAAGCGGTCCTATCCAAACATCCATTTTAAATGATCCGTCAGGGAGTTGGGATGCTTGCTTTTTCTCTTTTAAAGATTTCTCTTTTCGAGCGCTTAAGTTCAGGGCTAGAAAGGGTGCCCGTTAGTTCAACTTTGTTCATAAGAATTGGTGCCGTTAGTCGCGAAGATGTGGATTTGCTGACAGCCTCGCCGGCTTTATCAAAGTTACCCTCCCTAATCTTCATTTTTTGCCGTTTCTCCAATGAGGATAAGGCCTCTCAGAAAGTAATTAGTGCAAGTTCGAATTATTAAAGGCGCAATAAAGCGGCGCATTTAATTTGCATATAGTTTTAGTTTGTGATCAAGAGGCGTTTGAGAATGCGAAAAGAAGCGGCCGAATGAAGTCAGCGGAAGAGTTTTTTGTGGAGATAACGGATGAGTTAGCAAGGCGGGGATACGTTATGGATGAAAGGGTGAAAGATTTTTGTAATCAAATTACTTCCTTTAAATTATTCAGTGTGAAGATTTCCAAAAAAAATGCAAAGCCTCTGGAGAAAGTATTCGAGTTAGGAGTACAAAAATTGCGTTTGAAAATCCACTAGGAATTTGAATAAGTTGTATCGAAGCTGAGATGTTGCGCTACCTAAAGTTCTTTAAAAACTTCTCCATTTGCGCTGAAGGAGGAAATTTATCATAATTACTTTTTCATTAGTTTTATGAATTCAATAAATTTTGACTTTTTTGCCGCTGGGCGAAACCAACTCAGCGGCACCAACCGCTTTACTCTTCTTCCAATTGCAATTGTAACTATAATTGTGTTAGTTTCATAATATTTCCTTCTTTTTGCATTTTATGATTTTCTAAAATTTAGATCGTCGTAACTCTAAAAGGCTAATTCTTATTAGCACCTAATTTATTTCAGTGTCTAAAATTAAAAGTATCTGAACGTTTATGTTTTGATCAGTAAATTATTAAGAACGAAGACCGATTTAATACTAAAACCCTCCACAATTAACTAACTAACGCCTAGGAGAGGGAATGGGGCTTACAACACTTACTTACAAGCACATAATAATGAGTGACCGTTTTTATGGCATTTAATTAAGACTGCTCAAAAAAAGATTTCGTAATTCGTTGTCTCTCATAAATTTCGTATCAATGAATCCATGACTAGGAATCAGACAAAAGTAAAACAAATAAACTTATTTTCTGTGTCAGAAAAAAATAAAAATGTTTCAGCTAATAATAACTATCGACAGGATACAAATATTACAAGTGTAGACTAAATGTATCAGTGTAAAAGTGTAAAATAAAAAATATACGTAATTAAAATAATGTTCATTGAAACTAATACAGTATTAAAAAACTATGCATGTTCTATGTCGAAGTTAGCCAAAATAACAAAGGTTAATTCATAATTTGGGTTAAATAAATTAAAATCCGAGTATCGAGGTACTCTGAAAAAAATGCAACCGATCTCACAATCGTGTATCGAAAAACTTCCATTTTGAGCGAAGACTCCTTTTTTCGAATATCTCACTCACTCGGATGGTCTCTATTTTCAATTCCATTGGTATTCATCTTTAAAAACTTTTGAAGCCTCGCAGTAACTGTTCTACTTCCGTATCGCCGTGTAAAATAGTGAGGGTAGACTATATAGAGCGCACAACGAAAGGAATAAAATCGAGCGCTAGGGTCAGTGTTGCTTGTTGGAAAATTTTGGTACGTTTTGGCGGCGGTTTACCATATAACTCAAATTGTGAAACTCGAATACTGTAAGACAACCGTGGGATGCATGTACGATGTAGTAAATTCGTTTGGACAGGTCGCCATCTCCTGCATCCCATTGCCTCGTCCTCTGTACCGCTTCCAAACATATCGGGTGCATATCTTCTTTGAAAAAGACGCCCATTCGGAACGAGATAAAAATTGAGTCAATTTCTGAAATTGATGGATGTGGTATAATATTCTTTCTGGATGGAAAACTTTGTCGAAGAATGTTGTATTTTTGATACTGACTTTATCGTTGTTAACAATTAATCATAATTAGAACTTATCAAGAGGGATTGTTAAAAATTGCACCGAATTTTCCCAAAAATATGGCGATCAAGAGAACTGCCTAAAATGATTAATACGAAATCAATCAAACTCCTTTGAATAATGAACGTGGAAAACTTCCGATATTTCTTGGATTCATCGTCAATGACAGCGAATGTGATTTCTGAAATGGAGTGAGGCGATTTTACGCTATAGTACTCAAATATCTTAATCGTTTTCTGTTGTGAAGCGTCTGTTAGGGTTTAAAAAGCGGAAAATTTCGAAATTCAGAATTAGTAGGGAATGAAACGTGGGATTTGAAAGATTCTTTCTCTCAGTTGTTATTCTCATGTATGAGATGGTGGCTGGAGTATAACGTAGTGGTCTTCGATTCATAAATAATTATTTCATTGCAAGTCAATAATTCAGAAGATACTCTTAAAGTAAGCAATTATTGAATGGATTAATTTATATGTATAACAGTGGTGTATAATGACAGTCATAAGAATACCTCACTGACGAATACTACCACGAGACGGTCCCTAAAGCAATTTTCACCCCTCTTTTTCCTGGCCTGAGGCAAGATATCTTCTTGCTTCTGTCAGATAGAAGAAGAAATGAATATTTGCACGACTAGAGGGTAAGAATAATTTTCTCGGGAAAAATTCTCCTGTATAAGATAGAAGAAAAAGGATTAATGTTGTTATTATAGATTCTCAGGATTTTTCTCACTCATTCATCGCGTATGGCTTAGACCAAACTTGTCACCACGAAAGCATGAATAATTACGCATTTCACTCATTTTCTCATTTTGGCATCGTTGAGAGTGAGTAATGTTTTCGCTGTCGGACGCGTCGACGCACATGACCGGAACAAACAAAAAAAGGACGCTTAGAGGTTTCCCTGGACGCAAAATATATTTATGGAAATACATTGAATTCTTTTTTGTCTCCCATTCCTCAACTGCCTATCTTTTAAAGATATCTCGTTCCGTACAGCATTGCCCTAACACCATAATCCTCGTTTTCGTGTAACATCCATACTGTATTTCGTACTTAGCCCGTATCTGCTGATACCGGGATATCTTTTATGACCCGTAGTATTTTGGGTTTCCTTCATGATGACCGAATTTAATGCGTAAATAAGCCGGAGTGAGTAGTCAGTGCGGAAAGGACGACGAAAGGATATAGTCAATAAAATACTACCTCGTAAAACATCCTGTCCCTGGCTTTGGAGGTGAGGCCCCCGAAATTGGGATATTTCTTGGGATTTAGATCAGTTTGGCAAGTTCGTTTCAGTGCGAAAACTTGGGCAGGAAAATAATTCGGAAATAGAGAGTGGCGTACTTCCATTCCTCATGATTCCGATACGTTTTCATAAGAATGTCTCACAGATATCTTAATTTGATGGGGAATGAGTCTGTACCTTCGGATAATAAAACTTCCCTAAGTGCACACACACACAAAATAACACATATTTAAAAAGATAATCATCACGTACGTAGACTTTTGTGACTCGGTTTTCCTACTGAACGTCTCCGCGTTGAAAATCTTAATCGGTTTCTGATAAATGTCTTCGATACACGCCAATAGATATTACGAAGAGAAACCTTACCGTTTTCTATTGGAAAGAAATGTAAACCATTAACGTATTGGTCATTGATATTGTGGACGGAAAGGGGTTCTCAATACGCAAGTACGATTACATCATCATCGAAATTACAGTTAGTTTGAAAGACTTTGAATGAAATATTTCGAGAGTTATTCAACCTATGGCTTGTAGAAGATTAAATTTCTTTCTGGAAGAAATTCACGCAAGGAAAACGGTTTTGATAACTTGGAACGATAAGGCGTGCACCTAGGAACATTCTCAAGGAGAAACGGACATGAAAAAAGTCTGATGGAACCGGCACTCGAACCCGGGTTTCCCAATTGCCTGTTCCCAATGGCACTCCTGTCTAATTTGCGTACTTAGAGAAGCTGAAAATTTAATTTCTTTCGTTAACTTCCGGCATTCTTACATACCATCGATTTTCCCTCAAACTGATCGAAAGGCTTCTCATGAACGAACTACATAATTCTAAGGTTACAAGCGAAAAAAAGTTATTCGTTAGAAATTTAATTACAAGTTTGAAATTGCCTTTTTATGTTTTCTCTTTTACATGAAAATATTCATTTGAACTAAGTAAAAAATCGATAAAATTTGCTTCTCTTATCTGCGTTTTATTTACTTCAAATCTAAAAGGTCAATGAATAGAAGAATAGATTTTTTTAAGCTTGAGTTAAAGAGGGCTATGTCATACAAAGAAGCTTTTCGTGTTAGCTTATTTTCTCTTATTCAATAAGGATGTGATATTCAAAGATAGTAGACTCAGGATTTTTGAGTTAAATTTCAGAATCTGTATTCTTACCACTACTAGTTTCTTCATGTAAGCTTTCAATTGTCACCAT
Source organism: Ladona fulva (assembly GCA_000376725.2). Classification (NCBI taxonomy): domain Eukaryota; kingdom Metazoa; phylum Arthropoda; class Insecta; order Odonata; family Libellulidae; genus Ladona; species Ladona fulva. The sequence goes on from KZ308256.1 coordinate 366,401, forward strand.
GCTCAGTTTATAATTCCATCAGAATAATACGAATACTCTAAAGTCACAACTTTCGTGTTCTGGTATTCAGTAAATTCATACTCGCAGACAAAAGATTAAGAGCGTTCCTTCTTTTGTAACAAAAATTTTATAAGAGAATTCATGGTTCATTTTCCTCATGAAATTGAAGATATTTCCGTTTATGTTGATATATTGTGGAAAGTAATTTCGATGCTGAAAAATGACTGTACTGAATTATGATACTTCGTAATTTGTATACTTTAAAGTTTTCAAGTTTTTAATTCAAAATAATTTTTTTCCGAGAGGATTAACTTTTTTGGTAGCTAAAATAAATTAAATAAGCATTTAAAAATAACCTTCAGGTTTTGAATTTGAATTTTAAAATTTCGAGACAATTTTCAATTTTTTTCAATTTCTGTTGCATAGAAGGTTATTAGTATTAAAGGAACCCATAATTTAAAAAAGTCCGAAGTTAATATGAAGGTTAATTGATTTATTATCTCAGTTAAATATTTTATGCTTTATTTGAGTGGAGCTGCTTTATTCCATAAAACATTTTCGAACGATTCAGACTTTCTCTCAGCTATTATTGCGAGTAACGCAGGCAGAGATTTTGCAGCATCTTTAATAATTTTTGCGAACCAAAATCGTAGCAGGGTAAAGGATTTTGGTGGTAAAATAAATGAGGGGGCTGATTCTTGCGAATGCTTGCAATTAAAAGTTTTCTTTCTTGCTCTTTCGTGGTCACCTTTAAAAATGGACAATCTTCATTTCCATTTTTAGTGGATCACTCGCCTAAAATGTTAAACGTCGAAAATAAATTGAAACAATTATTAAAGAAAATTAAAGAACCGAAATCTCCTTCTGCGGATTGCCCAGTCACCCAATCGCTCTTCCCTTTCCACCAAAATCTGAGAAACTCTCTCGGTTAATCAACGCCGGAAGGACTTAATAAGATTTCATTACCCTTCCATCTTAGTGCTCCCTGCAATTTCCCCATATTCACCCGTGTACAATCTCTTCAAATAGAAACGGATCCTAGATTTGAACACAGATTATCGGCATTGTTAAAGTGGGGTGTAAATAATGATCGCCCGCAACCTTAAGAGTGTTTCCATCTGCCAACGTAGTGGTTACAAGAGGGATATTCCATTTGGCATCGTGCCTTTTTTCAAAAGGAGTTGGAATAGAGGGACTGGGTGTCAGTAGCTGAAAGATAATGTGAATAGTTAAATCCTACCTTTTTCTTTGCCAACTTTGGCTTTGACATCACACCGCATCTGTGAGGTTTTGAAGTCTCAAATTCGTATAGAAACTTATAATACAGTATCATCTATAAGTTTACAATTACCCCAACTAGTACTCAGAAATTTCGTAGATGATCGGTCTTTCTTGTAAAGTAAGCACTGACTACGATAATATGTTCATACAGGTAATATTAATTGACTCAAGTTCTTGACGCGAGAGAGCACTTCAGTGCAATTCAATATCTAACGTATCTCCACCGAAGCGGAATATTGTATTTTTAAGAGCTTAGTATTCTATTACTCTCGCTAATTTTCATCAATTTTTTTCTCTTTTAGTATATTCCCATGTAAAGGATCTTTATTGAAAGATTTCGCTTTCATCTTCATAGTTCTAATGCACTAAGTGGGGGAACCTGAAGGGGTAGATGAAAAGATGGTATTCCTTTGGATAGTACGAAATAATTATATTTGAGTTTCGTCTCCACAATGAAGTCCGCATGAATTCTTTATTTTTTACTATAGGTAAAAGGAGCGTAATATTTCACGTTCACGGGGTAAAGGAAGTGGAAAATCCTTTGAGTTTTGATATCAAGAGAAGTTTACGTTTTATAATTTCTTCCGATTGATTACCCAATTCTGTCGATCGATTCTTCGCAGGTATAGCTCCAGAAAAAAATCCGGCATAAATTGTGAAAACAGACGCTAAACGCGCTAGCAGGAAACAGATTTCGAATACAACCATATAGAATTTACTTTTATTAAGCTCTAGTTGCCATTCTCCACACCACCTCTGAATATAATCGAAATCGTTTGATAGTTAAATGTAATCTTCCTCAATTGATATTTTTCTATATATTACCGAGTCATCCGTAAATGTCCTCACTTTGCTATCAATATCGTCGATCAGGTAATTGATGTATATCAGAAAGAGTAGTGGTCCAATAACGCTGCCTTGAGGTAACTTTGACTTTGTCAGAACTAACACCACCAGGGGCTACTTGCTGTTCTCTCTCGTAGAACCCCCCTGCAACAGGCCGAAAGGCGACTTGCGTGGTATTTATGTATATGTAGATGTAAAAGAAATCCTTGACCCAGTCAATTACATTCTTATTAGTACCTGTTCATTTGAATTTGTGAATTAAGTGGTGCTGAGGGGCTTTCTCGAAAGCTTTCTTGAAATAAAAGAAAATAGCATCCACCAGCGTTTTACACTCAGCAGAATTTAGGAAGTTGTGGGCGAGTAAAGCAAGTTAAGTGTCGAATGATCGGGACTATTGAAAGCAGTTTTAGTTCTTAATAAGGAAACGAGACTTTGACTAATACGATTATTTGACTAATATGATTGTATATGATTATGCGATCGAATATCTGTAATGGGATTTAAATATTTTACTAACGTCTATTTGAGAGTAACAAAACATATAGGAAATAATAATAAGTTTTAAAATATAAAAGCAGACAGTGGGTATGTACTATTCTGCTTGGCTATGAGTTGCGGGGTTGTCTACATCATGACATCTATTTTCAATTAATTAATATGGCAAAAACAAATTCCGTTTAGGAAACCCCCTAGAAGAATTGTGTATTGTTTTACTTTCTCAGTAAATTATGAATTTTCATCTAATCGCTGGCAGTAGAGAGAGGAACTCTATATTAGAAGAATGGTATATTTGTTGATTCGAAAACCAAAGATAATACGGCACTTGAGATAGAGATCCACCGTTTCAATGTGAAAACGTCAATTTGGGTGAATTCTAGACAATATCGCTTATTATTTCGCAAATATTGACTCAATGCTGCATCCTATATCGGAATATTGTTATTATGTCACAAACTTACAACGGCAAATTAGTGTTTTCTCTTGTATGAGACTTTAAAATGAGCGTTTCAGAAAACCTTTCGTTGCCTCCGTGTATTCTCATCTATAAGAATAGAGTTTTTGACGACTAGACTCTTTCCTCGACCTTCATGCAACTGAGGTTTCTTGTGTATTTTACAATCACTACTTTAACAATAGCTCACCTCTTCGCCGCACAATTATCGCCAATCTCCTCGCGAAATGAGGTCGAATTCAAATTGGATGCTTATTGGCAAAATTCTTTGGAAAGTTCTGCCATTCCCATTTCGTCCTCTTAAACGTACCAATTGTAACCTGAATAAAATGAATTTAGCATCAATTGAGGATGTCTTCCAATTGAATGCTTTGAGTTTCCCTTCCCGTTTTGTAGTTTCTCAAGTTTTATTTCACTAATTTCCTCCTCAAGCTAAACATGCTATTAGTTTTCGTCCTATTTATCTTGGACAAAAAGAGTGCAATTTTTCTTTTTAGAGCGACGCTATTCTCCAAGGATTTTTCTTTGAAGGAATTACGTCAGAAATACTCATGTTCACGCAAGTCTGCTTTGTGATAGGATATCTCAAGCTGTACCTCACTTAATTTGCTATTAGTCTAGAATATCTTAACCAATATTTTGCTGCAGCCATACTTCAAGAAAAAGCAGAAATTATACAAAATGAATAACTTGGTTACGAAATGCGTCTTTAGTAGTTAGGTAGTAGGTTAGGTAGTTTAGTCTTTAGTAGAAGTTCATTTTTGAGTTCATGACGAGGCTCTTAAGGATGCATTAATTGTGAGTTTCTGTGTGTGACAGTAATGTAAGATCTTGAACGAAGCCGGATCTTTAATTAATAAGGTGTTTGCTAAAACAATCCTTTAACTGTAGTTGTTTCCATGTGATGCATTCTTTCTCGCTGATGCCTCTAATTTCCATCGCATTAATACATCTGCTGAACATGCAGATTCGATAGGCTAGGATCCGTTGAGGCTAGCTTAAGCTATCTTCGAATAGTAAGTGTATGGAATGGAGAAGTTAGGGAATGACTCGGTATATCGGATGGGAATAAAGTTGGGGTGTCTATTGCTCCTTGTGGCACAGCTGCTTTTATGGGTAGTACTTGATCTTTTGACGTTGACTTGAGCGATGAAGGACCTGTTCTTCAGGAATGGTAATTTCATTCCCGAGGGATACTTTGGTGGGGTAAGTTGAGCGATTTCCTATCTGTTCAATCCTCTTGTACAAAGCATTTTCACATTTTGTAGTTAAATACTTTCGTTTTCTTTTCGCCATCGATCGGATAATTCGATGACCGTTGAACAGGTTTACATGACATATTGAAATAAAGAATGATTTGTAATTTCCACAGCAGATTTTTGTTCGATTAGTTTCGTCAACCAGTTGACATGACGAGTTGAATAAAAATCTGCTGTGGAAATTACTAAGTAGACTAATAGACACGCACTAGCACACGCGAATAAAAACAAACTTTTTAATGTCCATTCCGAAATATAGTAAAAATTTTGCTCAACGTCCAGTCATTAAGGTTCAACTGTTACTCGTCAGACAAGTACGCGGAAACCATACACTGCTGAATATTAATAAGCCTCAATATACGTGAAAAAGAGATCTTATTGTTCATACAAAAGAGATCTTATTGTTCATATTGTACCGATTGACAGCAGTGTTTCGTCTATGATAGAATCCCTCGGATGGAACTCGCTTAGTGATAGAAGACTTGAATACCGTAGAAAGCTTTTCTATAAGTTGGTCAATACGGATCTCGGGGAGGAGATAGTTGATTTTCTCATCCCAGCTAGTAACGCACGCAATCTTCGAAAGAAAACGAAAAAGCGATACAGGGAAATAGTTACCAGGACGGATAGATATTTTTGGTAATTTTTCCCGCGAAGTATTAGAGAAGCTAATAGCTATCCAGGATAGTTAGGGATATAGGTGTTTTACACCCCATGCCACGCGCCATTGGCGGTTTGCAGGGCTTAAATGTAAATGTAAATCCATACAATTTGACTAGAGATAGGTTTATATTTTACGATGTGTTATTGAAGAATTCAGCAACAATGTATTTCCTTTGGCTGCGCAGATACTGTCATCTTTATACGAGGGTATATCGGAAAGTAAGGCACAATATTTTTATTCCCAAAAAGTTTAATATGTACCAAAACAAAAAAAAACACAAATTAACTTACATCTTTGACCTACTTTTCTACATAATCACCAATTTTCTCAACACATTTCTCCCATCTTGGTACCAGTTTCAATATGCCCTGTTCGAAGAAGTCCGTATGTTGGGATTATAGCCATCTGCGGACTGCTGATTTCACTTCCCCATCTGTTGCAAAGTGTTGACCGGTCAGGAATTTCTTCATGGGACCAAACAGATGAAAGTCAGACGGTGACAGGTCCGGACTGTATGGTGGATGCTGGAGCACATCCCACCCAAATTTGGCGAGTTTCTCACGATCAGGAGCAGCAACATGGGGACGGGCATTGTCATGAAGAAGTTTGACACCATTAATGTTGCGGCGTTTGTCACAAAGGGCACGACGCAACTTAAACAAAGTTTTAATGTAGGCTGCAGCATTCACAGTGGTTCCGTGTTCAGCAAAGTCCACCAATAACACGCCAAACATGTCCCAGAACACTGTCACAAGCACTTTCCTAGCAGATTGAGTCACTTTGAATTTTTTTTTTACTGGGGAACCAACATGTTTCCACTCCATAGAGGCCCGCATGGTTTCGGGCGTGTAGTGGTACGCCCATGACTCATCACCAGTGACGATTCCTTTCAGAACGTCATGCCCTTCTGCGGCATAACGCGTTATGCGATCCAAGCTTGTCCTCATTCGCTGGCCCTTGTGGTTGCCTGTCAGGTTCTTAGGAAGCCAGCAAGCACTAACTTTACAGAATTTCAACGTGTCATTAACAATATCATACACTGCACCATAGGAAATGTTGAACGTCTGCGATAAAGTTCGCAGGTGCACACGCCGGTCCTTCAAGATTGCTGCCTCAATGGCGCGGACATTCTGCGGAGTTGAAACTGTTACTGGCCGCCCTGAACGGGGCGAATCACTCTGGTTCACGCGGCCCTCTTGGAAGAATGCACACCACCTGGAGACATTGCTACGGTCCAGACAGTCATCCCCATACATGCCACGCATGTCCCTGTGAATTTCTCTCGGTGAATGCCCTTTGGCCCACAAATATCGAACTACACTTCGCTGCTCCTCACACGTGGACGACAGTAACATGTGCGCCATGTTTGCTTCATAGTTCAGGCTTCTCTCGCTAGAGCTGCACATGAAAACAAAATATCCTCCATAGCGGAAACTTCAATCTATATCGTCGTTAAATTTCAACATTCCAGCTGCAATACCAGGGGAGAAAAAAATTATTGTGCGTTACTTTCCGATCTGCCCACGTATCAGCGATGCATCATTATTTCTGGGCCGTACACGTGTACTCTCCATACTGCTGGACTATGGACATAATGGACTATATGTGCCCCAGGACAGCCACGGAAGCCCTGAAGGTCCACTAGAAACCCTGAAACACCTTGCATGACCTTCGTTTGATGACCTACCATGTGATATAATGACAGAGAATTGTATTTTTTTAATTAGTTTTTGTAAGTAGTTGTGCGCTTATTTGATGTGTTGTATGTGGAATATTGTAAATATTCACACTTTTGTTTTTGCTTTTCCTTTTAGAGCAATTGTGTGTTGAGTGTTTACGCTGCAACTAGACTTGGTCTTACTGCGGCGGACATTGGTACATACATGATTGCCTGAATGAAAATAGATGCATTGTCTTTGGATCGTAATGGGCATCCTGTTTCATGCTGCACTTTTTCTTGCTTGAGGTAAAATTCTGAAGGTGTTTTATTCCGACATCCGAGATCAACGGTTATCTTGGATTTACAAGCCAAATGTCCAGTTTATTACCGACCTCTTATCAAACCCAGGTACACATGGGTCAAAACATTGAAACGGTCAACGACCCCGTGCGTTGACCTGTTAGTGAACCCTCGACCACGAAATTGCGGTCATTGTTGAAGGGAGTGTGCCACGTCTCAAGTCCTCTCAGCGCTGTTTCCCCGATTCCCCGAGTGCTTCTCGCGGAATTCCATGGGTTTCCGTGGCCGTGTTACCAAGTTTACAGCTGAACTTGGAGTAAACTTACTGCTCCTTTAACACATCCGTTTTTCCATTAATAACATTAATAATAAAATGTACTTGCACTTTTGAGGGACTACATCGTCATTCAGTATTCTGTACTCTTCCAGCGCTGAAACGGGAAAGTTTTAAAATGATTCCACATTTTGGTTTAATATTGGCATGATTCGGTTATTTTCTTGAAAACATAAATTTTTAACTTTGATTTCTCGATTAACTCCTCAGATTAAATTTTCTTTTCGTATAATTCAGGTTTGATCGATAAAAAACGTTAGGTATACTAGCCTAGATTTGACGGTACAAACCTAGATTCGACGGTAGATATGGTTTGAAGGCAACCGATTCGAATCGATTTGTAGGGTGATTTTTTATTGTAAATAAATATACCGTCAACCAAAGCAAATTTCCCCTCTCCGTTAAGAATAAGCCAATTCTGGTGCAACCTCAATCTTAGGTACAGCTTCTCAAAATGTCCTTCAAATTCCATTAAAAATCACAAGTACATCTTGAGTTTGTAGGTTTCATTGCTTTAATAAAATGAGTTTAAAAAACTACGAACATTAAAATTTTTCTCAGGACCAGGACTCGCGCCTAGAAACTTCCACACAAGGAAAAGGATATCACTTTGCCATCGACTAAGTCTCCCAAAACGGCTTGAGAATCTGTTCTGCCTCGATGGCTTAATTGGTTAAAGCATCTGCCCGGAAGGAGGCTCGAATCCTGGCATTGTCAGGATTTTTTCATGTCGGTTTTTCCTTGGACTTTTTCCTAGATGCACGCCTTTACGTGCTAAGTTTCCTTTCCTTTTCCTTGAATATAAAGTATAAAGTAATCAGAGTGACCGTTTTATTCCTCCTTGGAAATCAGTAGGACGTTGTTACTTCTCGTGAAATCCGAAAAAGGAATATTATCCTCTTGATTTGTTTGGAGCCATCGCCCTCCAGATACATGAGTTATTTTTCCCCGAAGTAACTACCGTTGATTGACTCTATGGGAGTGACTGACATAAGGCTACGTCGTAAAATAATTGTCCGTGAAAATATTTCTATAATTTCTTGGAAACGCGGCCTCAAGTTCCTTCGCCCCTAGAATAACCTTTCTCCTTGGTTTCTCTCCTGAGTATTACCAGTTTTATCCATGAAAAAATGTGCCTTTCAACAGATAAATCTTTCCAGCTTTGCAAATCAAATCTCGATGCCGTATTTCTCTTGAGGGGATATATGCACTGCGTAATCATTGTTTGACCCCGAAAATTCAAGCATGTAATATACAAAATGCTTCTCCATTCCATAAAATAACAGAAATAAATCAGAATTTTATAACGAAATGCCTAATATAAAACACAGTTGTACACTTTATCCTCCTATTTGAACTTCTCAATATTTCCTTTATAACTCCGAAGAATTTAGTGACCAACGCAAACCCCGGACTCAAGCTCCTTCTATTAAGTAAACATAGCATAGGTCACTTCTTTTGGAATTTATTCATTCCAAGTGTCACCCGTTTGATGAGTTTTAACTAATTAAATTAATACGACAGGGAAACGAAACTAATTGCTCACATATTTAAAAATAAGGAAAAATGGTGTAGGGTACTCGGGTGTGTAACAACGTAGGTAAAGTTGGGTGCACACACAATGGTATAAAGTGTTCCTTCTCCCTAAATACGTATGAGTGAGGGTAGAACAAAGGGCAGTCAGGGGATTTAGTCACCTAAGTCGGCTAGGGGGCTAATTCGTCCTGTGTTTGTATTTGCAAATAATTGCTCCGGTTTGCCACACAGTGTTTTCATATTTTAAGCAACCACCGTAATATCATGAAATATTTGTACATAAAAATTGATTGTTGATAATTGCTTCAAGGTTAGTATAACATAGTATAAAGTTCCGATAATCTCCTATTATACGTGATCAATCGGAAACATAATAACGGCATCGGCTTTGAAATCAATAAACGAAAAATAATTAGGTAGGTGATGTAAGAAACGAGATTTGCAGATATATTTTACGAAAATTTACAAAATTACTCGTTCTTAGATTATGGCTAAAAGTAGGAATAGCGAAAGGTATGCGTATTATTCTGGTTTTTAATGTCCCGTCTCTGCTATTAAAATTGATGGTATTTACGGCTATCCCTTGGATGTGCTGGGAAAAGTTCTTTATGCTTCCTAGATATGTGCATCATCAGTACGTTACATTGACAGAATTGGTCACTTAGTCAGATTTATAACACCTGTGGATACTGGGTACATATCTCTCATGGTATGATTGATTTTCATGCTTCTCGAGGGAGAGAGCGAAATACCCGTTGGTGGCAATAGCGCTACAGTTTAATGTAGATGTCGTAGAGGCTTAGGATTCCCATGGGATAGTCTTATCTTTTGTGTAGACCCAGTTTTCGATTAGAGGGAATTTAAATGCAAGAACCATCTGGTTTTGCACGATAGATAGGAGGTTAATTTGGTGCGTATTTTATGTAAAAGAAGCTTATATATATCCTATATTCAATCTGAGTGAAAAAGTTTGAGCATAGGGTTGAGATATTGTGAAGAGTGTTTTCTCCGATGAAAACTGGTTTGAATTGATTTCCGAAAGTTCAGACGGAGTTTGCTATAGACGCGCGGCTATTAAGATAACACAGCCTTTTCCCCTGAGGGTGCCTGTCCCATAAACTATGCTTGCGTTTTGTGATAATCGATAACGGGTTAATGAAGTTAACCGTTTTGTTTCGAAATTCATATATCGCGTAGTTTGGAACGGTTATACATCCATTCATGATTCTTTCTGTTATACGTTTGCTGACTGAAAGAATTGCCAGTTCATACCGACGTGGCATTCCGTTGAAAAACAGTGTTTATTAAAAATACAATATCCTATATATATATATATATCGGTTTAATTTTAAAACAATAGGTACTTCTCTCGCTAGAGCTGCACATGAAAACAAAATATCCTCCATAGCGGAAACTTCAATCTATATCGTCGTTAAATTTCAACATTCCAGCTGCAATACCAGGGGAGAAAAAAATTATTGTGCGTTACTTTCCGATCTGCCCACGTATCAGCGATGCATCATTATTTCTGGGCCGTACACGTGTACTCTCCATACTGCTGGACTATGGACATAATGGACTATATGTGCCCCAGGACAGCCACGGAAGCCCTGAAGGTCNCAGACAGCCGGTTTGGAAATCTATCGTTGTGGAAATTACCTATCTTGATTAGAAATCCTCAAAATGTAATACGTTGGTACGGACTAATATTTAAACTATCACTTTTTGATAATTAATGTATCGAAGCCTACCTCGTTTGCTATCCGATATGCGTTGCCTATGCCGGCGGACTTCTACATACACATGTGAGGGAGGTAAATGAAACATCAGCATCCGGGTGAATTGGAGAAATTTGCACATTTGATTACATCTCTTGTACCGGTTGGTAGCCGTCGCATTTCAGAAGGACTTCATCACACCCAGCTGTCCTTGGTGTGTTCTCAGCTGAAGGTGGAGAGTATATCAAGGGAGAGGGTGGGCCGCAATGGGTCATTCTGTTTCTCATTCCAATTGCTGAATATTTATCTCGTTGGTGATGGTTATACATCCACCAATTGGGAGTTTATTCTGTTTGGTTACGAACATTTTCGAGTAGATACAAAAAGGAAAATTTTATACCGGGGTCGCATATTAGATCGCAGTTTTCTGGCTGGTTACTTTTTACTTTTTTTGCAATAGTTGAATGAGAAACTTTTGTTGTGAATCGCGCGTTAGACTTAAGCCTTTTCAAAAAATTAGATAAAAATGAAGAGACTTAATTATAGAGCAAAAAGGAATGTCGAAAAATGTTCAAATTATGTATTTTTGGTGTAAAAGTTAAAGTGCGTGTGATACTTGATCCATATTGTTAATCCAACTTCCATGTTGTTAAGTTTATCAATATAGTTGCATTTTACACTTCTATGGTTTGCACGATATTGAATCATAATACGTTTCAAAAAGTATCCGCAAGACGTAACTAAATATATCACTTGAATAAATTCTTCATCTTGAGCGAGATAGATACTTGAATCTCCTCTTGCATCCATATCTACGGAGTATTCTAAACATGACTAGCGGTGGAACATCACATTCTCCCCTCATGTCTCCTATTTCTATTCTCGCAGAATATTGCTAAGGAAATTATTCAAATCATCATTCAAACAGTTTACCTTCAGTAGATTTTCAATTTTTCATTCATATTATTTCAGATCAGTAAAACTACTTTAGCAATGAAATAAATCATATATCTTGTTAAAAGGTGCTATCGAAAGTATGAACACATTATCTGTGGTACTTATTGTTTCACTTCTCATGTTTCACTATCATTCACACTCCATTTCACTGAAACCATTCAAATCTACTTTATTCTTCTTCATTTCAATTTTCAAGTTTTCTAACTTTTTGTATTCTAATAACAACAAATAATGTTTGAAATAAAAAATGCTTTATGGCATTTTGAAATCTCTTCTTTGTAAGAAAAGTCTGATTTTTAAATGATAATGTCAAGATGCAGCCATCAGGCACGTCGAATTAACTATGAGACATATTTGTTTAATGGGGTTAAAACGGCCGTATAATGAGGTTTGAATAGTCCAACGGTTCTGTTGTTATACCCCAAAAGAAAAAAAATAATTTTTAAAATTACCGCCAGAGTAAGGGCTGAAAGTAATATTTCAGAACTTGACTCGCACCACCAAAATTTGGTGGCTAAGTACCTTAAATCTTGCCAAGGGAATGATTCTGTTTTAAAAATTACAGTCGCAACAGAATCGCAATTTCGTTACAAGAAATTCCGGAGAACCCAGTATTGCGTACTTTTTAGATTTTAAATTTTAATCGGAAACGAAGAAGATAAATTACAAACTTTTGATTGAATTCCCAGGAAAGACTTTGTTTTTCCACGCCGCTGAAATTGTCATTCCTTCCTTTTCGAGGTTTAAGCTAATTTATTCCGCAGGTGCATCCTCGCTTATCCAATTGACATCGACGCCCAGTGTATTCACTGAAGGATCGCATTGTGAAGTTGAGGAAATAGAGTCGTAGGCTTATTGTAGCCGAGAGACTTCCGGTTGTTGAAGCAAATAAAGAAATAGTTAACCCGCGAGGATATCCGATGAATTTTGAATAGCTTTTCCTCTGCGCCCAATTCCCTGAGCGACCTACGAGACTCCCCTAACAATAGTTTTTGTTTCAATTTCGCTGGAGTCAGTTATTTCTACAGTTGCATCGAAACCTTTCTTGAATAATGATTACATGTGTTTTCTATAATTTTTAACTTACATTTTTAAAATGATAAGTAATTTTTACGGTGCGGCTGATTTTATTGAAAAGGTTTTGTTTCTATTCGTCTTTGGATTACCCATTCTTATATAAGTAGAGGGCGATTTCTGTGCATAAGTGGGTAACAAACACAACTCTCTAAATGTTACTTCCCTATATAGTATCTACTGGGTTTAAAAACGGTCATCGACATTCAACTTGTCGGAACGAAAGAAAAAATGCTGGATTTAAATTCTATGAAATAGAACCGGATGTCTTTGATTGCGTATCACTTTTATATGGGTTTGTTGTTTTGCGCTAATCATTTTTTGCCAACCCCATATTTCCTCATTCTTAAGCTATATACTTACATGCTTCATCATTCCATATTGAATCGTCGATATAACTTACACGAAAACACATCACTAGGGTGAGACTACATCTTCCTCTGAAGAATCTTTGCATTTATTATTAAGTTTTGATATCTCAAATATACTGTGAGGCTTTGAAACATATATGAACCTTTTTTCATGATAACTATGATATGCGTAGTAAACTTTAGTTCACTTTGTTTCATCGGTTTTCCATAGTTTCAGAGAAATATGGAACGTGTATGCATAATTATTTCTAAAATTTCGTTTGTGCAAAGTTTAAAAACGTTATTCTTAAAATATTTTACGGCATTATAAGACACCTGACTATAGTAAATATCGGAAATCATTAAAACATGATCTTTAATTTGAAAAATATTTATACGTTTTCTTGCTTTTTTTAAATTCTAGATATTTCAAGTATCGAAGGTGAAAACATACTAGATCTACCAAATCAATTTCGAAGATGGTCATTCTGTCTTTAAAATACTTTAAAACCTCTTTTATAATACATATTAGCCGGGAATTAATTTTATAATACATATTAGCCGGAAAGGATAAAACATCGCCATGTATTAGATATTTGCAAGTGCTCTTATTATTTTAAATCATAGCTGATTAATTCGAACATATCAGTATCTTTAAGATAAACACAATATAAACACTATTATTGGACGTTTATTGCCAATGCTGAAAAAAGAGGTCCTTACTAGGTTCACAATTGCTCGTAATTTTTTATTCCGATAAAATGGCTGAAGAATCACTCACAATAGTGACATCACATGCGTGGTATACAATAGTGAAACCTACTACTAGCGGAATCGCATGATGCTATAAAAGTGTCCTGTAACGGACAGATTTCTTTCATTAATAGGTTATAATCACATACATGGAGATTCCAATGTCGCAAGTCAAGGAACAAAAATGTTTTCCCTAATAGAAAACTTTTCGTTGTGAACAAGGTCCGTTGTACTCGGTTTCCATTGTGTTTATATTCCAATCTAAATGCGCAATGCAAAAACTTTTGGGTTGTTTTTCGTACTTTCCGTAAATTGCGGACGTTGATCTTGTTTTTAAATGTACCTCAAATACCTAGGCTAAGGAATTCATAGGAGGTTGTCTGCCCCTTAATCTTATACCGCCGGTGGTACTCGAGTTACGTATTATTTGAGCTATGCTGTCACCTGAATGGAAACCAGACATTGTTTTGTTTCCCTACGTAAGGTTCTATATATTCTTGACGAATTCCATTTACGCAGAGTAATTATGTTTGATCTGAATGTTAGTGTTGGAATCGTTGTAGTTTTACATACAAGCCTCACTCTGATTATGAAAACTAAAGAGCCGGTATGTGTACTCGTCACATTTTATTTCAAGCAGGATTCATTTCACTATTATCGCGCCGTACATTGAGTTACGACCTCCGTAGAGCATATCATCATTGCCGAATTGAACGTGCTTCCATTTTCTCGTGCTGCATTTCCTTTGTTTTTACCATGCGCGGTCTGAATTATTCGGCGATTGTCTCCCGTATTTACCGGTCCTTAAATTACGCAAAATCCCGCACATATTCCGGTCGGTCTATGCCATTCCCGCGGTTGCGTCAGAAAGCTTTAAAACGGTGTAGAGCAGCCGCACTCCGTTCCCTGGCGCCGACTAGGAATACTCGTAAAGCAAATGCAGGAACATGATAAACACACGTTCCGACCCGAAAATTACGGCCGAAAAAACCTGTTTTTTCTATCTACATTTCGCCGCATCCATTTAATTGCATTTTCAATCTCCTCCATCATTATTTCGCCACCGTATCACGGCGTTATTACCCATATATATAACCCCCTTTCCATTTTCCCTTCTCACCGCTAAAAACTCCCCGTCTTCCCCTCGCCTATCCTTCTACTTTAATCTCACTCCTCTACAAACCATGCCCCCCTTAGCTACTCCTGCGTCCAATCTCTTTCTCGCCTTGCTGCTTCAAGCACTCTCACCGATGCCTTCACTACCGATCATCCACTCCCATCTCCAACCTATAGAGCCAACAATCTCGTCTTTACGGCTGCTTTAACGTCTTATACGAAAAAGAAAAGCCTCTCCGATCCCTGAAATTGGTTGCCGACGACATCGGAATACCGAAACGCCGCGGATGGCTATTGGAGAAACATTGTTACGGTGTGCGAGCGGAGTCCTTTTCGGGAAAGATTTAAAACCCCCATTTGGGCAAAGTTCAATTTCCGTTTTAATACGAGAGGGATACAGAGGTTGCCTCGGCGGGCGATGTATTAATTTGTATTTTACCGATCCTAATGCGGCTTTGCGAGAGGATGGGTTTGGGTTGAATAATCGTTCGAGGTTATGATGCGGTTCTACCTTCAGGGATGTGGGGTTTCCTCGAAAATCGTTAGAAAATTTTCTTTTTCGACGATGTGTTTAAAATATTGCTCTCTTGTTTCTTATCAAAAATGTAATGGAAGAATGTAAGGGCGTCAAAATGCTTCAATCAGTATGCTTTCTTAAGAAGAAATCAACACAATGAGGTGTCGGAATGAGGTCGATAAAGGGACGTGATTTCAATTTGGGGAATGGTCGAACAGCGATAATCCAGATGAAAGTTGATACCGCAGCTGAAGTTAAGGAATGCAAATGAAGGCTCTAATAAGATATAACTCTCATCCAAATGATTCAGACATCCAGTGCCAGCGTTTTTATATTTTTAGTCACATCTTTATTCCACTAACTAAAATTAGGGACCTATTTCATTTCGTGAAATAACGATGTAACGCAAAACAAGGGAAAGGATATTTGCTGTGAGAGAAAGAAGTTTTCGAAACTTATAAAAATTCTCTGCCGTAATAAGGAATGCTAAAATTTTCCTTACAACCGAGATGTTTTCTTCTTTAATGTTGTTAGATTACATCTGTTGTATGGATGAACATTTCTGCGTTTTCTTGAAGTACGAAAATTAAATTCTCGGGGTATCGTTAATGCGAATATAGAGGCCCCCTTTTCTATATAGTATGCAGTAATTCTGGGAAAATAAGATTTATAAATAAAATCTTAGTTTCCTTTAACTTCCCTCGTCAAAGAGCCTATTAATCAATTTTATACAGAAGAAAATATAATGCTAAATGTATGTACCTTATGATAACTTTAATCATAAGGAAGAGTTTGTAATCTCGTTTAACATTTGTGCGTCGGTTTACTCTCCTAAAATACGCTGAAATTGTTTAGGTTTTTTTCGAAATTTACCGAGCGGACATACAAAAGAATTATTTATGATATTTCAGTATTAACAACGTTGACAGTGGAAGTATTCCACTATGATAGCTCTTCTACCGACTCCGCTACCACTGCGAATCATGAAGCAAAGTGTGAAACATTTTCGTTGAATAAATTTAGATACATTAAGAAGAGAAGAATTGGAGGGAAATATTTATTGATACATTTCTTTACTTGAACAACGAATGACACTGAAAACTATCGAGATTGAGACAGTTTGCCAATAAAGGTACTTTCGCAACTGAGGAAAATGTAAACAAGGAATTTCCCTTCACTTTAATTTGGAACCTAAGTTTCTGATACTAGAATTGATTCGCTATCTTTACCCAATTCCTTAAGGAAGGACTAGGCGATGGAGCAGATGTGCAATTTAACCAACTTAATTTACACGATCCACGGATTTCCAAAACAAGTTTTGGGTCGCATATGGATGTGGAAAAGACGCATGCAAAAATCTCAACCTTTTTCGTTATTACCGAAGGAGATGAGACAGCATTAATGTCGCCCACCGTTTCGAATTATCCGTCGATATCTGAAAGAGATGAGTTCAGAAATTGCAGGGAAAGACACTTGGAATATTTTGATATATTCCTTCTTGCGGAACTGAAGTATCGTTCAATCCTCGAAGAGTATAAAATTAAAGATAATTTGCAAGATAAGGGGGCGCTTTTAGTGTTTTGGATAGGAATGTGCGAATATCTGCAGCAAAATAGCAACTTATGTTTTCTTATTTCACTTCGTATACTTGCACATTATTTCTGCCTCATGAACTTAGGCAAATCTACGTGAACCCTAAATGTTTGCTAATTGACAACGAGTTCCGCCGCGTCCTTAGAAAACATGGAAAAATGTACGTGAAGTAAATTTCATTCAGAAATATGCGTAATGAGCATTAACTTTGGCCTGGATATTCAGTAATCAGAAAAGATGGGCTTACCTTGACTAGTAGTAGACTCTTGTAAGATATTTCTGCTCCTTATAAAATTTCTTTACAAACGGACAATTTTGGCTTTCTGAAATATATATAATAACATAGCTCCCTTACTGTCATTTCAATGTAGAAATTCATAAATTATTTTCCTGTTGTATTTTCATGAAAAAGATCGGTGAAAATACTTTCTATGTTATTTCGATGGAATCACTATCCTAACAAGTTTTTTTAGGTTTTCAACGATAGTAAACACTAAAAAATTGCTAACGACAGCAGCCATGAAGCCCATTCATAACATACCAACGCTTCTGTTGAAATTATGTGTATATACATGTACTAGCCTGCAGCGCATCGAATTTTTCGTCAATCAATATGTGATATCGACTTGTGGTTATTCATTCGTTTTAGATGACGTTGGTTCTTCAGAGGCCAACTATACACTCTGAGACATGCATTAGTCTTCTACCATATGGTTGGTTCACATCTCGTGCTATTCCCTGCATAACGCTGTTGCTTTTACTTCTTCATAACTTTGTTACTATTTATATGATACTTATGCATTTTTCTACAAAGGACTATTCCTATGTATCCTAACTTCACTTATATTCCACTCCATTCCCTATGAGCCACGACTTCCCTCTTCCTCCGCTATTTTCTTCAACTAAAACCCTACTTATCCCACCATTCGTCAGTATTTCTTCGTTTGTTTCCCAAACTCATTTGAATTCCACACTGAACACCGCACACACATCTCAAAGTCGTCTATGATGTCCTACTACGTAAGGGTCCATGTTTTAACCCAAAAAAACACTCCAGACTAAGGATTTGAATATTTCCTAATTCCCTTTCCGTGGGCCTTTTTCGTTAACACATTTCCTCTCGTGAAAGTGTCCTTAGTCAGTGCCTTTATTTTTATAACCCTCTTTTCTCCTCCCGTTCCAAGAATGGCTGCAACTCAAGTAAGAGAATCGCCGTGCCTTTTCTTTTCTCTTCCCGTATGATTTGATTGTTAACATAATGTGCTGCACAGTTAACGTAAATTCATGATGTTTCCTTCTAATTCTTCAGCCAGTATTCCGTATAATCTGAAATTTACCATGGCAGTCACATTACCGTCTCTTTGGTTTTTTCTATGTAAATACAAAAATTCTCTTGGATTAAGCAATAAATCAATAGCATTATGACGTTCAGTAAGTCTGATTGTATATTTCAACACGCGACCCACTTTCCAAGCAGCGCCGTCGCAACCTGACAAAAGTTTAAATCAGAGCTGCGTTTAAATGCGTCCGCTATTTGACTTCACCTGAACGCTATTTATTTTTTGATTAATATACAAGTCTTATTCAAATCTGTCGATGGCAAAGGTCGCGATTAAATCCACAAACGTATTCCAAAGTTGGAAAGTTGATGATGTATTAAACGTTTTCCAACCTCAGCGACCTTCAAAGTGTTAAACGTTTCCGTATAAATTATATTATTAATTCTAAAACGCGTTCTATCTAGTTAGATACCGAATTTATGTTACGTCATTTAGAGCAAAATATTACCATTGCACCTCCTGGCGTTCCCCTAAAAGCCATTGGTAATAGTCTGTAAACATGGCCGTTGTAAGAAAGTCCTTCATTTTATGTTAAGGATAAAATAAATTTCGCCGACCTATTAAAGCAAAAACTTCCGTGTATTCTTTTTATTTTAGCCCATTGATAGTTGAGTTGTTCTAAAAATTCGACCATAATTGCTCACATTTTCCATATGGTAATATAATTATAGAATCGCTATTAAAAAGAAAATAAGATTTGACATTAGATTTTATATTTTTTGAAGATATGATCTTTTGATATAGATCTTTTGAGAAATATCAAAAGATTTTCAACATTGAACATTTTAGTCATTGAAATGCGGTGCCCATATCTAAGACGGGAAAATTAGTTTAAGTGTTAATTTCCATTCTCGAGCCAGCTCTTCTCCGAAATCTTCCAAGTTTTCGTAAACTGTATATACCGTTTGCCCCAACACTTTGCTCTGCATCGACATTTCCGAATGTATAGACACTTCATCATCGCGCAGATTGTGAAGCCACTGCAGCTCGGAGAGTCTCGGCAAATGATTGGAAATCGGAAGTAAGAGATTGGAAAGTTGGAGGATCTGGGAAGTGTATACATTTTTTCAACGCAACCGAGTTTTAACGTTTCTATCAGCGGTTGCCGCTAGTCATTCAAAAGGTAGCCAATGTGTACCATATTTGAACTCCAATCCATTAAGAATTTCTCAACGGAAAATCCGTATTCAACATCCTTTATCAAATAAGTGAGTACGCCAAAGCAGAGTCATGAAGTTTCTATGCTACGCAATGACAGTTTTTCACTATATCATTGCTGATTCCCTTTCGACAATCTTTTCATCTTTTAATGGCGTGCATTCTTATTTTTCTTGAAATAACTATTATGTCGTTTACTACTCGTAATGCTGTATTTTTTGTGGCCAAAACCTCTAGCACATCGAATTGTGGGTTTGGTATCACATCGTTACAATAACTACTTCGAGCTATGGTATTTAACTTGTCCTTAAGATTTCCATACCATACAAAATTTTGCGTTTTTTAATCTTACAAAAGGAATCACAACATAGATGATGAAATGTGGAACGAACGAAGTAAAGGTACCAATGTTGTTAAATTTTCTGCTGTTGTACAAGATACCTATGCGATTCTTGCAGTTAAGGATCCTATCTTGTGTATTATAGTTTATCGAATACACGATTTATAACAATTTGAACGAAAAATAATCCAATTAAACTGGAAAATAATAACCTAGTGGACAGATTTTAAGATAATATTAACGACTCGTAACTTGTTTTGGCAGAAGTTAATTTTACACTGCATGAAAGAAATTACTTATTTCATACATGGTGCAATCTCGGTTATGATTTTTCGTTAATATCGCTAAATAAATACCGATATATACCTCGTAGAAAAAAGTTACCTTATCTTGGATACAATTATTATCCTCCATTTTTTTCAGGAGCTGATTCACATGTTATAAATATTCTATGGAACTAGTTGAATCTGAGGCATTTATTTCACGAGTAGCAATTTGAAATTCCATATTAAGGGTAAAAGGCAGGAAACTCAAAATTGCCGAGTCTTACTTTCGCAAGTAGAATTACGTTTTGCTCAAACGAGAGTATTTTTGCGGAATAGTCAGTTTAAAATTTTTTGCAAAAACTAAAGTTTCCACAAATGGATTAGAGCGTAGGAATGAATTTCATGGCGAAAGATATTATCAAATTTATAAGGTTAGGGGCGTGTTCTGGTTAATATTATTCGAAAGGTTGTCCTTTGATAAGGTGCTGCAGTTACTGGAGTAAGTATGTAAGTAAGTAAGTAACCCGGTACAACCTTTGTGGAGTTGAGATCGAGGCATCCGCATCCAAGCAGAAAGGTTTTCTTAGTTTTAACTAAATATGTAGAAATTTCGCGCAAAACTCATAACGTGGTTAATAAAAATGAATGCGCAATTTCCCCTCTTTGCTAGATACATCATATTTAGAGTATGTATGAAGTATGTGATGCTCTGAAGACGAGCGTTGCATTCACGAATTCGATAAGGTTCGCCATAAGCCCGCGCGCTTCTTCTTAAAAACAATTCTTAAGAATTATTACATTGATAAGCGTTACAAAGATTCAACTCAACTAAGGATGACATTCGTCAAAAAGGGAAATTGAGTTTTAATTGAACTCACTAGATTAAATCAGAAGTAATGCGTTCTCGGTAGAAATACCAGTTATTCTGCATTTACCTTGATACATAGGTCAGGTATTTCACGAAAAAGAGGTAAATAGCTGAAACTGGACGCTTTAAACATTTATTTTCCGCGGACGTTACACAGTAACAACAGACTAGTCGATTAAACTTATGGTTATAAATTTTTAAAGAGTGGATTTTCATTTCTTGTTACAGTATCAATACATATTCACCCGTCCCTCTGTAATATGAAACTTGCTGGTAGTTATTCTAGTCCACAAAGGATGCGACCTATCTATGCTGGAAAAAAATGAAACCGTAGCGGATCTCTCATACCTTCTACAGGGCTTTTGCTTACTAACAGTGGAGAGGATAAAGGAAAGGAAGGTAACTTAGTAGGTTGTAAAACCTACGAAATGCCACTATGTGGAGACTGCCAGTCTTGCTCACAAAGCATTCCCTTAACAGTGTGAGAGAGACGCGGCACGGTAGTTCAGTGGTTAGAATACCTGCCCGGAAAGTGGGAGACCTGGGTTCGAGTCCCAGTCGTGTCGCTATTTTTCACACTCGTTTTTCCTCCAACAGTGGAGAGGTTGAAATTCAAACCAGTCGGGCTGTTGACTTCAAAGATGTACCGTATAGCTGCATTGTGGGAACGTAAAAATCGAGTTGACGTGAATTTTTGCTCACGCTGTTAAAAGGCGAGGAGGTTTTCAATTCTGAATAGCTATATACGATGGACAGAGTATTTTGCTACGGATACTCTTAAGTTTCTGAAAATGCTACTGGAATATATTGCTCATCATTATTTTTGTATACAAGTTTCTCATCCGACTTAATATTATTAATTCCAATTTATCAAATTCTATTCATATTCTATCGCGCATTCTGTAGGTGTGTCCATGGGAAATAACCCTAGATTTAGCATTATATGTAGTGTAGATGGGAAGGATACGGATTTTAAATCCGATTTGTGGTTATTGCGTTTAAATTGGGTGTTCCGCGAGTTCGAATTCCCACGTAAATATGCTATGTTTATTCGCTTAAGTGGAATGTGGAGCTAAATAGCCTAAGAAGTGCCGTTAAATAAATAAAGTACACCAACTCCCCACTGCACCACAACTCGACCTACATATTCGAGGCTGCCCCTTCCCCATGCCCTAAACCCTTTCGGTCACCCATTCGCAGGGCTACCCTCACACATCTCCACAAAAATACATTCCAAGCATCATCCGCACCATTTGGTTATTACTGATGTTGGCGCATGTCCAACACACACTTGCTTCGCTTTTTTATCGATTGATGTAAATGCGCTAAATGTTTAAGTAGCCGATTCTCTGCTTTACAGTTTTAAGTGCGATAAATGTCGGTATTAGCTGTTAAAGAGGAGCCCTTTAATCTTAAGTCTTATAATATTTTTGGAAATCTAGCAACTTACATCACCACCCAAACTTTTGTCGCAATTTTCCAATGGTGAGGTGTTACTAATTAAAATATTTTGTTACGTAATCAAGTAGAAATGACCCATATTTACAGCCAATGCTCAAAACATTAATGTGTAGTCCTTACAAAATATACAGCCCACTAATTTCCAGTACTGTAATTTTAGCAAAATGTCCTCTCTTGGTTAATAAATTGGCAATAGTAAACGTATTATCGAATTCTTCGACTTATCGTGATGAATAAATCCAAAATATATTGTGTGAACATTTTTCATGAAAACTATTTAATAAGGAAAAGGTATTGAAGACTATGTCAGAAGTCGCTGTAAAGACGTGCTTATCTCGTTTACGCTTTACCATTATAGTTTATCGAATAGATCAGGCGTTACCTTTAATGATCCAATTTCAATAGCTCTATATTTTGTATTTTGTATTTAGAGTACAGCCTTCACCGAATTTGCGTTGGAAACGAAATTGTTCGGCCGAACGACGAATCCTAACCGGGGATATGCAGGCTTGAGTACTGATTCACGCGAATGATTTTAAAGCTGGAGCTTTCCGCGAACGATACGCGATAAAAATAAGTTTAAAAAATAGTCCAAACCCTTGGTGTTTTCATCCCCTGCCACACGCCGAAAGGCGGTTTGTAGGGTATTGATGTAGATGTAGATAGAGTTCTCAGCTGCGCCGATGACTCCACCAAACTTTTCTACTTATTTGATTATCTATTTGCATATTATGATCTTTACCTGTCCTTTTCCCTTTTCTATTTATCGGTAGTTATGTTGGAGATACAGGTTCCTTAATCTATATTTGACTGGTGTGATTAATCGTTACCATAATTGAATTTGAATACTTTAGTTTACTGCAAACATTTACTTCATCTCTTCTACTCCGTAGGACCAGGAATATTCTGGGGGTAACTTATATATTGAAATCTCATATATCGTTGTAAGAGGTGATTTTTTTAAATATACGACAATAACATCCTCTGTAATTATACAGAGGTCTCCGCTAAGTCGGTTTAAATTTAACCATAAGAAATACAACGGGCGGATTTTAAACATTTATTTTGATACATTCAGAAAAGATACATAGCTATAATCCGGAATGAGCATTGGAGTCCTAATTTGGTTTTTTATATATTCTTCAGTACTCTCAAATTCTAACTAGGTTCGACGTCAGAAGCTTTCAATATCCAATACCTGAGAAATGTATGGAAAACTCGAAATATATTTTGAGGTATTTTATGAACTGAATTCGACCGAAAACTGAAGTCATTTTTAGGAAAGTATATCCCAAATAAATATTAAAAGCAGTAATATCGCCTAAAATGGTCTTTGGATCGTCGCTATGTCGATGTAAATTCTTCCATAAGATTCGTATTCTAGAGAATTGCAATAAACTGACAGCTGAATAAACTGACAGCTGCAGTTTCTGAATATAGTGACAGCTGCAATCCGAATGTGAGTCATGCCAGGTGAATGCTTATTTTTATATTCGAAATTGAACGCTTCCAAATTGATCTAGGGTTCGATTCCTAGGCGCGTTAAATATGTCTTGTAAGAAGTCCATTGGAAACATGGATCCTATTTTGAGGTACTGTCCGATATGAATTTGCCTTTGAACACAGGATGATGTTAATGAAGGTGCTTTCAAAACAGTTTGCAATCAACTGAAGTGGTCTTGAGGTTGGCAAAAGGAACTGTCTTAGCTCTCCCATTACAAATACATTCAGACCAATTTTAGAAAATTTAAAAATGCGTATTCCTGATAAGAAAGTTTAACCCTCCATGACGATAGATGTCGTGGTTTACAATGCAGTCGCATTGCACAACTTCAAAGGAGACCCTGAGTTCGTCTCCAGGACGATAGAAATGCTCTTACATTAGAAATCTATTGGGAACGGGGAACGTAAGAATCGATTGCTGTGAAGTTTCACTTAATTTAATGTTTTGATTGGGAGCCATGTGGGTCTTGATGGCTTCTTTGCTTTATATATTCGTTTTAGGGCCCTCTCGGGTCCCTGGTGGATGTTTCACTAACGTTTTAAGTGACTCTATTAGGGATACATTGCCCATTTAGTGTAATTTTCTTCTCTTGAAGACTTTCGAATGCTTTTTCAAGTATCCTCAAGACCCACATCGGGTTTCATCGAGGGTCCATTACCGAGATCCCATACATTGGGCCCAGAAGTTTCACATCTGAAGTATGGGTATGCTACCGTAGCTTACCAAGTAGAGCATTTTAAGCCCTTATGAGGAAACAATTTTGGGGGATAAACAGAAATTTATTTCTCCTAACCTTGCAGTATACAAGTGGAATATACTCATAGGTGATACTGAAGCACCATTAGAGAGTGACACGCGATAGGGTTGGAGTGGTTGGTTCACAAACAACAGTATTTGTGTGGTAAAGCAGTAGAGATCACCCTTGGCAAGGCCCTACATCTTCAATTGGACACTAAAGAGCACTCTCTCTGGTTTTGGACCAGTGCAATTGATATTTTCAAATATAATTTTGTGGAGTGAATCCCCTTAAAGAAGACATCCTCCGGTTATTATGATGTCAACGCGTAGGCATTTTAGTCATCTGAAGATGTCAACGCGTTGACGATACCGGACGAATAAAAATCTTTGGTGTAAGCTCCAGGTGTTATCTTAAGAAGTAGGTTGAACCAATACAGCAAGTCTGTTACAACAAGAAAAGTCTCTTAATCACGTTACTCATAACAATTAATCGTCTCACTTCTATCATTTGGTAAATTTAGCTAGTTCTTTCCTGGAAATCATACCTGTTACTCAACCCTTTTTCTAAATGTATTAATATATTGCCGAAATTTCCGGTTAAACTTAAAATATGTTAAGAAAGGTAACCACAAAATTAAACTCAACTTTACCCTCATGAGGCATGAGGCGGGGAACTGGCGGCATTTTTTCTTTGCATTAAAGTGAGGCATAAAATATTTAATTTTCGTCTAATTTATCACGATATAGAACGCTAAATGGAAAATGTTATAGTTCATAAATCGGTCAAATTTGTATGTGATATTGTATATGATCCGTATTTGTACGTACATGCACAACCAGTCTGTAAAATATCATTTATGCATTGGCTAAAGCAACCAGAAAATTGCACATTCGATGAGAGAAATGTCTTGACCTGACCTTAGATCATAGGGCATGACCAGAGGAGGATAATAATCGTTGAGATCGTTTGTTTCGATAATTAGAGAACTATTGCAGCTCCAATTTACTGGGACTTTAAATATGCACGGGGGCTAAACAACGTCGGTCATTCAGCACATACCGCAAGGTTTCCATGTCGTTTTTTAAAGGTGTCTGGATAGTAAAAGTTGTGTGGTGATTTGAGCCCTAGTAAATGATTTTTAAAATGGAAAAAAATTGGAACACGTAACGAAGCACGTACGATCATCACGTATGTTTTAGTAATTTACTTGCTTTTGCACACGTCCGAGTGTGCGAACGTGATTGTCGTGCAGAGTGCAAGAAACTAAAGGTGTCTTCTTGATCATGCTTCTTTAGACATTTTTCTTCAATTCGTTTTAACCTGCCAGTATCTCACTTGCTATCGATCGCAACTCCGCTTTAAAATGTCACTTTCTGAGTATTTCCGAACGGCTGGAAGCAGAAAGAGTAGAGAGAAAGAGAGTGACATGGGGCGAATCGCCCGAAGGAAAGCGGTAACTTTTTCACGTTTTATTACTCTCCACAATTGTCGTAGAAAATTGCCGTTTCATGAGCCCTGCTCATTTCGTGAATCTTCATCTCGCCTTGGAAAATTTACGGGAAAATGATTCCCGAGGAATTTCTTTAGTTTACGTCGTTTGAAATAGAGCGAAATTAAATGTAAGGTCCTCACTCTTTTGTAAATACGTAATGAGATGAAATAACGTTTCTATTTCTCTTCAGGATATGAACTATAATAAGAAGCCGCATATGCTATAACTTCGAAGAGGTTATCTTACGCGTCTATAATTCATTGCCAGTGGTGCTTCTGCTCTTGCCATAATCTTTTGCGTGTCCTATACATATGAGCAGTTAAATTAACCCGTAATTGATAACGTATATCACTCAAGCAGAATAAAATATAAGAATGAAATATATTTGTACGATACAATTCTTATACATCAATTTTGGTGATGGAAGATCATAATTGAATTTAGTATCCCAACCCCGTGTATTGAATCCTTCAATGATGCATTTTAGATCGTTATTTATTGGAATTATAGAGGTATTCCGTCTCATTCCCACGTTGAAATATCTCTCCCTTCTGCTCATTTAAACGCAATTCTACCGGGTAATGTATGAATGTGGTAAACTTTATATCTTTTAACTTTTAAGAAAGGTTTCGCAAGGAATTCGAAAAGTTATTTGGATTATAAATTATGTCTGTGTTATTTGAATCATGGTGGATACTCTTATTTTAAATAATACATTTTTAAAAATATGATGGGATAATATAAACCAAACATTTAAAAAAACCAATAAACCAATGAAAAAAACATAAACGTCTTTATTGGGCGACATCAGGACTATGTCGTTTTGTTCTTTTTCGGCTTTATCTATTCCTAATGTTAAAAGTAGAATTTTCTTCTGGAAGGACATCAAAATAAAGACCTTTATGCAAGTGCAATGCAAATTCTCCAATATCCCAGCGAACTATTGCGTACCAGATGTGTTTGCTGAGATAACGGACCTAAAAACCCTTCAATGCATTCTATATGGGGAATTTTTTAATCGAGTTAAAGTCGAACCTAGGATCGCTTTGGGAATTCTCTTTGCAGTAAACGTTAGGGAATTATTTTCTCTAACTACAAGTTGAATTTCAATTCTTTATCTAAACGGAAGGTGCATCAAAAAATATTCCAAAAATCGGCGCATTGCATTCAAACGGGAAAAATAACTTTTTTGGGGCCTTCTATGGTCGACTCAATGATACCCAGGATTGAATTGTTACTTCCGAGTTTTCTTCTAAATATTTCGAAGTATTGTCATGAGTAATATATTGTATTTTGCTGGCTGATGATCCTTAATGACTCAGTTTTCCTCATTTCTCATTTTCGGGTCTCTGTCTCTCCCAATACATGTAAGTACCAAAATATAAGCCTTTATTCTTGTGCGATTCGCAGGATAAAAGATGATATGCATTGACCCAAGTTCGAAAAAATCCCCACATTTCATACACTAATACAGGGTGTCTGCTTCCCCGCTAGAATTCTTTTTATGGCGTGGAGTTGGTAAAAGCAGACATCTTTGTCGAAAGTGGAGCAGCAGAGTGTAGGCCATTGTATATGGTCGTTTCGTCGGTTGCTGCAGAAAATATCGTTCTCGACTCATCTCTCTTTGTTCGCGGGAGGAAAAGAAAGGCACATGTGGGGTACGCCATTCGATTCCACAAATATGGTCATCGGGTCGAAACATTTTCGCAATATCGCAATGGAAGGAGAGAGGAGAAAGAGCACTTACAAGCATTAAATCGAGAATAAAAGTGGAGGGAGCACAGCAAATGTGGTAACTCGAGTCATCTTACCGTTAAAGAGACATTCGGCAGGTTTTAATGGAGCTAAAATAATTACAGAGATTTAAAGAGTTTCGGTTTCAGCCCTATTGTTTTTCAGTTATCACAGGGGCGTTTCCCCTTTACATCTATCATTACTCTCATTAACTCTCTCTTTTCGCGTAGCTGGATCATTTTTCATCGAATTTTCTTCTCTACCCCTAATGTTTTTTCAGAAATTTTTGTTAATGATTTCGCCCGTCGCATTCTTCCCTCTCACTCTTATTTCAGTGTATCAGGTTCCGCATTAGGAAACTTTTGTCCATTGAGGCATGTCGGAATATCCCTTCGATCTCCCTTTGTCTTGGGACTGAAAGTTTTGTCCAACTTGGCGACCTTTTTGCGTATGCTTTTGATGGGTCAAAATTAGACATTTCTGTGCCTGAAGGGGAGTCATGTTTAATCCTTAAGGCCGACGGGAAACCTTGTTAATAAGATTGAAGAATGGAACCTCCGCAATTTCGTGTGGATGATTATTATGAATTATAAGTGTGTCATCGATAAAGTTCTACCCATTTACAGCTATGAAAAAATATAGAAAAATTAGCATTTATTTTTCGCAGTAGATGAAATATACCTTTGTTCATTTTCCTAAATAATTTCTCTGCGATTTGGAATTTTTAAAACCGTACAATGAAGTTTTATAAGTCTCAGAAGTCTTACGTCAGTTCACTGAGCCATTTTTTACACCTATCTGTTGCTCCTCTTCGCTGTGAAACCTTCTAAAAAATAATGACTTCAAATGAGGGACCAAGTGAAAATTGTTTGGTACCAATTCCGTGGAGGGGGTACTGTAAAATCAAAATGTCGAAGCAGAGTCTGCTTATTGGCAGCAGTGTGGAGGCTGTCGTTGCACACGTTACCGGTAAACCGTTCCCGTACACAAATGAAATCTGACAAGTCTCACAGTCACAAAAATCGCGCGCATAGAGAAAGCGATTCACCGAATGCTATTCACACGTGGTGGCAACTCCAATTTTTTATTCTTTTTCACACGTTCTAGCAAGAGTATAAATATAGAAAATAGGTCATACCGTGTCCGGAATATGAGGAAAGAAGTGGAGTAAATCCACCTTTAGTTTATCTTTGGGAAGAAATGATAATTTCGGATTTGCCCTATAAGTAAACGGGCGGTATTTTTTGAATTCATTAATTAAATTGTAAGATTTCACTGGCGAAAATAGTTAATATCACTCTATCCCTATAAATATCAACTAATTTACAATTCCTCAATTTTTATTGGATCGTATGGTATGGCCGGTAAGGTAATATTTGAGACTCGTACTTAGTTTCAGTATTTGTGTAAATATTCAATCATTTAAGAATTCGCATTTTCAATTAAACCAAAACAATGTATCTTACTGTCTTATTTTTTCATAGAGATTTGATAAAATATTCTAAAATATTTTATGAAAATTTGTTAAAATTAATAAATATTTTAGTTGGATGCAGGATAAGCTAACTTTTCTTACCTAAAATCTGGATTCGAACATTACTAAACCCACACTATAAATTTTGGATAGTTTTATGTTAATTTCTTTCTCTATTGGATGATATTGCTTAGCGTAAATGAAATTTCAAACATTGATGTACAAGTGACATATTTACCTCATTCTAGGGTTTTGGAAAATACAATTATATTCTTGATTGTTTCCAACCATTCGAATCTCATCCTGACTTTATATACCAATTATCTAAGTATTTCCCATCGGTGAAAATTGTACAGTTTTCAATTCCCAGTGGTGGCCCAATTGTGCAGAATGACCTCGGATGTCGAAGCACTTTTAACAACAACACTACTACTGCTTTGTGTGACTTTAGTTATGTATCGTACTTGTATCATTCTATTTATGCAGACTGGTTCCAGTTTTGACACACTATAGCTGGTTTGCGCTCATTTTCACACCTTCCAAATACCATACTGACTTAATGTATTTTTTCTCACACACTTTGCACCTTTTCATTCCACAGCTTTATAATCCAAATTATTTTATTTTGGGATTAATTCGCATTGAGAAATAAAATCTTTAGAGCTTAAGAATATAACAAAAATTAAAGCACCAAAATAGCATTTACAAGCTTCGTAGAGTCTCGAAAGGGTCAACTATATCGGGATGTGAAAAGTCAATTAGATCCGGATAATAGTGTGACTAATTTAAATGAGTGTGGACACAGTGCATGCCATTAGTTTCTGACTGCTAAGACGATCAATTGTCCCCGAGTTCGCCATTTTTCATCCTCCAAATACCTCGATGTGCTATTTTCGTCAATTTCGCCCAATTGTGTCGAAATATGTTTGAAAGGGTGGGACATTTCGGACAAAAACCACGTCACCATGACTGTGAGTACATTTATAACGCGAAAATGACATTCGTTTTGCAAAAAGATTTGCGGAGTTCGCCGTCGCTTTATAATTGATATTTAAAACAAACATTTTCCCTAACGAGATGGAATTTGTGGCGTCATTGTGAATTTCTCTTCGGCGAAACAATTTTCTCTCGCGCCGTAATTTAAGTTATCGCGTTCGGGAAATGTTTTGCGGAAATTTCGTTTTAAAATTAAATTTTGCACCCCTATACGGACATTTCCCCATTGGTTTGCGCCATTCTAACGCGAGATTTTATTATTTCATTTCCGTCAGTTAAGGATGAATATGGCAAAAGTATATTCTAAACGGTGGAAAAATATCTATGGCCACTTGTTAATCGTATATCCACTCTCCAATTGTACGCCGGGATTTGGTTTCGTATATGATAAAATTTTAATAAATAGGATCATTCGATACGGGGAAAAGGCACTCTTTACATTAATGATATCCACTTGGCAATATAAAACTGAATCTTTCTTCATTAGGAGCATTGTGCACTCTATATGGGCACGTTAGTCATTTATTCATTTCGGATGAAACTCTGCGAAATATCTTCCTGTATGGGTTTTTACAAGCTAAATTCACAGAAATGAATTTGACCCTTCACAAACAAATCATGATATAAAAGGTCGAAATCTCTATTCGTTCGAAACTCTGACTTTCGTTCGTTTTGTGACCAAACAATTGAAAAAGAATATTAAATACGGTAATAGATTAAAGCATAAAAATGTAATAACGAAGGAAGTTATGGAAATTATGAATTATTATAGCTATACTATATAATATATTTTGAGACATAAACGAATAAATCCATCATTAATATAATTGTACGGGATGTAATAAAATTAAATCATTGATGAAAGAGGAATAAGAACTTATGCAATATACAACTTATACACGACACCGCTAGATTTAATGCATACGAATCATCAGGTCGTATAGCTGCTTTTCTAATTGCCTGATGAGGAGGCCACGCATCAAAACCTAGATCGCATGAACTAAACCTTGTGTTAACGTGTATAAGTTTTCTTATTCCTCTTTCGCCATGAAGAGTTACCACAAATTCGAGGCCGAAATACTAAATTTTAAATAAATAACGATTTCCTGTGCAATTTTTGCGGTTCCACGAACAGATAAGAAGTTGAATTACTGAGAATATGTATGTTTTTCTACGATAGCCGCATATTTTAATTTTGTTGACCATAGCGAATAAGAGAAGCGTAGGGTAGATCATCTTGAGGTATTCGGTACTTAAGTGTGTCTACGGGACTTGCTGTCCGGTGATGAGCGGGTTGGCTAAGTAAATTGATAAGGCAACCTTGGTTGAGGAATTGGTGATTCCGCGACACTGGATACACGTGTAATGTTCTGGAATGGCTGATATTGGTGGAACAGGGAGGATCTCTGGTCTTGGAAGAGTCGCACCACATTCAACTCGGGGTGAAGGGAACTGCCATATGATCTCTACACTCCGAGCACTAATAAGATTAACACCGTCTATCCCATCGCGTTTCGAACCCATGGTTGTTAGGGATCTCCGCAATTTAATAGATATTTAAAAAGCTGGATACTGCGAAAGTACAATATTTATTTGGTGAGGATGTATTTAATATCATAAAATTCGATTCCATATATATGTATAATAAAGAACAACAGATATGAAAAATTGCGACATGATTGGGATTCGGCATGGTAGTTCAGTGGTTAGAACACCTGCCCTGAAATTGAGAGACCTGGTTTCGAGTCCCAATCATGTCGCAATTTTAACACCAGTTATTCCTTGGGATTGTGGCGCACGGCTCTTCCGAGCTTAGTAATTTACCTTACTTCGATCCTTGTGATATGTATACTAATAAACATTGCGATGGACAACAAGAGTAAAATAATAATGTTATAGAACATTTACCATAATATATAACTTTTATAACATAAAAATCTAAAATGGAAGATACTTCGCATTTCGAAGTCTCTGAGTATTACTCCCGTCGACAGAAATGGTCTTTTTTACATTTTCGATTTCGTTTTACGTATCTCAAACATATACCCGGCAATTATTGAAATGCTGTTGCGGTATTTTAAAGCTGTTTAAAGTTTGTCTTTCCATACTCTTCGTCCAATTAAATAAATTGCTTAAAAATATAATTAGCCCAGTTCTGTAAAATAGTAATAAATTTTGGGCCGTAATTATGAATTTTACGGGTGAATAACAAATCCGAGGGAAATAGCGTTGATGACGCTTACGTTTGTCAATGTTTACAAATGAAATGTCGATACAATGAAACAATCATGTTTTGTTTTGCCGTTATTTTGTATCAGATTGGTAAATCCAATGGAATCTGGGCTGATAACGCTTAAATACAGATATTCTGATGAAAAATT
The DNA here is from genome assembly GCA_000376725.2 of Ladona fulva. Classification (NCBI taxonomy): domain Eukaryota; kingdom Metazoa; phylum Arthropoda; class Insecta; order Odonata; family Libellulidae; genus Ladona; species Ladona fulva. Next base: position 399,064 of record KZ308256.1, read on the forward strand.
GCAAAAGGGAATCCCACTTATTCCACTTTATCAACATTGCACTTGTGATGAACCGTGTAAAATTGTCTCAGGAACCGTAATACAGCGGTAATGAAACGCATACTGAACCCGTTTATTCTATCTCGCAGTATTTTTTTAATAAATGCTCAAATTTTATTATCGCACCGTTATTTTATCGTGCATGTTGACGTATCAGATCAAGTGGAAATCGTTATAACTATTTTTATTATTACATTGTACTCTGCAGATAGGTTAACAGCCAAGTTGCAATGTGTCGCCATATAGATTGCGTTGGACTTGTCGTAATCTAAGAAGGGAATGAAAACCAAATAAGAAAGAAAGGAGGGTTATGAATCCCATGGAATATATTCTGGTAGTTCCATGGCTTGCTCTCCGTTTTTTGATCACTTGGAAATGTGCAGTAGACCTGATGAACCCCATTCGGCGTTATCGATGACAGCTGTTAGCATCGTGGTTTTGAAGATTTAATATATATTAAAAAACACTACTTTGAATTTCCATTCAAATAAGTACTTTGGCGTATAATTCTTACTTTTATACCAACCTTAAGTTTGCGGTCGACGAAACGTGACATTTTTCTCGAGCCGGTAAAAGTTAAAATTTTTTCGACAAATGAGGGTACACACAATAAATATAATTAAAATTCAGTTTGCACGCATTTATCAGTTATTTCATAGTGGAGCAATTGGAGTTCGTTTTAACCATCGGTGAAAGGAAAAATAATTGAAACGCCTGTATTGTAAACTCACTTCTGTAGTAATGCCACGTTATAAATTATCTCTTCATTTCAATATAAGGGGATTCAATATAATCATACATTATGATTATGCTATTATATATTTTTAGCTTTCGCGAGATCCAAACCGTTACTTTTTAAGTAAATGTTTATTTCCAAAAGTTCAACTTAGGTCGTGATTAATGAGGTCGAAATATATATTGCATGTAATAACGTTTGGAGCTTATCTCTTGCATAAGGAATGAATGTAGTCGTAAAAGTTCCCGCTTAACGAAGAATTACAGGCAGTGGCTGCTTTTTGGCCGAAATTCGACCAGTCTTCAGCTAATATGCCGGCATTCGATTAGCCCCTTACGAAAGCCCACGCTTGGTGCATAGCAGACTGAAAACTCCTGCAAAAGCTTTATACCTCAAGAGGAGTTCTATTTTGGGGGCATGCAGCTTTTACGAACCTCCTATACGAGAAGCAGTTTCATAATTGGGCTTACTCCAGGATTTTTGAAGCTCCAAAAACCGGCCAACCAATTAACAACTGATCCTGTGGCTTTTTTCGTCATTATCAAGAACATCTAAGGGGTTCTGCGATATTCAGCTCCTCGTTTTCTTTCAGATTGAATAGACATGCACTCATCAAGCTTATAAAATGCGGTATTTACAAGTTATAAGTAGTAGGTTATTACAGTAGCGGTAAATCTTCTGTTAATTGCGTGTGCTTAAACTCTCGTATCGCCTCAAAACTAACGTTCAAAAGCTTTGCGTGGTAATATTTTTTCAGTTAACGGTGATACTTTAGGTACGATATTCGTTATCGAATTTCGTACTTCGTTATTCGAATAAATTTTCATAATGAATTAAACGCGAATGTTCCGTAGGTTGAAATATTCCTGCTTCTGCATTTCGTAACTTCTTGGATTTATTTTGATTTCGTTACTGATTAATTGACGGAGTTATTATCAAATGTTTGCCTTATTGGAAGTTCGTAACTAACTACTTCATTATCAGTTTTTATCATTTTTTGTTATTTTATCAATATCCGTGGGAATAATAATCACAGTACCACACATCGTAGTAGAGAGAATTAAGCCATCGGAAACATTCAAAGGGGCTTTATGTAACATTCACTATAGACCAATTTTTCATATTTACATCTCTTATTCTGGTTATCTTAGAAAATAGCTTGGATGTAACAATAGTTTACTTAACACTCTCAGTTAATCCAAATGTGTTTTTCTTAGATATGTGATATTATGTAATGCTTTAACTTCTGTTTTAGTATTTCACATAGCTCCTTTTTTCTTTCCCTTAAAAACCCCTTTTTAAAGTAAAGTAATTGCTGTGCGTCGTGTCCTCAGCCATTTTTTTGTATTGTTGTAGACGAAATGTAACGAACTTTTATAAGGTTGCAAATGTAAATATACACTCTAAATCCAATCATCTGCCTAGTTATGAGAGTAATTTGCATTTCTCATCTTCAAAATTCGTGATAAAATTTCCCTTGGATCCTGCAGGGTCTCCTCATAAACAGCGAGTCAGTTCATTTAAGTAATTCTCCAAAGGAGTAATCCACGACGGCTTAACTTAAAGCAAGACTTTGTTAACTAGGTGCAGTAAGATTACGCAAGAAAGAAGCAAAATCCTCGCTAAGACGACAGACTTTGGCGAAACATTTGAGTAAGAAACCGAAAACTATTCACATCGCAACTTCTTCTCCTGCGGATGGTTTTCCGTTGTATTAGGGATTAACTCTTTGTATAAGGAGTTACGTGAAAAATCGACTAAATTAACGGAGTAAAAACTGCTTGCCTTAATTTTCGTTTGTCTTCTTCGTTAGAGTGTAAGCACTATCTCCCACGCTCTACACTTTACAAATTTCTTTACATTTGCTTAGATAATTTCCAAATGTCGTCGCTCAGTACTTTAAACTGTTTAACAACAGACAAAGACATTTTAGAAGAGACGACTGTCATACTATGTTTCACTCGACGTAGGAGATAAGAATGTTATTACGAAGTTCGCCTTTCTCATAATGAAATGTTGCTGAATTTTTTCGCAATCATTATTTTATTTAACTATCGCACGACTATTAACTATTAATATTACAAGATTATGTCTTGCATTCAATCTCAGTGTAAGGATGTACGGTGGAACCCTCGATCAAGAGTTGAGATGTTCCGTAAATATTTCATCATTTAGCTAAAATTTCGCAGTAATATGCATCAGGAAAGTTACAAATTTCTCCAAAATCCCTCATCTTAACAGATTTCTCATGGCGATTTCATCTTTTATTTTATCTCATTTGAGCAAAATTATCCACAAAAAAACTAGAATTGCTTACTTATAATGACATACGAAACAAGTATCAACAAGTCCCAATGAAATTTTACGGTGCACCATAAATGGTCTTATATTCTTTCCCGTTGTAAGAATTTTCCGAATATTATATGTCAAGATTATTTAGTCGAATCCTCAAATTTTAATTTCCGAAAATCTTTCTCGTCAGAATGGCGCTAAAAGAGCAATGCTTGGAAAAAGTTTGAAATGTATTTATTATTGTTATTAAACCATTGTAACCTAAAAATGATAGAAATATCTTAATAAGAATTTGAATTAAATTGACTTTGAGAAATTTCTTCATAACTAAACTGATTTTGAGGAAGCTGGATAAAACTACTTCTTCGCAATATACAATACAATGTCAATCGTAAAAGTCATCGCATTGTGAAGGATCTTCTATAATTTTTGCTGCGGATTATCCCATGAACTCCGGTATTTTACAAAATATAAAAGTTTAAGGTAAAATGGAGCTTTGGACGATTAATTTAGTCGGATTGTTATTGTGAAAAGGTTATGAATTGAATCGTGTAATTGCAAGAGGATTTTTAAAAGTAAGTTCCATATAGTGCCAATGTAGGTGTAGTAATAGTAAATTAATCTAAAGACAGTAGAATACTTGCTATCTTGTCTCGAAAATCTTTAGCAGTTAACCTAAGCAAAAAATCATAGCTGACGATAAATTTCTCCTACAATCGCAATAAAAGTTAGAAGGAAATTTGTTCTTTACCTTCTATTTAAACTCAGTGTTGGTAGCTGTAAATTAGCATTCCATTTTCCATGCTTTCACAGTAAGGAGACAGCGAATTCAGGCAGTATTTGCGAGAGCTTGGAAGTGTATGTGAGATCGAGAATTAATTAATTCGAGAAACTCGGGAGTTTGCTGTTTAAACATGCTAAGGGAGCTTCTGTTTGGAATGTGTGTCTAACCTTATCCGTTAAACGATCTATTGGATGACGTACACCGATTTTCGCTAGCATTTAAGTTTATCCTCGGAGCGAAGGTAAATAAAAATGTATGGCGATGAATTGGATATTGGTGGGTCACGAAGGATTTTTGACAGCCGCATATTCGTCAAGCATTACAGTAGTATTTGGACGAATCTGAAATATATATGTCATAGAAGAGTCACAAGTGGCTTTATTAAAGCTTCTTAAATTATGATTTATCTCTTATATTGTTAATTTAATAAATAAGGAGCAGAAAGTTAACGTCTTGTAATAAATATTATTACTGAATCAGATTCAAAGATATGAAAAAATGGCAGGTAGTTCTTTATATAAGTAAATCCTCTGCCGTCAGTTGCATCGAAAGCAAACAATTGCGCCAGAATCACCTGTTAATGGAATGAGTATAAATGTAGTCCATTCACTCAGTCGAACATTTCGAAATCACTCTTACAAATAACTTAGGCTGTAGGGCACATATACGAAAAATCTGCGGAGAAGCAACGAAAAAGCCCGGATGAATAAAGCACATTGTAGGTAGATGCAATCAAATATTAGAGAGCGATGTTATTCCACCGTGGTGTAATTTGCGGCGAGTATGTGGGACCCAGCGGATGAAACGTGCATCTGCAAACTAGAGAAAGTGCGATGCAATTTAAAAAATGCTACGATAAAAAAAGCGTTACAACAATACTTTTAGACGTAGGTTAGGAATTCTTGAAAGAAAGGAGATAAGAAGGTAGGCTGCGATTGATTGATACATTTATAGAAGGTGCATTTGCAGAAGACGCAATTGGTATTATGTGATCCCCCTAATACTTCAGTCAAACCGACAATGACCATAAAATAAGGGAAATACTTGTAAGGACAAGCCGTTTTGGACTCATTCTTTATGAACGATACGCGACAACGAAGAGCTAAAGAGGTAACTCGAACGCATGGTGTTTGCACCCCCTGCCGCGAAAGGCGGCTTGCAGAGTATTTACGTAGATGCAAACGAACGAAAACCACGAAATCTTTTTCTTGTTTTCTTTTTATTTTACTTTTATTCTGCTGATTTAACTTAATTTTCTATATATGCACACGCCATATTCTATTACACGTGAAAGACTTGAAGCTGCAGCTATCAGAGACGGGGCTCTGACTCTCGCTGTTTAAGTTATTTTAACTTCTTTATTATAGGGCTTTGACAGGAGGAAAAGAGGAAAAAGAAACATTATAATTAATTAACCGAGATATTTTGTTGTGATTAAATTTTCTGAGTGTTTTTCTGCTAACCACTTCCTCTAAATAAACTTTCTCTATTACGAGAAGTAAAAGAGCTAGGTGTTAAAAAGTTCTGGTATTTTCCCGGCGTAGATGATGCAGGAAGTTTTCTCGGGTATCCAGCCTTGTGCATGTTTCGAAGGCGATTGACATGTCAACTCCTTGCCTTGGTGGCATCTTAGGTTGGTCACTTCATCCTGAAGATGGGTCCAGGATGAAGTGACATCATCCTAAAGATGGCACCAGGGAAAGGAGTCGTAACGTCAATTGCCTTCAAAGCAGTTACTTGGCTGGAGACCCGAGAGAACTTCTTGCAGCTATGTATTACTTTGAGCATCAAATTAAAGCACCATGGTCCGTTACAGTGACGTACATTGAAAATAATTGAATTTTTTTAAATGAAAACCATCTGATATATGTATTACTGAATCCCTGTTTTTGCTACCGAATGCACCGGACTCCTCTCTGAAACGGAATTCTTATCAATAGGGGTCACTAGCCTGTATCCTGAGGGTTTTACCCTTTCTCCGTTAAGGAGGGAATTTCCCTCCCATGGAATTCGTAGGAACGACCCCAACCATGAAGCCTCCGTACCTCCCTGGACAATATTTCCTCTTCGCCTGATCTGTGGTAGATCATGGTGCTTTGTTATTTTATTCATTTACTATGAATTTTCTGTTCACGGCTGAGGATTCCATGGCCACCAGAGCTATAGTTTAAATAACCTTTGAATTTAAGTTAATTGATGAGGAAATCTTGCCTTCCTTGCATGTTTTCCCATCGACTGACTGCAAACAATTGGGGAAAAGTGCAACTATCTTGAAACTCTCTGATATTTCTTCCTACATTTCCTTTTATGGTTGGAAAATAAATTCACTTCTATTTTTCCTATAAAACATATACTATTGATTGGTGAACAGCACTTATTCCTAATCTGTATGTGTAATGGAGCGCTGTTGATGTTGCTCCAGTTGCAAGGTACCCACGACTAAAAACTTCATAACAAATAAATATTCCGTCAACAATAATTTGTGAAAGTCGTCCCAATGTCTCATGATGGCTGTAGTTTGTACCGCGAAAGATTTCTTTGCTCAAGAACCAATAGTAATTGGTAATTTACGTTAAAAATTAAAAACTAAATGTATAAAAAGCCATAGCAATAGCATGCGAAAAAAGGATTTAATTTACCTTATTGGCACTCCGACTACATCTGTTGGAGGTATAAAGGCTCTCATTACAGTATCCTGACTCCTAACAAAATCCCAAAATGTGTTCCAGCAGAAAGGCAAAAGTAGACGTGCTCTTACGAAGATAGTTGAAAAGAATCATCTTTTCTGAGTTTATCAAACTGCGACTAAAGGCTTCCTTCGAATTGTTTCTGAGATAAAAATGAATGATCGCAGTACAGTCTTTCCTTTATATCTTCGCGTGAAGTATATGTGTATAAGTATAAATGGCTAAAAGGCCAAATTGCAGTGAAGATGAAAATAAAATAAAAGCCCATGAATACGGGCATTGACGCCCGAACACATCTTTACTGCTCTGCTGCAAAAATCAGAGTGGCCTCCGATTCCGTGAAAGCCGGTTCGTGTGAAAACCACCAGCACCGGATTTGGATCCTGGGCCGGCGACGGTCGACACAAACAACCTTACCAGTTCTGTTTCTAGTGGTTCTGATTTTTATCATCTTCGGCGCCACTCCGTTGTCGACCAATGTAAAGAAAGGGACGCGCTTTGAATAAACTGATTGAATGTGTTCTTTTTTAACTAATTGACCTACTTAGGATAGGAAATTAGAATTACTACATTTGTAACATTTGATATTTGAGTCTGCTCTCTTTCGCTAATATGTTGACGTAGAAATAGGAAATAGAAGAGATAGAGAAATAGAGAGAAGCTTGAACGTCACGTACAATTGGAGCAAATGGAGGCGCTTTGAAGGGGAAAATATCAGCTTATTTCTTAGTTGAACGTTCGCTAAGTCACTCGCTATTATTCCACTTTTAATGGACTCGCCTTAAATTGCATGAAAACTTTTCAATACTCTTCCATTGGCACGAAACTACTAATTATGTGTTTTTAGTCAATTATTGATGGAGAAATAAGCTAGTAAAAAGTACATATACCAAAAAATTCTCTGATCTTATGTTGATAATCTTTAAGAGGACGTTATTTCTAATTTTGTGTTTTTATTACAATTCCCATTAAATTTGAATTCGTTTATGATCTTAAGTTTAATAGCTATAGAATTGAACAGATATGAAATTTTGGGCAAATATTAAGGGAGGGTTGATTTACTCAGAGCTCTCACCGTGATTCAGTAGTTTGACTTAAAATGATAGAATTAGTATAAAAAATGAGTGTTAAAGGAGTCACAAATTGCAATTCAGCAGTATTATCAACGTATAAGCACCCAATCCTAAAGCTAACGAGCACCGGCATCATTACAGAACCCCGCAATCGTACATTGGAATCCAACAACCAAACTTGGAGTAATATTTCCGGAATTTTTTCCATCGTGCCTGAAAGAGGTTTGGCTTTTTGCATCCTTGACGTCAATTTGTACAAACTCCGATATTCTTCGAATGTCATACGGACTCCTGCGCTGCAAAGAGATTGAAATGCCGTGATTCAAAAGCAAAAACATTTTAATGGGAGATCACGACCATCGTTCTCTGTCCATTTGGACCATTTGCAACCCTCCTTACTTTGCCCTCACTTTCTTCCTTCCCATTCCTTATCATCCTCCTTATTCCAGTCTTCCTCCTATTCAAATTTTTATCCAACTTCCCAGAATAGTCCAGGGTACTTATATAGACATAGAACAATTTACCTTCTGCTTGCCTTACATTCTTTCTGTTTCCTCCATGTTACAGCTTCTTAACCTCGTCCGCACCTTCTTCCTTTCCTCCCCGTTCCATACTCGCATGGAATCTTTCAACTATAACAATCTTCACTTTTTCTCGGTGCCTCCGCTAACTTCCTCAATTGGCTAACAGATCTGCGGGTTTTCAAAACGCTATTTTCTTTGAGGATCGGCGATGTTCAACTTGTTTCATCTTTGAAATATTCCTTTGTTTTCCCCATCTTCCCGTTTGTTGGAGAGGAACTTTTTTTAGGGGCGTTGCGTTTTTTTTAAAGCCATTTATGACCCGACTCGTACAGAAGGACGATGGCGAAATTACAATTTTCTTGCTTTCCGTTTGGTTTTTCTATCCAACGCTTTCTTCCCCATTTTCATTCGCATTCTTGCGAATTTAGCGGCACAAATAAGCTGCCCGGTATTATGTTCGTGTAAAACGTACGCATTTTTGTACGGAAGTTAATGTCCTTTGGTGTTAGGAGCATTAAGATTATATTATAACCCCTGCATCATATCTCGTGGACCATGAACGATGATAATGGTAATGCGATGTTACTTTTCCTCCCTTGAAGATTCCTGCGTCTCCCTTTAAGTAGATAAATGTCAGATTCCGGAGGTTCTTGTTATCGAGTCCTTGTGAATGGAATATTTATCATTTTACATTCGGGTCAGGGTGAGTTTTACCTTGGTCTCCGTCCTACTTATGATTGTGATAATGTGAAATTTAGTACGGTACGAGTGTTTTTTATGAATGGTATTCATTTGCCTCTCCTCGTGCTATCGAAATTGTTATGTATGTGTTACACATTTATTTTTGTTCTTCTTAAGTGGATGTTTTCTATTGTCTGCATTCTGGTTCAGTGAGTAAAGGAAGGGCAACTAACTAACTCCTAACCTCAACTAGTTAGCATCATCCCTTCTCCAAAACTTTTGGTGGATAAAGATGGAGGGTGTGAGATTCAAACCGGCCTCCTGACTGAACAGTTTAATTACAGACTCTGGATATTGCTGATGAATCCTTTATTGAATCTGATCATGTAACAAAACTGATAATTTATTGTATATTTTTAGTTTTAAAAGGATTCACTCTAGATTTTTTTGAGTGCAGGAATTGGAAAAGTAAGAAATTTATCTTCTCATTTCCTTATCACAACAGTACAGCGTTCGCACACATTGACTCATTTCACATTCAATCGATTATCAAAAATTGCTGTTCGCGTATTTCTATCCACTGTGTATATAACTGGAGGTGAATGACAAGATACTTTGTTTTCAGATGCACGCAACATATATGAAGTTGATAGAGCGGGTCTATGAAAACATTATGCCTAATTAAGTGAGCCAGATAATGTGTACTGGCCCTGCTGTACTGTAATTTATGACAACGAGATCTTTCTGATAAGAAAGCAGAAAATTGTATTTTTAAAATTTACTTGTTATGTACAACCACTTCTCATGAATTCGAGAGATGATATCGTACTAAATTGCATTGTTCTTAACGTTTTTAGCCTTCTGTTTTCATCTAGTATCAAATAAATTGACGAAAACGTCACTTTGCGGGACTCCATCCTAGGCGAGGTGGAAAAGAAACAATGAAAAGTTCCACTAGAAGTGTTTATATCTGAAAGTTCATCTTCAAGCACAAAACCACAAATATAGTACGAAAACGGGTGAACAGTTCAATAAAATTGTCTTGAACAAGCAAAACTTAACAGCGAATTGTTTTTCAAGGAAAGTATAGCCTCGTTGAACATCTTCAACTAGGAGTGCCTGCGAAGTCATCCTCAACTATTGGTTTTCTACTGCAACTAATTCCTCCGTAGCCAAATTTGCCTTTGACTCTCTAGGAGTGGTACTTTGGTTCCTTCGCAAATTTGGTATTGTCCATAATTTTCAGTCACGACTCAGAAATTAATAAGATGAGTATAATATTTTGTATAAGTATCGTAAATTCCACATAGGCGCTGCTATTGGGTAGGACAACGGGTTCTCAGTCGTCTTGTGTTTATGCAATTCTACTGAAATAATAAAGCGCACTTTATTCAAAATTCTAAACCTAAAAAAAATGTGTTCGACTAAAATACCCCTCACTCTCCTCTCCTCTTTATTATCTAGTTATACGAATAAACTATTCTGCATGTTTGATTTTACCTAAATTATAGAAATCACCTTCAGGTGATCATTAATCTCACCGTTGACTATGACAATTACTTTATTAGGTGGGATATCTAGCAAATTCAAATCCTAACACAGACCCGTTGCATATTTCAAAATTATACATCAAAACTTACGTCATTAAAAACAGACGAAATCTATGAAATTTTCATTCCGCCCAAAATCTTGCACCATTGGAATGAAATCTTATCTTACTAGGCGCCATGCCTCAGGGAACTTTCCTCTTGCGAGGATAAATAGGAAGTGGATGCTTTCGGGAATCGATTTATATTTTATCGATAATTCACGTCATTTCCATTCCCCTTCCGACTTCATGTAGTAGATCACGTATTGAATGTATGCGCAAGCGCAGTTACCTCCGTATGTGGCAACTCCCTCATCATTCGTCCGTTACCACTGCGTAAAAAATAAATCGAGGGTCATAATCGAGATTTAATGCGCATATAATGACTCATCCCACATCGTCGACAGGATTCCACGAGGCATTTTATCATAAGCTTCCCACGCCTTGCTCCCCGAAATCCTTCTCCCCAGAATTTTTCAATTTCTTCGCACGGCCGGAGATGGAGCCGTTGCTGGAAGCGTTGTCTCGGCCCACATTTATGAGACACCCCATTGGCCCCCTTGCAGAATTTAAAACCATCGCCTTATATGCGTACAAATCCCCACGCCACATAAGAGCCCGGCCGCGTGTTTGCAAACGGCCCACCATACGACATATGCTCCTCTCGGTCCCATTTAGTACCATAGCTTTACTTTCGGTGGGTTTAGAAAGAGATGGAGGTTTATTGATGTGGAATGGGGCCAGAGGAGCAGCCCCACTTGATCTATGATCAGTCCGAACTCTCATTCTTTATCGAGGCGAAGAGGCACAGAGTCCCCGGCTTGGGCGCGCAAGAACAATTGCTACCCTACGAGCGGGAAAAGAAAAGAAAAGCGCGGATAACAAGAGACGGTATCCCGGCGAATGCCGTAAGGGGTTGATAGTTCTTCTGGGTTGGAAGGCGGGAGAAGAGGGAGTGGGTAAGATAGATGGTGGTAAGATGAATGAGGCTACTTTGGCCAAGGGAATTACGGAGAGGTATGGAAATAGAGAAGATTAGAAAGGTATATTGAGCCGAAGGAAAGTGAATAGAGAAGGTCGAAGAGAGGGCAAAGAAAATGGGTTAAATGTCTTGGAGGTCGACTGAAGAGGATTCGGAAATGCCTATTTGGATATGCGACGGCTATGGGAGATTGAAGAGCCGTCTTTTGAGTGCGGCGGCGAAAATTCGGGCGACAGATTTTCTCCTAATCCGTCAATTCTATTTGTTCTTTAACTTATCTGGAGGAAGATTCTAAGAAGTATAGTTCTCAATCGTTTGATGGAATACTATCGACTATTGGATTATGTCGCAAAAAATGGGAGATGAGCTATTTTTCTTGGGGTGCAAAATTTTGGTAGGAAATTGAAAAAACATCAGAATGTTCAGAGGCGAGCATTACCTGCCTGTGCATGTAAATAATATTGCTCAAATTGAGCGTTAGTGATAAAATTATCAGCTTTCAATCACTGTGAATAAATTTCCCTCCAGGGAAAACGGAAACCAATCTATAAGTTGAACGATTCCAAAAGAATTGGAGGATTTGATAAAATGTTAATTAATGTCCCAACATTTTCAAATGTATCTGTTTTCCTGATTTTCAGCTGAATATTGATACAATTCGGAGCATATGTATGTGATTATTATGAAAGAAATATATTACCCTCCTAATGAAAAGAACGATGTCATGGCCTTCTTGAAATATATATTCTAGATTCAATTCTCAACACATTTCTTTACTCATCGTATTATTGTTTCATTATCTTATTTATAGATCTGTATTACATAAATACCGAGCAAGCCGCCTTTCGGCGTGAGGCAAGGGATGCAAACACCAAGCGTTCCAGTTACCTCTTAAGCACATTGTTATCGCGTATCATTCGCGGATCTTATTTTATCTTATTTTATGCTCGACACCGGATAATTTTGTTTACTAGCTCAATTTTCAATCCATTAATGTTCTGATTCCTCCATCTTAGTCAGATCCTCCCTCAGGACCTTTCTTCGGAAACTAATCTTGAAAATACATATCCACGAACAATATAAATTCAGAGAGTATGTCTACTGAGAAAAGATATTTCGTACTAAACCTCACCTGCTTCCTTAGCTTTTCCCTCGATTTTTGCAGACGCTTGAAATGATAGACCTATGTGCGACACTTTGGTAGCTTCCAAGCTGTCGGGGTATTTTTCGAGGGAAGTGAAATATAAGGGTTGTCTAAGGACGAAAAACCATTCCTTGATAAATCCCTTCCGCGGCATCGTATTCTCTTTCATAGTTTATGCGAAAGGCAAGACTGAGGAAATTTCTCTTTGTTGTGTGCTGAAATAGACTGAAGTAAAAGAATAATACTATTTGCTGCTTAGAAAAATGGCTATTTCAGCTCACACAAATCAGATTCATCACAAAATAGTCATTGTGATCCAAAAGGAGATTAAAGTTCGAACAAATTATAGGTGAAATAATATTGCGATTTCCCCTATTATCGAATCCTTGCAGCAAATACATTAAAAAACGTTAATTGCTAATAATCCTTTCCACAAGAAGCAGCGCGAATAATCGAAATGTATATCAATTTCGATTATTTTCAGTTTTTAGTAGCACTATTACGAATTACCAGCTCAGATTAAAAGTGTAATTTGAAATATAGTCAGGAGTAAAATATCTTAAAGATGTGAATAAAGTAAATGCGTAAAACGTTTATGGAAAGTTAAATTATCTATCCATTAAGTTAACTATCCATTTTAGAAAGCCACAAATAAAATTAGTAAAATATTGACAAATCATTTTACTTTTGTTGACTCTCCAGATTTTGCATAAGTTTTACGGGTTGTTAAATAAACTGAACCATTTTGCGAAAAAAACTGGGTAATCCATTTTATTGTGTAGCATAGTAAAACTTAAATATCTGAAGTTATCCTGTTAACCTTGTTGTTTCAATGGAAAAGATCCTTAGCATTCCTGAAGAAAAGGATAAGGATGGCATTGCACGAACAGTCGTGCGAGTGAGAATATTCTTGAGGAGAAAAGGACTGAAAAAAGTCGGATAGGGGTGGGACATGAATCCGGGTCTTCCGCTTTCCGGGCGAATGCCCCGGCAATTGAGCTCTTTTGCCCAAACATATATTCATGCCATTTTTGGGAGACAAGTACGCCCGATATATCTAGCACGGTCGTGCTAGATATTTCTTATGTCCGTTTTTCCCCGGGAATACTGTTTGGTATTCGTTTTACATGTTTGTTATGACAAAACCTGCTATTTATATATCAAACTTTTAATCAGAAATACAAATAGCAAATGAATAATTCAATCTTTTGTATTTCTAACAAATTAGTGACATATTGAATAACAAGTTTTCACATGTGAGCCGATTTCTCCCATTAACATTTTTGGAAGAATTCGTGAGTTGCTCCCATTAAAGCATTCTTTTAATGAAATCCTTAACAGAACTTAAAGTACAGGTAATAGTTTAATTTCGAATTAGAGAGGGGTTTCATATTCGCCGAGGTAACTAGAAGTTACATTGCAGGACTGTGCTGTATATAGATCAACGTAACTGTTGCATCGAAGTTCTGTCACTGGTTGGCTGCTGAAGTCGTTACAGATAGAGAAACGATTAGGTAATCACATTGGAGAAATCGATAAGCATCCGGGATTTATGGATCTGAGTATAAGGAAGAGCCGAAGATGTCCTTGGCAGCAAAAAGAAATCGGTGCCTCTGCAGAAATCAAAGGGAAAGGCATTTGAGGTGAGGAGGGAGAGAAAGGAGATGGGTGGTGGAGGAGGTTCAATTTAGAGTTTTATCGTCAGAGACATCCTGCCTTTCGCCCTACACGAGATTTTATGGGAGAAGGTTGACTAGAACGTGAGATGGTATCGGAGAGTGGAGCTTCGACGTGACAAATGGGAGAATACAACGGTCCCCACTCCCTCTCCATCCCACACTTCGTGCTCGTAGTATACTATATCTTACCTTCCTCTTCTAACCAGGTGAATCCTAATTCCATGCCTTAATCGCGATTCTAAATACGTCGCAGTCCAACAACACGAGGGAGTAACCTCTCACCGTGGCCCGAATTCTTGCTACCATTCGATGCATCTCAAAACCCGAAGCCATCCAACAGTTTCCGAATCTTTTCAACTTGTGCCAATGAATCACCAAATTCGTGCGCCTTCCAATTTGCTCCACTGCTCTTCCCGACATATTTATGACCTTTATAAATATCGATATAGAGGCATACATCTATATCATCCCCGTCTACGGTGCAGGAAGTGCTTTACATATTCGAATTCAGGAGGAAGCAATTGCCAGATTCTTCGCCATTTGCGCTCCTCACAAAACCCTCCCTCTGGCGCCGGCTGGGAAAATTTAAGGTTAAGCCCATCATATTGTCAATACGCACTTTGGTTTAAGGGGAAATTTTCTGAGTGATTGAGCTTTAAAGGGGTATACACTCAGCACACTGTAATGCAAATCCATTTACTTGGTACTTAACCCAAAAAGATCGTGGACTGACTTACTTGTTTCTTCTGATGCTCGAATACGTCATATTTTACTTGCGTGTCATTGACGCATTTGTTAAGAATAAATCTTTTTCCTTCGCCACATTCCATATATGTTGTTGATTTTTTTTACGACTCAAGTGATTTCTTCATGATTTTTTAGTGTAAAACTAAGTTTGTTCTCAATAAGCAAAGAATGGTCCTGATCAGCAAGTTAGGATTTTTTTCAGTGAATAACACGTTTAAATTTGGATTCACGCTGGAATAATTTACTATTAATATGACGTTTGCATTTAATGTAGATTTAATGGTAGTTTCCTGTTGAGTGGTAACTCTTCTGTTGGTTTTTCTAGGCAGATGGATGTTTTATGTCTTAATTTAGAAACTAATGCGTTGCCATTATTTAATGATTTATAAATTCTAGGGATTTAAAGAAGGATTCGATGCCATTTGTCCTCATAAATAAAATGATAAATCAATTTCCTATTTGTTTCCTAGAAAATGGTTCATCCAGAAGTGATTAAATCAGAATTAATCATATTTTTTAAATTTATCACAATATTGAATTCTTTATGCGTAGGAGACTATAGGTTTCTAAATATTTAACAGCAACAATAAAAGACGTTTAGTTACTTGGATTTTATAACAATGCATTTCTATTGATTCAACTCAGTTGATTGCTGTCGATATCGAATACATATTTTGACGAATTCCTGCAGCTAACATTAACAGATAAGGTGGCTATACTATTCGCAAGTCTAGAATTGGACTCTCAGATATTTTCTAAGCTTAGAAAAGATGTTTTCGTAACGCAACATCAGCTATCTACATTTAATTAAAAAATCTTTATTAAATTGTTTTTTCTTGGGTATGCAGAGCATTGTATTACTTAGTGAACTACGGTGTAGCATTGGAATTTTCCAAGCTGCAAACATCTCATTTTGGTTGTGTATATGCCTCATTTGAATGGCTGATTTGTTTTAATTCATATTTCCAAGACAGGCTAGGAGTCTCAACGAGATCTAGAAGATCAAAATTCTGTGCGGTTAAGAGCGTCATTCAACTTATATTACCCAGTCCAATTTTCTCCCTTTCCAACGTAAACGTGCCATCATGAAAACTTTGCGAAGATATCTTTAAGTATGTCCATCAAAAGCCTGCTGAAAATATTAATGGTCAATCTCCATTACGTTATTATATTGAAAGGAATATAATGGAATTTATTGGCCTCAATTCCTTAAGTATACCTAAGCTTAGAATTTGGGTTACATTCATAATAAATGCGTAAAAACCTATACCAATTTACCCAGTTTAACGTATTTAAAATTTCAAAATGGTTCCAGTTTAGTATTTCATTTTAAATTCCACCATAAATTCGTTTTTATGCGGTAGGTCTTTGTCACGTGTAACTGCACAAAAATTGCACAAACTGGACCTTAGTTGTTATTTCTCGTCAAATAGGTTATACACATAAGAATTACTTAATTATACCCATTTTACTTTGAAAAATAACAAATAATATTCACTATTTCCTAATTTCCTAATACACCTAAAAGGACTTTATATTTCAACCAAAATTAAGATGCTAAGTATATCTTTTTCAAATATAATAATTAAAAATCTCAAATTTCTTCTAAAACTTTGTAGATTTCTGAGTACATCAAAACTATAGTATGGGCTTATTTCTAATATTTTTAATAAGAATAGGTTACCAATCAATAACGTAGAATGTTTGTATCTATGTATATGTGAATATACACATATTCGCCTCAAACTCGAGAAGCAGATGTCGCTCAACTTTCAAACTTTGAAGATTGTAAAGTGTCTTCCGTGGACAGATAATAGGCTACCGTTTATTTACCTAAGTGTCCCCGGTTCGACTCAAGACTTTTAAAACTGTTTTAGTAAGAATTGCATGTAACACTCACTTTTATCTCTTTGCATGGTTTATTTAATTTGCAAAATTAAATCAGAAAGAATGCCGAACGATATGGAGACAAGCTAAAAAAGAAGGGAAATAGAAAAAAACATTTTTATTCCGATCATAGAATATTGCTTTCTGTTCAAAATTGCGAGAATTTTCATAAAATAGATTAAACTTTTTCTAAACTTTTGAGAGATAAGTTTCTTTTTAGTACAAATAATACTACTTCATTTCTATCTCTATTTTTCTCGTTGAGAATCAACGGGTCCTTCAGCTAGTTCCATATACATCTAATAGTTCAACCAGAGAAGTTTTAAAACATTCAAATGAGATATGGAATAAAGCGCGCTTTAAGAAAAGCGCTAAAGAGCGCCGGAGCGCTCCGAATATGAGCGTTCTGAAGACATTTTCCTCTTACCTGCGTTTAAGGGTTAGAGATGAAAATCTCATTTCGAAATTACCCGTTTTAAAGCATGATCACTCCTTTCAAGTCACCCTCTTTAACCTTCCTTTCCTCTATATTTAATATCCGGAGCGAAAAGAAAGAGAATCCCATCGGAAATAATAAAAGGGATCGCTTCGAAAGCAACTCGCGACAGAATTCCTTCCCAATAACTTCTTTTTTCTCAACAGATTCAGAGTGCTCTGGAAATCAGCAATTTATCGCTCAAATTTGCATTCATCCAAAAGTAATGCATCGCGAGTGCTTTCCTCTTAAGGATGACAAGGGGCATTTCTCAATCGTTAGACCTCCTTTACTCACCTCTCAATTATAGGCACCGGAATAAATAAGTGGCGGAATGGCCCTTTTTCCTACGACGGAATTGATGCTGAAGACTCCACTGGCTAAGGGGATTCTGACCACGGACAATTTTTTTCCCGTTTCCTTTGGCAGGACCGTGAGCCGTCACATCCTCTACATATAGCTCAACCTAGAATAAAATAGGAAAAGGATTTCATCTGAAGGCCTTTTACTCGGCCCGTTTTGTTATCAGCCACTCTCCGTGACCTCCTACCCAGTGATGGTTGCACGTTCTATATATCTCTTTCCCCTACAGAAAGCCGATCCACAAATACTGTGCTTCCTATCATGTCGACATCGGACCATTTTATTTCGTCCTCCTTTCATCCTAAATATTTTCTGCGCCCTTATTCCTTGGGCATCTTATTCCTACTCATGCTCGTAAATTCAACCCTTCGCTCATAACTGTTTTCTAGATTGAGGAGATGACTTCGTATCTTATAGGCTATCTTCTCGGCGGGAATATTTAGGTAAGATGCAATATCGAATTCGGAAAGATGGCGGATTTTTTATGAAGATTGGTAACCTTGCAGCAGATGGGCCGGGTGTTAATAAATATTGGTTCATCTTGGGAGAAATATGAGATGGGATATAATTAAGGTGGGAGCTTTTTCCAATGTGTCGTAAATATAAGCTGTCCCCGGTCATAAAATTATTAATACTATTTCGTTAGCTTCTGTTAGGAAAAATTAAGATTTCTTGATTATCGTTAATATTACTGTGTAATTTAGTGTTGATAGTGATTCTGCATCTAATATAACTTCTGTAACGAAATGAATTTTTAGTTGAATGTCCGTATAATTAAAAAAACAGCGACATGACTTGGAATTGAACCCAGGTCTTTCACTTTCCAGGAAGATATGCCTACCACTAAACTACTATTCTGCGTTTCTTCTACACTGTAATGGCATGTTAGTTCAGTGTTTAGAATACCTGCCCGGAAGTGGGAGACCTGGGTTCGAGTCCCAGTCATGTCGCTATTTATCACAACTTTATCCAATCTAAGGGTTTTAAAGCGGACAACTCTTTGTGCAAAGTCTAACACCTTTTCCGATTCCTTTTTTAAATTTACGCTATAAATGACTGATATTTCATTCACGATAAAATCTAAAATGCTCTCTTTGAGGGCGAAATACGTATTGGGTCGAATCAGCCGATTTTTTTAATAGTTGTGGTGTTTCCTTAGCAATAAAATCTGTTTATTAAAATCTCTGCTTCCGTGTAAAATCAATTGTAGAATATTTGCAGAAATTTTATTAAAGTATAAAGCGAAATATTCGTGGGTATTGGGGGGTTCATTGACTCTCATTCAATTATTTTAGCTTTTACTATGAGTCTAATTAAAGAATAGCTTGAAATGTATCTTCTGCTGAAATATTGAAAGACTTCGAGTTCTTGTTTTTAAATTCCATTATCTCTATGCTCATTGAATTTCTATTCTGATGAAAAGTATTGAAGATATTGAAGTATTATAAGAACTGGACTATCGGAAGATTCTTGCCGGGTGAACAACTAAATTTCCGTAGGATAATTATTTACCAATTTTCCCCCCATTTGAAAGATAATTTCGTAAACACTATTTATATGATACCAAAGTTAGTAAACTATCTTTCTGAAAATGTATTATTTTGAAGTTAAAAAAAAACTTGGACGCTATAAAAATAGTGAACGTAGTTTGTTCCACTGTTGGTTTAGTAACGATTCATGAAGGATATTAATATAGATATCGGTATCGTAAATTATCTGGAGCAATAATATTCCCCTGTACTTGGAAGCAAAAACAAAATTAAGTAAAGTCGGTAGAATAGCTATTGTTATGGGACATTCAATGTATTAGCAGCTACGTTCTTATTTCCTGACGTTTTTTATTGTGTTTTGATAAATATTTTTCGCTTTCTCTTAAATATCTTTTGTAAGTCTATTTTTATCTAACTTACTGGCGATTTAAACGGATTAGCAATCGATTCGAATTTGATGGAATGATCAAAACTTATGACGTATTTTCTATGCATTCCATATCTGTGCCACAGTCAACGCTGAAATTCTGAGATCAAAATGAATGTAATATAATCCAAGGTTTGATTTTCAAATTAAACTGATGAAATTTCTAAAGAAAACAAATAACAATTAGATAGAGCTATCTGCTTATTTATGGTTGTTTTTTTTTGGTTAAGAATCATGTCAAGGAGAAACCTGATATGTGGAATTGAAAGAAAATCTAGATAAAACGTCTACCAAGAAAAAGCATCTCATGGAACTCAGGAGATACAATCGAACGCAGAATGTGTAGGTCATTCTTCTTTCTCTGTTGCTTACATTAATGCCATTCTCCCTCGAACGGTTAAAGGTTTGCATACCAAATAATCTCTCCAGCGTTCAACACACCCTTGATCTTGTATCGCCTTTTTATCGATTGCATTGCTTTCCTTTCCTTCGGAGACCCTTACGCTTACGGCGAAAGCGAACATATCTGTCAAACCATCTATTCAAGAAAATAACTTAGCTGATAACGGCGGAAACCGAACAGGAAGCGGTCAGAAATTTTGAACGAAGGGATAAAATGGAAGGCCGATAAAGGCGAATGCTTCCCCTTATTGGGGCTGTCCAATATCCCGTTCTATACGATACCTCTCGATGCTGGAAGTAGAACTCATTTCATTAGTGGCCTACTAACCCGCTTCCGCCCCGCATTATGTAATTGTCAAGATTTGTATGGGCAATTCTTCCTATAACGGACGACTTACATGTATTGGAAATAATTTTGCTCTCCGGAAAATCGTACCCTTGAAGAAAAAATGGCCTCCTCTTGCAGGAAATCTTCCCTCTAGGGATCATTCTAGATCCCCTCTTGTTTTCGACCCATTGAAAATGCTCGCTACCATGCTTCTCAACCCTCTGCTTCGTGGAACACAAAAAAAGCATCACCTTTATACTCTACTCTGTCGCTGCACTTATCTTCCCCTCTTTACTCTTCGCTTTCTTCATTTTTTACATTATTCCTCGCTTTTTATCATGATTCTTTCTTCCTCCTTTTCTCACTTTTATGTTGTATACCCTACCATTTCCCCCATCCATTGTATCCGTAACTTATCCTCTTATTCAGTCCTCCGTGCTAGGAATTGAAATTCCGCCGGTGGAATTCACACACATCCGTGCTCTGAATGGGGTTCGAATCGGCGGCTACAGAGTTAGAGACGTCACCAAGGTCGACCTCAGCCCATTTTTGCTCTGTAAGAATGTTTCTGTTCAGTAAATGGCTTGCTCTTTATCGTTCCCTTCTTGCTTACCCACTTAGCGCGTTACCCGTTCATGTTTCCATTCAGTCTTCGCCTTCGCTTTATAAGGATACGACGATCTGAGCGCTTTTTCCGCGATAGCCGACTTGACGACTAAAAATGAAATTTAACGATCCTTTCTAATCGGTGATGCGACAACTGACAGTTATTTTAAAGTTTGTTAGTAGTGCAACTTATTTCAATTTATAATATAATGAAATCTGAAAATTGAGGGAGATGTCTAGTCTTCATCTAATGTCGTAAATTGAGAAACTATGGAAGGTTCAGCTGCATTGGGTAGCTTCTGTTTACTGTACCTTATAATTTATAGTCTTCTCAATTGTTATTGCTCAAATTATCCTAAATATTGGTATAATGAAACGTGTCACATTCTTCCTTTTAGCCCTCAAAATGTTACAATTTAAATAATGAGGTCGCTGAATTACCTCATCGCTCAAAACAGACTAATGATATACGAGTAATTTTTACATTTCGATATTATTATATAATTATACGTTTGTGTAGTAAATTCTGAAAGTACTATCGCTCATTTGATGTTTAATTCAATTGTTACCCGCTTAGTTGCAGCGGACGTATATTATTCATATTGGTCACATCGAGTACCGGAGATGATGATAATTGTTTATTGACCCATTATGTCAGTGAGCCTTCATAACTTTCTCAGTTTATTAATTTGCAAAATTTCCCGCAACTGTAATTTACTTTCGAGTTGAGATAATATTTGTCATCACCAATTTCTGACTTCTAACCTCACAAGAAATCAGTAGAAAAAAGGCAGTGCTCATTCTTCTAAGCGTAATTTTTCTGTGTATGGAAAACTCAATCATTTAATTTACAATGTTAGCAAACCTGCGGATCTCAATTAAAGTCTTATAATTTACCTAACCCCTAACCCATAAAACTAATCATAACTATATCTCTCTATCAACTGAATCAATTCTGTATCGGGCTCTATCGATTGAAGATAGCGGAAAGGCAGGTTTCGTGATTACTCTTATAAATAATAACAAACACACTTTAAATAAAATTAGTTGCGCTTTTAATGAACATATTTGAAGGTTTTACGTCTCAATTTGAAGATTTCGAGACTGCAAGAATTTTTATAATAATTTTTGTAACGAAGTTTGGTCGCTCTTGTCGAATTCAAAGTCACATCTTATGGAAGTCTAGAATTAAATTTTTGTGAAAATATTATGAAATAGAGAAGTGTATTTCAAGGATTCCGTAATAACATTTGTAACTTAAATAAAACTGCGCGTACATGAACAATTCCGTTGGATCATACACACAGAAACTAGGGTCTACGAATGTAGGTGATTTACGTCATCCTTGCAACGATGCAGCAAAAATTAAGTGGCTTCATCACTTTTTCTGTGGATTTCAAAAGTTTTCGAAATACCTCAAGGTTTTAGTATGCAGTTTCCTGTGTAATTTACATGTATTGTTTTATTTTCGCGTTGAAATTCAGAATATTCTCTTTTACCTAACCTAGAATATCCAGTAAAAGTGTGGCTCTCTGAGGCCTAAAGTCACCTAATAAAGGGTCGCATAATCTTTAAGTGCTGAGATTTCGCCCTGAAGACATTGCATCGGTGGCCGTTGGATTCTTTTGATTTAATCGCGCAAGGGACATAACTTGAAGTGATCAACTAATGCAATTCTGTGTTCGAATATAGTTTTTCTTTTACTTGTCCTTTTTGGTTGAATTTC
Organism: Ladona fulva; assembly: GCA_000376725.2. Classification (NCBI taxonomy): domain Eukaryota; kingdom Metazoa; phylum Arthropoda; class Insecta; order Odonata; family Libellulidae; genus Ladona; species Ladona fulva. The sequence goes on from KZ308256.1 coordinate 421,724, forward strand.
ATCTCTGAAACGACATCCTCTCTCTTCACTACCCTCCGTACGTGCACTACATTCTATCCGAGGCCACGCCGCCTAGATTGGTACATTAAATTTTTCCAACTGGTGGATCCGAGGACATACACAAGCATCGTATATACACGCGGCTACATCTGCCTTTTGGCAATGGAGCCAAGTAGCACGCTACCGCATAGACGCGAGCGTCGCCATTCTGCCACCCTCAAGATTCTATTTCGCTTCTTCCTTTGGTAGACACTCTCCGGTGGGGATAAATCGATAGTATTTCTATGCCGACGGCTTCCGTGCCCTTTCCGATACCACCGTATTTCATTTCCGTCGTGAAAAATTCCAGTCAAGTGGTAGGTTTGGGAGCGGGACTATCCCGAAACTCGTGAGATAAAGCTGTAAAGGTTTTTGAACGAGAGGAACTGCTCCGGAAAATTCTAGACGCGAAAAAAATCGTCTAAGGAACTGTTGAGTGGAGTCTTCTCCAAAATACATTCTGTCTGCCCAAAAAAAGGACACCGAGAATGATGCGAAGATCCTTACTTTTTTTGAAAGTACGGTTAACTCTCGAAGAGGGCAAGGCTCGATAAATCAGGGGGTTGCGTCTCCTTTCCGACTACTACGAAAACTCCGCTATTCTAACCCAGTCCAACACAATCAGGTCTTTTTCTGTCTTCTTCCCACTTCTCCCCTCTTTCTCCCACCCACACCCACCTTTTTCCAGACAGACCATAGCCCGCTTGCACCCCCTAGGGATACGTCAGATAAGCTTGTATTTATGGGACGCCATCCCTATCCCCAATCCCCTTGCTCGGCCTATTGCAAGCGCCACCTATAAGAGTTTGTCGGAGAGCGCAGAATTTTGAGGGGTTGTTTCATTTGGCCCGGGTTGCTACGGGTAGATGACGCCGCGTTCACAATATGACTCTGTCTTTTCATTTTTGGTCCGTGAAAATTGTACCGCGCCGGGTTGGCGACGGCATTCTTTGGTACATAACATAGCACGGACGTGAGATCCGGGAAAGTTATATTGGAAATATGTCGGCCGATAAAGGATTCGGGAGGAACGGTGGTTTAATGCTTGTATGCTACTGTGGAAGTTATCCATCTTTGTCCCGTACTCAAATAAAAGCTGCTTCGTAGGGTAATTTGTATAAGTTTCGAGTGGAGGAATACTATGAGATGTTGGAGCGTTTATGCGCATGAGTGATAAATGCCATGCGCAACACTGGAATTTATATATAGTAGAATCAGACTATCAGACTTTCGGACAATGGGCATTTATTGCTGAACGGCTCCTCCTCCTTGTATGTGCAGAGGTATGTTCGGAAGGCCAAATGCCATCCCCTTTTTAAATATCTCGCAAAATATTTTATTTTTAAGCCGAAGTAAACTTTACGGCTTCAATACATCGATGAATTTAGCTTTAGATGCTTTTTGCATCCTATATTTTTGGAGGTTCAGTTGGAGGATTACATAAGAGTATTTTCTACAGATTCGTATTAATGCATTTCCCGAGACTAATTTTAATTCTTGGGCCATACACGTTAATTTTAAAATGTTAACATTTGTGCTCATATTTCTGGACAAAAAATTCTTCCCTCTCGCGCGGATAAATGTATGTGGGAGTACGTGTGTGTTACAAAGGATGTATATACACGTTCGTATGTTTATGAACAAATTCTAACGCACTTATTCTCGCGCACGCACGCACACATCTCATCAGCAATGAAATGAGAAAAGATTTAAAACGAGCCGACCGTTTTTCTTTGGATAAGTCCTTGTAACTTTGGAGCGGGACTAACCCGAAACCTATATAAGTAATCCCTATCACTTCCTTCTTCTGGCAGCGTCAATGAAAGAAGAAGTAACGGGAGATTTAGAAAAGAGTATGATTGGGCAAAGTATTGCGATTAACGTCCTTTGCAACATATGCATAAAATAATGAGCCCTAGGTGTAAGAGTGTGTTGGCACTTTTTTATTTCTCCATAATGGCCATTCTGTAAATGTTATATTTTAAAAAAATTGACATACATGCCCGCGTCATAAATTAATCCCTTAAGATTTGTTAAGGTTATATTTGAAGGGTTACGTCTCACCGAACCACTACGGAAAAATTATTATCTGAAGGCTGATCCGCGCTACGCGGAGTACAGTTTCATTTTGCTCGAATGTGGATACGAATGATTTCAAGTTGAAATTTCGGCCGCGGATAAGGTAGAATCTCACCCATGGAACATATTTTGGCGAGACGTCTTTGTCGAGAGAACAGCTTTACAGGCACTTCTCTACGGGTTGTTTATTTTTCCAGGGACCTGGTGATGAGTGTAGAAAATTTCGTATCAGGTGCTCTTTTGTTTTGTACCAGTCATGTAACAGGGGAGAAGGAAATGGTGTAGGTTACAGGTGTAGGTTAGGTTTAAGTTACAGCACTGAGGATAGGTAAATTACTGTCATGCGGATATCCATTCACAATTATTCAATCACGGCTTTTCTTACTTGCTAAAATCTCTAGCTGTTCCAGTGCATTCAGATGGCTGCCTTTGGATGCCAGATGGCGTGGGCGATGTCCACTTTCAACAAAGTAGCGCGCAAAATCAGGTTGACTCTTGGCAAATGAATTCAAATGTTTTTTTTTAATCCTTTCCCTGTACTCTCTACCAGTCTTTCCCATATAAATACTCTTACAATTGTCACAGGACATAAATACCCTAACAATTGTTACCTGGTTTACACTCGTCATTTTAAATATTCTCCAAGAACCGTACACTGCAGCATTTACCACCTTTTCTGCAGAAAAAATGCACGTATTCCGTGGTTCCAAAAATTATCAGCTTTTCACGCAATGGTGCAGCACTGACTGCTGAAGACCCCCATATCTGAAACATATTACAGGAAGGAAGTAGGAATTATTAAACACATCGCAGCAGCCAACGGTTTCCCCCACGACCTAGTCGACAAACTCATCAACCGGAAGAAAAGGATGGAAGCCATTACGTGCATTTTTTTCCGCAGAAAAAGTGGTGGAGGATTTTAAATGATGCAGTATACGGTTCTTGGGTTGTTTTCCTTACTTTCTCGCAAAAATTGGCCGAAAAAATATGTCCGAAATTTTGTTACGTAAAATGAGCAGAAGTCCATCTTTGAGTGCAAAGGCTATAACGAGTCAAAAGATCAAGAATAATACAGAGATACTGGATAATCGGTTTTCTCACCAGTTTCTTTCAACAACGTCTACATCGCGGCAAACCTTAAAGTTTTTCAGAAAAATCCGAGAACATCCTTCTCTATGAAAATTGTCCAATTTTGTTACCCTGTACCTTTTTGACGCATAAAAATAACGAAGAATTAGAAGCGAAACAATAAAATCAATCTTTTCTGAATATCTACACAAGTTTCCTGTCCCTCACTCTAAAAACCATTTTTGGCCTCTTGGCCAGCTTTCTTCGATTCTAGTCCACTGTCCCTGGATTTAAATTAATAAATATTTTTCATTTTTCCGAGAGTGTAGAAGGGTATATTTTACGTCCGATTTTTCCCTCGTTTATTTTCGATCATCGATTAGTATAACCACTTCCATAAAGAAACAAAATGTAAAATTAACGCGCTACACTCCATATTCAAATATAACAATTACATTTACGTTAGTACACCGCGGGCCGTCATGTGCTGTATGGCAGGGGGTGTAAAAATACCTAACCTTTTAATAAGCCACTTGTTTGGTATTCCTAACTCTATCAAGAAAAAGAGACCAATAATAGATATCCGCTCCCGCTATAATCTCGCGAAATCTCTTTGTCGTCTGGTCCCGGAAATCGCGCTCGCTAGATACGGGGATCACGATATCGTATTTCGTGATACAAATCAGTACTTCCTCTGTCTAAAATTTCTGGAATAACTTGTGCCTATACTCGGTTCTTCTATCCTTAAGAGATTTCCAGCCGAGGGTTTTGATAATTTCTGATACACTGCTATCGAAACTAAAATCTCCTTTAACGAAACGAGCCGCTCTGCGTTGTGCGCAGTGTAGCTCAAATATCAGACTCTTCTCATGTGGATTCCATACTGAGAAACAATACTCAAGTAACGGACGAGCGAGCGAGAATTAAGCCATTTAGCCTTTGACATTAGATTGACTACCCCTTAAAGCGCGGTTACACAGCCTTAAAGTCCTATCAGCTGACGCCACTATATCTTGAATATGCATTTCAAAGGATAAAATACTACTTAAAAGGAATCCTAAATATGTATACCGACTTACGAATTTTAACGTTGTGCCACTAATGTGATATGGGGTTTGGCTTAAGTTACAGTTCTGGGAGCGGGTCATGTTCATTGTGACACATTATTCTATGTTCAAACCGAACTGCCAATCTTCACATCTCTTAGAAATAGCGTGCAGATCGCACTGCAATATGGACGTATCTTCCGCATTTACAATTTTTCTGTATGTTAGGGTGTCGTCTGCGAAGAGTCCCACAAGAGACATATAAGATATATTTGTCATGTAAATTATGTAAAATCACTGGTTTGCGCAAGCTTTTTGACGACAATATTTGTAATAACATTTTTGTTTCTCCTTCTGCACTCTGACATTTTGAAAATTGAAAGTATCGCATCAAATTCCCCAATTCATAAAATTTTCGAAGTAATTTCTTGCTCTGTTGGGAAAATTGCATATAAAAAGACGAATTCTAACGGAATTAATCGTAATTAATTTTAACAGGCAGAATTGAATTTTCAGACAGAAAATGGTCCTAATCGATGAGTGGTATAGAACCTGAAGCAATAGATTTAAACTGAACCTACAATTGATAACTTTACGCACATAAGTAACCAATTGACCCATTTTCGGTATAGCGAAGCGAAAAGTTAACGAGTTTTGGATGGGAATGGAAAAAAATTGAAAATTATCTATTTCTGCTAAAGTCATAGGACGTTAGTCTCTGGGATTATCCGACGATTTAACGGTAGACATTTTCTTTTCTCTGTAATTTTGGGAAAAGGTTACTCTACCTTAAAAGCAGCTGCTTTGGATGTAAGCTTAGGAAATGCCCAAAAATATTGGGGGTTTATTAACTGCAGTTTGTTGAAATTTCTCCGTGTTTAAAGTGGTTGCGATATTCTATATAGGGTGGAATGGGGAAAGTAATGAGGTAGGTGGACGATTAATTTCTTAAGGACGGTTTTTGTTCCCTCTTCCAACTTTGATTGAAAGCGGGTCGTTTTCGAACGTGGCCGAAAGCTGGGGAGGTATTCAAATTTCCCAAGCGTTGACCTTAACGGAGGGATCTATAAAGAAAAGGAACACGGCTGTGATAATACATTAGAGTTTGAGAAAAGCTCCAAAAAGCCGCAGTTTGCAAGCAAACTAACCATTAAGAAATTCCACCCAACGAGTGTTAGGGTTCTCCTTGATCACGCTTTGCAGGTATTATTTTCAATACGTATTTTGGCAACTACGTTGCCACCTTCACGAGAGAAGATTAATCAAGCTGTAATCTTCTCTCTATTGGATACTAACTGAAATTTTATGCCCAATCATACTCATTTCTAAACATTAAAAGAATGGCTATTCCGAGGAAATAAAAAAGGTGTCTATGCAATCTTACAAGTAGGTCTGATTTTGTATTCCGAATTGTAATAATAATTCTTTTTGATACGAGTAAGAAACGGAGTAAATGAATGGACCACATTTGTGACTTAACTATCAGAGGCCATTTAAAAATGTTTAAAGGCAAGCACGAGTCTATGACAACTTGTATGAGAAACTCTTAACAAAGGAAAAAGTAATTAAACTACCAGTTTTCTGATCTTTACTGGGAAAAAAAGGGGTTAACAATGGCATTTTCTTAGAGGGACCTAGTATGGATATTGATCCCACATCATGCCCTTACTAAATATTATTGCTCAGTATGTTTTTGGAGCTTTCAGCTGCCAAACATGCAACCAGGTGCGCAAATAATTAAAGGAAATGGCGATGGAACAGATATCACTGAGTAAGGATGAGGGGGATAGTTAAAAGGATGACGGGAAAGGGCCAACTTTGGATGTGAATCCATGATGGTGTACTTTCCCCGATCCTCGAGAAAGATTTCTGCTTTTTTGTCTTCACTGCAAACGACAGGGATTGCACTGCACTTAGGCTCCACCTCGTTTGCCACGCGGTCATAATATACCCAGGATGTTGACTCGAAAAATCTCTAAGAACGTATAACGATGGACAGTGTCAACATCAGGGGTATAATGATCGAGGTGTGGTCTCTGTAAGGCATTTGAATGTTTCGGGCTGACCTTAAATAAAGGCCGAGTGAAAGGTGATGACGCACCCTGTGGTGAAAGGGTAACATCGGTCATTATATCTTCGTATCTACGCAAATTCTCTAGTAAGCGACTAGTTTTGTTTGTATTGATTTTAATGGTTCATTTCCCACTGTAATTGAATCACTTTTCTCCCTCGGTGACTCCGCTATCGTCAAGTATTTTTGTCGTGTTTCCGACTCTCGGCGCTCTTCTGTCCGTCTCCCTTCCTTTGTTTCACTTTGCGCTCTATGCACACTTATCCATTAATCTCTGACACTTGGCGACGATGGCGGTCAATCTGCCAAATTTAACGATTTGTAGGACTCATTTTTGTCGACGAGGTTGTAAAGTCATTCTTGGGAAAATTGCCTTGTGCTCCCGAAGGCTGAAAACCTTCCATTGTGCATATAATTCGTAATCTCCTATTCTTTGAGGTCGGCTGTGACCAACATACAATTGGAAAATGTACCAAACTAATTTCTCATAAAATTGGGAACATCAAAATATGTTTGAAGGTTGGAGTTCTACTACCAAGTCAGTAAATCTGATCCATTTTGATGCGCTGCTCCACTTGTTTGTCCACGTTTTTTGTCTTACATTTGTTTTTTTTTCACATTCCCTTAATTAGCTCCAAAAAGCTAATTTAGAAATTATTTATAATCGTTTTTCAGCAACTCGTATCCTTTAAAAAACATCTTGAAGCTGTGTTTTTAGATATTAAGTATTATTTAAGCTATCAAATTTTAGATCCAGCTCTCGTATCAGTTGATCGTCTGAATAATTTACCAGTTATCCCTAAAGGTAGATTCACTTTCTCCTCAAAGAAAAATATATGATTATAAAATTTCATAAAGAAGTTAAACCCTTAAAATTTAATGAGTACATTTTTTGGACGACATTTTATTTTATTCTATGAAGGACTGCATTATGGAAAACATGAACTGTTACCATAAATCTCTTTAATTAGAACACATGATTCAAAGCATGAAGAATTTCTTGAAATATTTCAGAATTCTTTGCTTAAATCATCCTCACTTCTGGAAAGAAATTACATTAATGTGGCGTATTGATTGACGTTCGGTATTAGCGTACAGAATTGTGCCAGGAGGACGGTATTTGACAGATATCACATTTATCGTGGTGTCGCGTCTTCAAATAGGCATAACCGCTTCCGCGTTCGATTCTCGGTAGATGTTTTAGTGCCAACTTCGATGCTCCTACGGGCAAAATAAATCTCTGAAATGCTTACACCTTAATCTTTCGCCATAAAGCTGCTAGATTTGCATTTTTCCTGCTGGAATTCCTTTCGAAAATTCACGGATGGTATGGACTAATCCTCAATAAGGACTTCAACTCAAAGGATATAAGAAGCAACGTGTTCTGCCTGACTTTTCTTCTCGTTGTGAATTCCGTCCAATTAGCCATCTTCTCACTTCACCTCAACTTTTTCTTCTCATACCTTCTCCCCTACGTTACCGACCTCCCTACTCATCCATACTTTCCATCTCAAACACCTACACGTTCTGTCCAATTTGTGGATGTTCATACAACCACTTAATGAAACCCTCTACATCCATCCTCCGGCGGATTTTCCCTCATCCCTTTATTCCGGTCCTCTCCAACAAATCAATTATTCACGCCTCAGGAATCCGTTTCCCCGTTAGGAGGCTGCGTTATACGGCGGAGTCATTTGGGCTAGGAGGTGGGCTCCTCTACATAAGGGCGGGGCCACAGGGGCAGGGGCGGTCCAACGCGGTCAGATCTATTGGAGAACTCAACTCTTCGCGGCATCCGGATTCAGGGAAGAAGATAAGGGATAAAGGATTTATGGTCCAGTTTCTCGATCAGCTTGGGTAACGGGCAGACGTAGGAGACTTCATTAGTAATGCCATCTATGGGTCCACATTCCGATGCCGGTGCTTACGACACTTTCGGGGAAGTTAGTTGTTTGTGGGCGAAATCCCCTTACAAATTGAGGTTTAATATGATTGTTTTTCGTTCGGGGAAATGCGTCGGAAGGAGGGGTGGCTCTTCGATAATTGAGAGATAATTCTAGAGGATCGCGCGAGGTTGAACACCTTATTGAGATTTTGTGAAATACTCCACTTGATGGATCTCATGAATAAACATACTTCACTTTTTCTCCTCTGCCTTTGTCATATTAATGCATTGGGTCTACTGATGATGATGATGAAAATGAAAGATCCCATTATCTTTGGAGGGTAGTTTAACCTTCCCTTTTTTGAGAAGGAGAATTCACTGATTTCCAATGCAGCACAGTGGTCTGGAGAGCCCATTTTAGCGGTCAAAATTCCATTTTTTTAACTTCTTCGAATGGGCTGAAACCCTGTCCATAAAGAAGATAAAAGTCCATTTCAATTGGAAATGGTAATTTTCTTCCATTGTAACCATTTTTGCAGATAATTACGCCTTCAAATTGGGTGATATTGGTGGGCGAAATTTCTCAGAAATGTTGCCTCGTATTCGCTCTTAAAATGCTTCATTCATGACAAATGGTATTCAAGAACATTCACATATTGTGTTCGTAAGTTTTGTAACGAAGTTTTGCTCTTTTTATCCTTAGGCATGTCAAGAAAACAGTGTATTCCTGAGTACCTTTCAATTTCGAATCAATTGCAAAGGTTGATTTACGAAAAAACGCCGTCGGTTATCGCATTGTTCAGTAAATGTGAACACCTATTTACCATAAGATACAAAAGAAAACAAGTTACCTTTCTGTTCGTTATTTAACGACTTGTGATATCACTCCGCCTACGGCTGAGTGTGACAGATCGGTTGCCGGTTTTAACATTGTGATTTCAGCTTATTTTAAAATGTATCATCCTATTTAGATTAATATAGACCCTTTTATTACTTATCTGGTAAAAAAAGGTTGATTATTATTTTTAATACAGTGAATATAACTCATATATACATGTTTTAATCGAATATATTCCTACGTCGAATATTTATCTCATTGATGCTCGAGTTTGGAGTCAGATAAAAACTAAATTTTGGGTACCTAAGAAATAAAATACCTAAGAAAGAGCAAGTTATATTAGCATGTTTCATCCTGCGTTTTACGATATAATGCAACATTTTTATTTTTATCTTGTATTTTGTCACAGGTAAAACGAAAAAAGTGCCCGTTTATTCGCGCTCTTTACCGTAGTAATGACTTTGAAATTTTGTGTCTCACATATTAATAAAATCGAAACAAAATTTTCCCGGAGATTTAGAGAAGGTAATAGCAGCTAGTATTTAATACGGACATCAGTGTTATTCACCCCCTGGTGCACTCCACAGGCAGCTTGCAGGGTCAACATGCACATTTAAAAATGACGAATTTCGTGATGGCTTATGGTTCTCGCTCAGTTTAACGGCAGCTACTTGGGAAAGAGAAGATCTCTCTTGACGTCTTGAACTTGACGAAATAAAAATCCAATCCGAGACTTTGGAATTGACCGCTTCGCCACGGAGACCATCTTTAGGTAGTGCGGGTCTCCAGAAATTCGAGAGCTACATTTTCGAATAAAATCATATAATAAATGTCGATATTAATTGCTCCGATAATAACAAATATGATTACCTAGGAGCCTTTGTTGCCATTAAAATCAACAACAAAAGTATTTAGTTTAGGTCAAAGAAGCCGTAGGAATGCATAGTATTATACAATATATGCATATTACAGGGAGGGATTTCAGATACTCGGTTCTCTATTCTTTCTTGTGTGACTTTAGTCGCTCTAATTCGGGGGTTACTGTATGTAAAATTCCGATGAACGATATTAAATTAAAGTTAACTACTTCGAAATAATTCAGTTTTTGCATTGTTAAAAACTATGCTCCTAATGAGAATAATATTAAATTGTTATTGTGGTAATATGTGCGTATTTGACTTTTGAATATAGAAAGTTTTATATTAATTATTTTTTAAATATCTTTATTCGATATTCATTCAGTTCTTCTTTGGATTGCACATTTTGTTATTAGAAATCAATTTCAAAGTTTTAGGCCATCAGTACTGCTGGAGACACTATTTAGTTATCTATTTGTTCTATATAGTTAGCTATTTGTAATCCGAGTATAAACCATAAGAACTCTTTTATTATTACGGTATCAATACAGTAATTTGATTTTGTAGTTCTCATTCGCATTAATTTCTTTCTCTCTCTCAACAGATTTGGGAATTTCCTCAAATCAAACAGATTTTGAATGTGAAAACTGAAAATATTACCAATTCAAGCTGTATTTACATCGCTAATCAAATTAAGTCTTCGCACATTACTAGGAAGACGTTTTTAAAGAGCTTAAATACTCTGATTCTCCACGACCTAACCTCGCCACGACCTAAGGGTCACCACTCGGGTGACAAACTCCCAATCCGTCCTTGACGAAACATGACTTTCGTTTGAGTTTCTGTAACTTCCTTTGCTCTCAAGGGTTCCCTTTGAATGCCCTGTGCTCTACTTCTCTCACCTGCCGCGGTTTTTCCTGCGCTGAATTTAAATTCCGGTGGTGCACTGATGCACCTTTCGACCGTATCTTGAAGGCAATTTCAAGTTTACTCCAAGCTTCCAGTGCCACTCTTTCTTTCATAAAAACTAACGACGATTTTTTGAGATCATACTACGCTGCATCGATCACAATCGTTCATAAGTCTCCGGCCATTTAATCGTGGTCATTTTCACGTGAGCGGCTAGGTAAAGAAGCAAAAATCTCTTGCCTTATAAGTCGTGACTTAGAATTCATTGCTTCAGGATACGTACTAAACTCACTGAATGAAGTGAGATGCGGAAATCCGTAATGAGAGAGGAAAGAGTAAAACTTCGATGATACCCTTTCTGTTGGTTTATTTCTAAAATGTTAACCTGTAGATAAATGTACAGAATATCTTTTGTCTCTTAAAGATAAGTTTGATATTCATAAACGAAGCTGTCTAAATTAAACCTGCTTCGGTTCCCCTTCAAGTGGTTGATAATCAAATAATTTATTTTAATACACATTTATGGGATTGCAATTAATAGATACACTAGCTTAGGCCATTTTATCATCGTTCCCTCTACTTACCAGTTCATTGCTACAGTTTTTGGAGTTTGTCTTGCACGTTTCTGATTTTCATTTTCAAAGCCGTTATTACTTTCTTGTGTACAAAGTGGGCAATTCTTGATGACTTAGGTAGTAATAGTCGGTACTGTTCTTTAGAAAACTGAATCATGAAGTTTTTGTATTTGGAAACGGACCAACAATTTAACGCTGATTACTTCATTCCATGCATACTCGAGGTTACGTTATATTTTGTAGTTTTCGTTATAATCCAGGAGTGAATGGTTTTATAGACCACATGTAACGTAGTATCATTTGGCAGAGAAACAGTGAAATTGGCATTCAAGTATGGCCACTGATTTTTTTTACAGCTAAGTGCTATAAGGCAATAAAATATTTCTTACTTGAAGTTAGAACACGAGGTTTTTGTATCTTCGCGTAATTCTCCCCTTCAATTCTCTAGAACGAGGTGAGGTATTAGATTAAAGAGGAATATGTTATCCTCGTAAAATATTCACGAGTGCGAGGAATTTACTCCTTCACTATAACGTTATGAAAAATATACTTTTTTATATGATAATTCCGTCCTCGATCAGGAATATTTCGTACATTAATGCAGCAAAATGAACCAATGTTGATGGTAATTACTCACCATGCAAGCCTATAACGGCGTGTATCAGGGGGCTTATATCCTAGACAAGTCATTGGGGATTTGACGTAAAGTTGCACAATTGCACGATAATGGTTTTTGGCCAGTTTTATCATTCCCGAGAAAAGAAATTCTTTTCGGTCCCTTTCAGTTAAGCCAGTACTTCAGAAGTCGAAAGTTCTGATGCATATAGAAATATACTACTGTGCTGTATTTTTCACAGAAACATCCAGCTCCGGAGGGGGAAAAATGAAACTCAAGGAAAACATAAAGAATGCTTGAAGGAAGCGTCGCATAACGCAGTGGGAGGCGTTACGGCAGTTAAATCGAATGAACTTTATTTCGCCCCAACCACCAGATCAGGTTCAGTTGCCCCATGGAAAAATGGTAGCTCACGCCAACTTAGCCATGGTTCCGCAACAACCATTCCCCAATTTCCTATTCCCCTACTTCAATCCCTGCCATCTATTCTCCTCTCTTCCCATCCATTTGCTCCTACTTGCCACCCCCCCACGTCTTACCACGCCCTCTGACTAATGCATGCCCCGTGGGAGGTTCCTCCCCCCGCCCACCGCACTTCTCTCACACTTCTATACAACTCACCTCGCTTCCTTCCTTCATCTCACGAACATCCACCCTACAGTGTTTATTCTCCTTCTACTCGATACACCTTACCCATCTGCAGGGGCTGCTTTCTTCATCTATTTCCTCCTTTCACGTTTCAGTCGACTATAGGCACTCCCGAATATCTCTCTCCCCATCTCTCCCGGCTTGGCCCACTTTATTAATGAATTTTCTCCCCGTACTTCCATCATTCATTCTCTTTCTCGTAGCGGTGGTGCTGTCGCCTATCGGTCAATTCTTTTTCGCTTTCGTCGCCTTCTTTTGAGAAAGTCGCGGATTCCTCCCTTTCCGTTTACGAGCTTTTGTTTCGATTCTCCTCAACACAGCTTTTTATCCATATCGCTTCCTTTCTCTTTTTCTCTGGAATTCTCCGCTGTGGAAAAATGCGTTCTCCCGTTCTGGTGCGAGTGCGATATCCAGGTACATATGTATTTCATATTCTGCTATATCCAGTCTAGGGAAAGGATTGAGGCGTGAATAAATTCCATTTAGGTTTTTGACGGATTTACTAGTTTTACGAGTCCGGGAGAATGAAACGATGTTTTATGTAGATACTTCTATTTTTTCAGCCGTCAGCTGTACTTACCACGCAGTATGATGTGATCTGGACTTTACGAGTTTGTACCACTCACAGCATTCTCTATATACTCTAGAGACTTCAAGTATATGCAGTTGCCTTTAAAATCCAAGCATAAAAATATATCGTAAAAATTACCGAAATATTGCAATAGAATAACCAAGTAACTTGGCTACAACATATAACACACAATAGCCGACGTAACATAAAGTCGTAATCATTTAGGAAGAATCATGTTTTCCTTTCTCGTAATGACCCCATTAAAAGGTTATCTGAGCTATAATTTTCGTAGCAAAAATCTCATGATCCTAAATGCTCTAAAGTTCTGCAAAGATGATTCAATTAAATCCGAAACCATTATAGTGCCATTTCCATTCTTTTTTAAGTAACAAAGATAAACAAATCCCAATCTCATATAATAATTTTGGTGTAGTGCGTGACATTCATATCGTTTCCCATAACGGTACCAGTCAATTATTTCATCTTAACCCATTTTTATACGAGTCAAATGATCGATGGCTTGATTTGAGCTCTCTTTCTTCGAAACTTCAAGAAAATTAATCCTGTCGTATTGCTAAAAGGATTGGTCGATGAGATTTTTCGTTTAAGAAACTCAATTACAATCTCATCGGTCCTTATGATGCTTAAACAACTGTTTTAATTTCAATTGAGGTTATACAATAGTACTTGAAAGATTGAAATGTGGCTGAGATGGTGACAAAGAAAACCTTTTCTAATTCAGGTCCGCTTAAATCGATCAGAGTTAGAATGTCCTTTACAATATAACTGTCAGATCGGTATAATAGATCAAGCATTATGTAAGTATTGTATGTACAAAAGAAACCGTAAGTCAGTACCTCATGCCCACTGTTAATCAAACACTTCCATGAATGGTAAAAAGCTCGGTGAATGATGGACTGTTGTTGTGATGGTAGAAAATGTAGGTAATGGCTTATTGTCATTGTAAAGGTGAAGACTCAGGCATTGTATGTCTCGATTTATGTAAAAAGAGACCTAAATCATGACAACCATAAAAAATGTGTCTTTAAGGAAGCATAAGCCAGCTATATCGTGGCTAAAGTAGGGATGGCTCAGCAATAAAAGTTGACGCGAACGTGGAAGGTTATGAAAAAATTATGAAAAGATCATATGTTACGGGCGTGTGACATATCCTTCTCTGAATCTCCCTCAATAGTGCCTCCTTTTTCCAGAAGCACCTTCCCCATAAAAGTTGTCATAGACACGTGTTTGCCTTTAAACATTTTCAGAGGACCTCGATAATTCAGTCAAAAATGCTGTCCATCCCTTTACACCGCTATTTACTCGTATTAAGAAATGTTTTCATTATTATTCGGAATGCATAGATATATTCGTGGATAATATTATTATTTTTAGCCTTCTTGTACTCATCAAATAGCGTTAGATGAACTGAGGGAAAAACAAATTTTAGTTATTGTCTACAACACATTGATGTGATTTGTGATATTCTTTCGAAGACTTGCGGAAAATGTTTAGTTTCAAGGTTTCCGAATTAATAAATAGTGAAGCAGAATTCACAAAGGTAGGACTAGAATTCTCAAAGAAAAATATTATCGGATCAAAATTCTGTCATGAAGAGGTTTATTGCATCGCTGCGTTTTAATAATAGAATAATCTCGCTCGTTGACGCAGAAAAATCAATTCTTGCTTTCTCAGGTATGACGGCGATTCATATGTAATGCAGAAAATCTGTGAGTGCGTTTCCATTTTTCCAAAATTTTCAATGAAAATATAGTTGGAAATAATCGTTTTTAAAAACAAAAGACTGATAATCCATACCCCGTTATATTAATGTTGTTCATTTCATGCCACGTGAATTCCACTCTATCCCTGATTCGATTCCTTTACTTTTAAACACGCTAATTGTCCCGCAGCGACCCACTGCATTATGCAATGACTGCTCACGGTTCGTGGAATTCCATCAGGGGAGCTTGTTTCAACTTGTTTACGATAATTTTCATTCCGTTAAATAAAATTACGAGTTTACAAATGAATATCTGAGGCATTGTAAGCGATGTAGAATAGAATTTTAAATTAAAAGTTATCCACCCATTTTAAAGGGTTTTAATTCGCTGCTTTGATGAAATGTTTCAAGTTTCGCACTGAATCTTGCACAAATGGCTGTTTTGGAATAAATATATCTTTGTCCATATCAGCAATGAATGTCTCTCTTTGCTTTTGCTATCCGTTGTGGTTAAATCATTAACTTAGAGTACAATGCAGAGCCTTTGAGCAAAGTCAGCTAATTACGATGATATATTCGGGACTGTTTGTTACTAGGAACACTAGGTACTTTAGGTACACCATTAAATTTCTCTCGAGATAAGCGGTTCGACATCTAAAGGCACAAAGGAAAATTAGAGCGATGATTGGATGAAACCTAACTCTGACGTCTTCTTTATTGAATACCAAAATATGGCCAACGTGGGCGAATCCCTTTGATGAAATCATCCCGTCGGTATTGGAAGTTCGTATCTCGTAATTGTCATTGCAATACAATAAATTTAGAAAGCTCAGTAGCCTCTAGCATTCCGGGAAATCATTTCATTTGAGAGATTTTGGATCCATGAGAGTTCCTGTTTTGTTGTCAACTTTAGGTTGTAGTCTAGGGCGCTTCAGGTTAGGTAATATGGGAATGGTATGGGATTTGGTAGTTACTCGAGCCGAGTTGCCGAAGATACGAAATATAACATACGAAGATAGAGATCAGAGTGCTATGGGTGGATTGTTTATTATGATTTATGCACGTATCAGTTTTATGTCACTAAGGAGCATTTATGGTGATAGTTTCGACGTGAGATGGGCACTGTGTGATACAGTATTGCCTTGTGTCGGAATGCTAAGACAATTTCCACCGAGATAACTATTCAGCCAACACAAAATTTCCGAGGTTCAATGAAAGTTCTCAAACTTTATGTAGATGGAGCGCAATCACGTATCGCTTAGGGGATTTTCATTTTTTAACAATGTTAGCTGCAATAAATGACTGCGGTAAGTTATGATTATCTGATTTTAAACAAAGCTAAGAATAAGGAGTTGGGTTATAGGTTTTTTGCACATTTTTATGTAAAACTGGCCATACAACTGTAGATTATACTGACAGACGGCGGGTAAAGGACCAGTAGTTGTACCCACTACCACAGCATGATGGCTGGCTGGGGTGTAAATGTTTTATTCCTCCCATTAAGAGAAATACGCGACGAGATCTTACCGTCATTAACAATTGCCATGGAGGGATAGGGAACCGGATTTAATTTGACAGCATACATGCAGTGATGTGCCTTCCTTTTCTCTTGGGAAAACTGGAAAATGTGGTGGCGGCGATTTTGAAGTGACAGGGAGAAATTTACAGGAATGTCTCTAGGGAGATGGAAAAAGAAAGGGACGCGTGGATAGCGAGTGTATGCGAAAGATTGGTGAGAGGATTATGAATAAGGATGTTGAAAACATGGCATGAAAAACAAGGGGGTGAAAACAGGGTTTTAAAAGAAGGTGATGAGTAAAACGAGAAGGATTAATGGGAAGTGAAGCAAAAGAGCAAAAAGTGTAAGAAAAACTATGAAAGGAGGAAGCCGTGCTATGATTGTTGACACTTTTATTAGCTTTCTTCGGTGAATAACTCTTTATTTATAACAGATGTTGAAAAGACAAGTCATGCCCATTAAACTACGGTAACTTTGGAGATGAAAGTCAAGCAGGATTAAGGCTAATTAAAAGATGATTACTAGCTGAAGGAACGATGACGGAATTAAGGGTAAAAGGCAAAAATGTACTTGGATAATTGAAGGACTGCTCCGGAGGCAGATTAGTCTGTACGGAGAGAAGGATAAAGCATCCGTAGGATTCTCATTTTTAATTCTTATTACCTGCAAAAGTTTTTATTATATTTATTAACGTTCTGTTTTAGTATTAGATAGCCTTTCGCGTGGAGTAACAGCTATTCACGACTAAATATATGTCTCGTGAAATAATGGCCCCGAAGCATAAGTAACTGATTGATGCCGTCATGAAATTTTTATGAAAAGTATTCTGCATTGAGAAAATACCACGTACTCTAACATATGTATGAAATGTTATGAAAAAATCGAAATTTCTAATTTGTGAATAGATTCCCAAACATTTAGCACCCGCATATTTGTAAATTAAAACATGTCTCAACCACCCGACGAATCGAAATCACCAACCTACGTTATATTTTACAAAAGTAAAAATTAGGTTCGTCTCCCTAACTTTCTCAGAAACGATTTCAGAGTTATCGTTTTTCAATTTTTATCTCATCAACGCTAGTTACTGAGAAAAAAATCATGAAAATGTGATAGAGGAAGCGATACTAGAAACGAGTGGCCTTATAACCCATAGCCATGAAGGCACAACAGATTTGGAGGTTCACAATGTAACTATTAATATAAAAGAAACTCGAGGTATTTTT
Source organism: Ladona fulva (assembly GCA_000376725.2). Lineage (NCBI taxonomy): Eukaryota > Metazoa > Arthropoda > Insecta > Odonata > Libellulidae > Ladona > Ladona fulva. The sequence continues at coordinate 439,394 of KZ308256.1, forward strand.
CACACGGAATCGATCTATATCACTTTAGTAACTCAGTTTATGTCGTATGGTCATAATCGATATTTATTCATTGAGTCGACTTCCAGTAATTATTATCACTCATCATAACCCTTATTTTCTTTAATTTGATTGGATGTATATTTAATTTAATCTTTTTACCAGTTGTTAAGGTTATCACCTTCTTTCTGCTGGCGATACGAATTGTCGATTGTTATCGTTACTTTTCACTCATTACCCAGAATTTTGATGATGACAGTTTGGAAACGTCGCTCGATAACGATAAAACAAGGTAGATTTACCGCGAGTTTTGGAAATGTCACTAGTTATGAAAGTTACATGATCGCACTCCTCTTAAGACACGAATTTGACAAACATAAGCCTCAGTTTATCCTCAAGGTTGGGTATAGTCCCCGTGATGCACCTGATCGAAGCAACGCACATAAGGGCCCTGGGTTTGTTCCGGAAGAGCGTGACTGAGATGTTACTGCAGTTCTCCGATGAAGCTCCGTGAAAAAAAAGGTATCTGCGCCTCGAACTAAGTAGAATCTAATAATCTAATCGCTCTTCTTCAAGAGGACCAACCTGCAGGATACCAGTGGCGTGCGGCCACTGGCAGATTGCAGGGTCAGTATGTAAGAGTAAATTTAAAACTGTGTCACTGCGATTGACGAGGGGACTAGTTTTCTGCAGAATCCTACCTTCGACGGCGATACATTTCTCCTCGACGGACACTACTGCAGGACACCTTAGAGATTCTTCTCAACCTTTTGGAAGCTCTTCCCTAAAGATAAAGGAGAATTAATACCCTATATCAGGGGTGGCCAACAAGTCGATCGCGATCGACCGGTCGATCGCGAGGCCAATTTTGGTCGATCGTCGATCGCTCGCAATGTCTGGGGTGGAATTCCGTGTACCATGGACTTTGAAGAGATTGTAGAAGACAAAACTTTCTAGCAATAGTTTAATGCATTCTGTGAATTTGCCAAGGTCATAAATTCCTAGAATTCTGACAGCCTGACACTGTGATCTCCGCCCACCCAGCACAATACCTTTTGACTTATGTGTTACACTTGTCACCGGACGCAACGCGTGAACGCAACAGTTACGACTCGACTCATCGAAGAACACAGTCAGTTAGCTTGAATATTTGGTAGTGTCATACGGTAGCTTCTTTTCTTTTGTATTAACAGTATAATTATTAATCAATATTATTTATCCTCGGTGACCACGTTGAGTTTCAATTTTTCTTCTGTTTAAAATGTAAGTACATTTTCTTTGTTTTAAATTAAATTGCTTTTCTTACCTATCTATTTACTTAATAAGTGAGCATTCTCGGCAACAGATATCTAAACTGCGGTCATTACACTGAGAGAAAAATAAGGACAGTATTACAGATATATTAGGAATAACAATAATTCTATTTAAATTAAGAAGTCAGTATTGTTAACCGTAATAAATATATTGTAACTTTAACATACTTCTTGTAAATTTGAATATATCTATATTAGATTTTAATATACTTGTATTGCTGTCCCCGATCGTAATATGCAGTATTGTTATTATTTCTCTCAATGTAACGGAGATAATTGCCGCAGTTCATGAGTTTTTGAATTTTCTAGGAAAATATTTAATTCAATATTTAATCTTTAAATTGTCATATTTCTTTGCAATCTAGTATACCCATGAACATGAGTAGTAAACCGAAAAAATCGAAAACTTATCACTTCAATGAAGAATGGGAACTCGATTACTTTTTTACAATGGTGAATGATAAATGTTGTTGTTTAATATGCCTTACCTCGGTAGCCATTGCTAAAAAGGGTAATCTGGAGAGACATTTTTTAGCTTTACATAACAAGTATCAAACAGATTATCCACCAAATTCTGAACTGAGAAAACATAAAGTTAGGGATCTTAAAACTCAATTAACAAATCAACAAAGCGTTTTTAAAAAGCCAAGGTTGAAGTCACAAGCAGTAACTACTGCATCATTCAAAGTAAGCTATCTCTTAGCAAAAAAATGTAAGCCATTTTCCGACGGGGAATTTGTAAAGGAAATTTTTTGGAAATGTCAGATTCACTTTTTAACGATTTTAAGAACAAGAGTGAAATTGTTGCTGCAATTCAAGATCTACAATTGTCTCGAAACACAGTGATGCGACGAATTGAAGTGATGAGTGGGAATGTAAAAGAGCAGTTATATAATGATATAAATAGATGTTCTTGTTTTTCCCTTCAGTGTGATGAATCGACAGATATAAGTGATACAGCACAATTACTTGTTTTCGTTCGTATGGTTTTTAAGGATTTTACATCTAAAGAAGAATTGTTGGGTATGATTTCTTTGAAGGAAAGGACTAGAGGTGTAGACATATTCAAAGCCTTTAAAAACTTGCTCAATGATTTGAAAGTACCACTTTTTAAATTAGTCTCAATAACAACGGATGGCGCAGCTGCAATGATAGGTTGCATAAATGGATTTATAGCCCTATGTCAAAATGAAGATGAATTCCCAGCCTTTTTGAGCTATCACTGCATAATTCACCAGCAAGTGTTAGCTAGCAAGAGACTAAACACAAAAGAGGTAATGGACATAACATTTAAAATTGTTAATTCAATTCGAGGAAGTTCCCTCAAACAGCGTCTCTTCCAACTGCAGCTCGATGAAGGCCAACCTGAATTATTACTACATACCGATGTCAGATGGCTAAGCAGAGGTAAATTTCTGCAGCGATTTCGTGATTTATTGCCTGAAATTATAGATTTTCTTCACGAACAAGATGGAAACTGTGAACATTTAAATGATGAAACTTGGCTTAGTGACTTCGCATTTCTTACCATTTACCTTAAGTCATTAAAATTTAGAATTACAAGGTAAAAATAAAACAGTAATTGATATGATCAGCTGCATAGACTCATGTAAAACAAAATTTATTTTGCTAAAAGAAGATCTGCAACAAAATAATCTGAATCATTTTCCAAATATGGCGGATAACCTACAAAAACATCAAAATATTAATTATAAGATCGACAAATACGTCGCGGAAATCCAAAAAGTAATTGAAGATTTTGAGGTAAGATTCCAGGATTTTGAAAAAATTAAAGAAATTGTGGAATTTATATCTTTTCCTTTTAAAAAAGATTTAAGTGTGAAACGCATTAGCCAAAATATTTCAGACATATTTCATATGGATCAAAAGGCATTAGAAAATGAAATTATAATTTTACAAACTAACTTAATCTTACAAGCCAGAAATTTTGAAGACGATTTTTGGAAATATGTCAACCGAGAAAAATATCCCAGTATCACCAAATGTAGCGAATATATCTATTCTAGTTTCGGATCTACATACCTATGCGAATCGGCATTTTCATACTTGAAGCTAACGAAGACTAAACAACGTTCTGTCCTGACTGATTCCCATACTGAAGACTCATTATTATTATCTTTGTCAGGATATACACCTAATTATGATTCCTTGGTTAGAGACATGCAAACTCAGTCTTCCCATTAATGTTAAGGCAACAAAGTAAATTCTGAATCTGTCTTTATCTGTAGCTACTTTGAATTAATAAATATTGTTAATAATTATCCATGTTCTTTTAATTCCCCTGGACTTGAGTTTTTTGGCCCTTTAAATAATTATTGTTGTTGTTTTTTACGTAGGTAGATAAGCCGTATATCTATATTTCAGTACGAGGTGTACTCAGCGAGCTATTGATAGATTAGCAAAAAGTAAGTCATTATTTTTTCATGATAAAATTTCCTGGCCCAAAAAAAAACGCGAAAGTGAAATCTTGAAATCAAATTATCAGCCATACTGTGCATTTTTATAACAACGTTTTCATATTTACGAACAAATAGTACAACAACTTATACATTGCAGTTGATAAAAAAATTAAATTGCATTTTAAGTTAGTAAAAATCTATCTTGAAAAAGTGTCGGAAAATCGAATTTTTTGTACGGAATGCTGCTATCAAAAGTTGGGTCTGGAAATTTATTTTCTTCATGATCTTATATCTCGAAAACTTAATAAGTGATTTAAAAAATAATATATTTTACTTATATACCCATACCTCGCTGGAATGCACCTTATACCGAAACACAGTGTATAAACATAGTATGCATTTCACACCCCTTCTTCCCCCTTATACTACGCCTATGACAACAAGTCAATCGCGACACACTTTTAAGATAAAAAGTAGATCTTATATACAGAAAAGTTGGCCACCCCTGCTCTATATCAGCGATTGTTTTACGGAGCATTCCCGCTCTCGAGGTCCTTACAGGAAGGGCCATCGCGGCGAAGGAGTAATTACTTGGAAGGAAAGGTTGGATTGCTAGGGACCGTTGGACACTTCAGGCTGCTTCGAGTGAAGACTGTCAGTTTAGTAACAGAAAGCATATTATCTTCGTCAACTATGTTAAGGAAGCGGCGTCATTTAATGATCATAATAGATATGGGGGATTCCAGTATTGATGGACCATAGCTATTTATCAGTATTTTACGATTTTATTACGTATTGCATTGAGTGCATTGCTGCACTCTGGATATGCTGGATTCGAAAACATTGATGTTAATTCTTTTAATAAACGTATTAACCTAGTTCAATAATTTACTTTACATTATTGCAGCTTAATTTTCGAGACTCTCGTATAATGTCTAAAATGTGTATCTTAAGATTGCGTGAGCTAAACGTACATCATGGGCGCAAAGATGCTCGAATTGCAGGTAAGGTTATTCTAACGCCTTCGTTTGTCGCCGTAGATTTTTTCCACTTTATTTGCGCGAGATATTGAAGCTCGAATTGCAAGGTTTTACGAGGTAAAAGGTACACCCAAGGAAAAATTAACGATTGAAGATTTGAGGCACATTTTCCACTCATTTTTGAATGTAAAAATGTTATGCTTACGCGGTGAAACAGCAGAGAATAAAAAGGCGCTCTATACGGAAGCCATCAACATTGGCATTATTACCGCGAACAAGACCGAAGTGAGCGAGCCTGTTATTTCCGCTTTTCTTCGCACATGATAAAGTTGGTGGATGTAGCTATTGATCCAGGGGCTTTAAAAATGTATTCGTACTAAAGCTCTTTTCTTTATCCTTCAACTCTCTACTTTACATTCCTTCCTCATTACCCCTGACCATATTCCCGTCTCTGACCTCTATTTCCCTTTCTCGGCGTCCCGTTTACCTCAACTCGTAATTTTCCCTTTTGTAAGCCGCTCTCACGGGGATAAAATATGGAACCATTTAGGCTGGCGGGTGAGCGGAGAAGAATTGCCTCCGCGATATGTGCGGAAAATCCAGAAAAAAGTAAAATTCAATTAAAAATAAAAGGCGCTACGTGGAGAGGAAAGGAACGCGGTGGAAGGGATCCTTTTTCGCCTACTAGAGATAGATCTCGCCGGTAGAAGTGTCGGTACGTGGGATGTGGTGGTGAAACGGCGGTACATCCCTATCTGTAGGACGCGCGCCTGTTTCCGAGAAAGATATTGACTGATTAATTTATTGCTTTTACCATTTAATCTGCCGGTTAGTGCCATAGGCCCGTTTGCCTAGTTCTCATTGTGCGGAGATGCAACAAGAGTTAATAACGACCCTCTATTGCCGGAAGTAGTGAAACTAATATCCGCAACGTCGATGGAATGCGAAACATTTTTGGCTCAACTACGAATGACACAGCTTTCGCTAATCGGATAATAAGATAGAAATGGAAGAGGTATTCAGAATAGGAAAGTTTGGTCTTTTCTCATCGCCGGATCGTTTAAATGCAAAAGCCGATTTAAATCAAAAAAGTATTTGTTTTGGGGTTTTATACGAGCGTCTCTAAAAGTGATTGTTTAGATTCGCTCAAAGGGCCTTTCCTGTAATATACAGAATGGAAGCGTGGGTCCATATCAATGAGGAGCGCAAAAGGAGGGTTGCAGAAAGAGCTCGGTGGGAAAAGGAAAAGAAAATTGGCATTTATTAAGTGAAATTAAATTAGTTTCTGCCTCTGATTCGTTTAACATTTCGCGGGGAACACCTTGAATTTAAAATCTTCCCCCGAAGTATCGATCCTAAGTTGGAAATTCAAGTGGAATTCATTACTCATTCGTATCCCCTCAAAACACGGCCAATGGTTTATGATGAGTCTCTCAACTGTGGAGAAAAGTGGGAGTCTAATCGCTTCCTCTGTATAATTTCGAATATATTGAGAGTGCACATACGTGAAAAAGGCCGATTTTTGTCGGTAGATTCGTGCATATGGTGATTCAGGAAAACTGATTCTTATGTAGGAAACAAAGTTCTGTCATTTCCATATCTGGCTCCATAATTTTTATAAAGTATCGGGATAACATTACATTAATGAACGAAATGGTTCCTTAAATAATAATTATTACCGAACTAAACTAATTAAACGCAGTTAATCCTCAAACTCTAGGACTAGGACATCACCTATGCATATTATACTAAGCATAAAGGTGGCGTTCTACTTACTAGTCCATTCTATCGACCACTCAATCGACTATATCCAGAGATATTGTGGATGTAGTCGATTTTGTTTTAAACGCTAATTATGGTTGTCGGTTTATTATATCCGCGTGCTGAAACGTATTTTTGTGTTAATCTCTCCTACGAATCATATATAATGTTACATAAACATTATTGATATAGATCATGCTTTCAGACTTGGAGAAGAGAGAAGACGCAAAAGCTTTCCGAAAATCCTCGAATATATTCGTTAATTAATGGCCCTCGAGGACTTCCGATCCTATCTGAAGAAATTCTAACGCTAACTTTGAATCCACTTTGTTGTGACGAAGCCAAAGAAACATTTATGAGCGAATCTCATTCCGTGGAAGTCACAATGGTGTTCCACTCATTTCTCCGGTTGGTCTTCAGATAATCTCGCTAACCCCCAGAGGAGAGCGGCGGGACGCAGATGGCGCTCCAGAGAGGCTGAAATTTTTGCATCTGATACCGTGACGTCAGGGCATTAAATTTAATGTGCAAAATTAAGGGGATATAGCTTGCAGGGTTTTAGCGTTCCTGAATGTTTAGAGGCAACCAAGAAAAAGTTATTCCCTCGTTTGAATTTGTAAAGAAATTTGGAAGTTTACCCCCAATAGGAAATCAATCTCCTGGCATAACTTCTTCCCCGACGTCTAATGATTGTTACTATATAGCTGGGCTAAGGAGGTAAGAAAAATATACGACCCTCATTTGAACGTATTTGTTTTTGCTTTTGTCCGTCAGCAAGCCATTTCACTACCCTCACCCCTTCCGAAAACTTAGTAGAGGGAATTAGGCGGCTGGGTGAGATGAGGTTGTTAACCCTTTCATTCCTTATTTAGCAATGAAACTTAAAGTGAAGCAAATCCATTAAAGTGTTGCTTGATGACCCTATAAATAACGATTTTTTGTCGCATTCAATGAGGAATAATCTATATGAAGACCATTCAATTAGCATCGCTCATACCTCATATGATCACATCCATAAACAGATTTAAGACAAGAACTAATTAAAGTTATGTTTTCCTCTCTGTTGCAGCAAACGAAATTTAAAAGTATCCCCTTCATCGACGTGTGACAGCAATAAAAGAACATTAATCCATTAACATTAGAAAGAGTTTTTATCACGCGTCAACAGATCAGATATAATCAATTTTGTATTAATTTAATTTTGATCGGAAGGCGGAAATATTTGTTGGAGATCTTGACGGGGTATTTCGTCCGTACCCTTCCGCGATGGTCAGATATGACGAATATTGACGTTCACTTTGACGAAGATTTTCGTCCAATTTCATTCCATTCCGTTCTCATTCAAGTCGGAATAAGGAGTTGAAGTATTTTTTCCTTTCACCAACATTGTTATCCTTCAATTAACTCGGAAACGTCTTTCATTAGTATACGATAGTCCATACTAATTTTTTCCACTAATTTTGAAAACTCGACACTCTAGAGCGTGTATGAGCAGATGCTCCTGTCCACTACCTCGTCTTTTGGGATCCAATCTGGTTCCCTTCGCACTCCTGCCACCTATTGCCCTTTGAGCCAGTTCGTTAACGTCCCTTCCCTTCCCTTTTCCTAACTTAATTCCCTTGTCCCTTTTTATGCTTTGTATGTGTGTGCTTTCTGTGTGAGCTACTTCTACTCATGTACATGAAGCACGTTGAAGAGCTGGAATGTACTTAAAGGATAATTCATCTTCGTCTTAACAAGGAGTATGTTTGGAGTAACAAAAGAAGTTTGACATTCTTTTTGTTGGATAAATTTTTGCCAGAGGAAAACGTATGCGGAAAATTGTATTAGAAAAGAAGTGGTAGAAACAACATTTTGAGTATGAGGAATGAGCAACCGTATCTCCCGTCTTCAACATTTTGGTTGCATAATATAAGGGATCCAAGTTTGAAGAGGTCTACGTTTGCTCATTAATAGCTCTTCTTGAAATAATTTCTTCTAATATGAAACTAATTTTTTACGAAAAAGGTAATTGGTGTATTCCGTGCATAGAATAAAATGTGTATCGATTCGTTCCATTCATTTTTTCGGCGCAAATTTATGGATTTTTTTTTAAATTGAGTTTGTTATGGTAAATTTAAATCGTGCGTATTTTGTCTTCAACCTCACGCATGAAACGAGGGGTTTGAAGCCATATCCTACTTTGCCTTTCAAACTAAATAAGTTTAATTGTCCGTGATCTAATCCGATTTTTTGTGTGCGTCATTTTAGTTTACAGAATATGTAATAGCTTCTATCTCATTTGTAATTGACCATGTAGTTCTATACTATTGAAGGGAAATTAACATAAATATAGATGTACTTCGGTACGATGCTTCAAACTAGACCGGCAGAGTGGTTAGCGTGCTAGCTCTCCCATTCCAAGGTCCTGGGTCCGAATCCTGGCTAATCGGATTTTTCCTGTTTGGGTGTGATTTTGTGCGTGTTTGTTTTACCTTTAAAGATTAATGGCCTAAAGAGTATCCGGCCATAAATTCAGCTTCAAAGCGGAATTAATCATCAATGTATATCATCTAGAATCATCAGACGACCTGAGAAGTGTTGTGAATATTAATAAGAATGGAAATTAAACTTAAAATATGTACTTTTTTCGATCTTAATAAATTTAAATTTAATTTTTGCACATGAACGTAGTGGCCGTTTACGATTTCTGTCACCATTTACAAAACTCGAGAATAAGTAGTTGTTTTTGGGAAACAGCTGTAGCTATATATTGCTGTATAGGCTTATCGAATCACTTATTTTCGTGATTTTATATGAGTGGTTATCAATCTCGTAGTCATTATGATTTTTCCTTTTCATTAAATATAGAAAAAATTGATAAAACTAGAAAATGTTATCTGTCACAGATTGATGCAAATCTTTGTCAAGTTTTCCATTTTTACAGAATAGTTCTTAGCCCAGTCAGGCAAAAAGTTTCCTAACGTCTATTTGAGGAAGTATTTATCTCATTAATTAAGACTCTCTTTTCCATCTTCTCCGCAGATATCACAGAGGAGCCCGTAGAAACGGTGTACACAGAAGCTGGAGCCAATGTCACGATGCCCTGTCCTGGTGTGAGTGAAAGATCTCTTGTGGCCACCCTCGAATGGAGCTGCAAGGGCTGCTCATTCTCTGCTGGCACTGGCACAAGTATCAAGATAGCTAAGTACATGGGGGAGTTCAAGACCTTAGTAGAGAGCCAAAAGCGCATGACTCTTGTGCCCGAAAACTTCGCAATCCACTTCCAGCCGGTGTCTGCCGAAGATAGTGGAGATTACTACTGTCTAGTTAACAACAGACCTAAGCCAGAGGCTGTCCTGAGGCTGGTGGTTCAAGGTAAAGTGTCATTTATTTCTTGTTTCCTTGTTAGTTCGGGCGAAAGATAAATTACGTGGCTTTTCCATCCGCAATGGACCCGATTGAAGTAAACAACAAACCAGTTTGCTTCCGAGCGAGACTTAAGTGGGTCGAACATGAAGATGGCCTCAGACTTACGGTTACTATTTATCCACAGCTACATTAATCAGAAGTTCTGATAAATGTACGTCTTGTGAGTAACAATCAGATACCTTCAAGACGAATAATTATGCAGCTAATTTAGCTATGAGAAAACATAGAATGCTCGATATTTTAATTTTAGAGTTCTACTGCAGTGACAAACATGCCGAAGATTTCTCGCTTTCTATAGGCCTCTTGCCTTTTATTACTTATAGCTCGTCCATTAGAGCACATTGATCTGACATTAATAATAAATTATAATTTATTTGGATAATTTTAAAATGATATAGAATGATCTCGTAGATTTCTTTTTTATTTCTGTATCCGTTATCTTTATTTCTTTGAATAGTTTGGTTGAAATTCCTCGTTTATTTAGAAAATTAACTTTATTTCAACAGCTTTTCCATTTATTAGAATAAAAAAGAATATAAAACGACCTTATCCAGGGCGAGATTGGGACAAAATGTCCCCCTTTCATCTAACCCTTAATTTATTACCATCAGTGGTAATTATATTTTCCATAAGTTAGTTGTGTAATGATTAATTCATAAAGATTATAAATCTACGGCGATGTATTAAATACGTAATAAATTATGAGGAGGATATAAGTTTACTTTTCACAAGCAGGTGCGCATCGAGGAAAATGTTTAAGGGAAAATGGCCCTAAGAAAAGTCTGACAGGACCAAGCCTCGGATCTTATCCGAGCCGTACCCACTTACGATACGGCTGCCCATACTATCTACTCCTAATTATTACTCTAAGGTTGCTTGTTAAATTATACATTTATTACCAAAGAAAATTCAGATTTTGTTGTTTAATGTGCCTTATAAACAAATTTGTATTGAAATGCAATCTCATTATATATTAATCATCATCTCGCCTAAAACATTTTTTTTTTCATTTTGATTTAAGCAGACTTGCATTAATTAATAATTTGGAAAAATGATGGACTGTTTAAAACTTAAGTGCCACTAGAGGTCATTATACGATTTTAAGAGAAGGCCAACGTGATATTTTTAGGCTCTCTTTTTATGAAACTGCAAAACTACGCAAGGGCATGAAAGAAGTCGAAAACAATCTGCGCCTCGAATTCCATTTCATTTGGCCTACTTAGTAAGGTTTGGGACGCAATCTTCTCGTGAATTATAAAACACTGTCTATATCGGAATTTTACTTTGTTATTTTAAACAAATTGAGCCCAAAGGTATTCTCAATTTCCACTATCATCAGCGAAAGAGAAGTTCAAAAGTATTTGAGTAAACGACATCTAAATGGTGTCCAGGGAAATTTTCATTTTATGTCGCAATTTCCTGACATTTAGAACGGATTCAGCCCAAGTATTTTATGTCGAATTATTTTCTTTTGTCAGTGACATTCAGCGTGATGTATTCGTCATTTAAAAACTTCATATTGGATTTTATATACATTTTAGGTAATAGATTTAGATGTGTCATAAAATCTAGAATGTGTCAAAAAATCTTCCTAAGATCCTGTGACGACACAACCTAATTCAATTAATAGCTCAATTTTACCGGTAAACTATCTAAAACACTTACTTCTCAAAAGATGAACGTGAGAGTTCCCAATTTAAACATTTATCTCCTCGAAAAATCGAAATTGCATTATGAGCAGATGGTTCCCCGCGTGCAAATAAGTAGCAATTTCTTCAACCCGTAAACTTCGCTATCGATAATAAAATTTCGAAGGAGAATTGTGAGAGGAAATTCTAACTCCTAATTGCCTTTCGGATCAAAGGTTGTATATTTATTATTCAAACTGTAATGTCTTTGTAAGGGGTGTATGAGAACATTAAAAATAATGATTCGTATTTTAATTCTAATTTTACTGAAGGAAAGAGTTCTTGTCTTTGCTGATTGATATAGCATAAATAATTTTCTGGTAAACTATGGCGCAAAAGAGCGTATCTAAAGCCCACTATAATACACCAAAAATCGTAATTTCCACTAATTATTAATATATAAATTCATTACTAAAATTACATACGACATGCAATGAACTTGATGGCGTTCATTTGTTGGTATAGTTTACAATTGCTGTAATCGCAAATTATATCACAATTACGAATGTGAAATCGAGGTAATTAATCCCTAACACCCCATTATAAACAAAATTAATTTGTTTCCATTAATCACTATCTGAGAACTTAATTATACGTTTCATTTTTCATCGTGATAAACTTCTATAAATGAAATTATACTCATTGCCTAGATGCGTGATTGTCCTTCATTTTTTCATTATTTCCAAGCAATCGCAATGTCCTTAGAGCTGTGCCCAGCCGTGTAATATATCATCACTGGGCGGAATTCGTGGAAATACATAACGAAGGAAGAGAAAAAAATTGTAATTCCCACAAGACTTAATTAACAAACGACCGTTTTCGGCTAAAACGCCTAAGGTACAGTAAATTACATTATTAATTTATTCCTCAGTGCATTTGTTTCGGAAGTTAACGACATCTTGTGGATAAGTACAGAATGACTCATTTATAACGCGGCCGGTTAAAATGTGGATTCCTCTCGGTTCCGGCCTCTGTCTCACGAGACATATGGTAAATATACCGCTTAAGACGTTCCTCTAACCGCTTATTAGGAATTTTCCCCGAACCTAGAAGCACTGCGACCCCCTTCTGCCGATTGTCCACCTCATTTGACAGTCAAATATTGTTTATCTTCTACAGTCTTATCCTCTCTCCTCTTCTTCCTTTCCCTGCCTGTGAGGAGGCCCCTTTTGACTCTTGTGTACGGTTACTTATCCAGTAATATAAAAGATAACGGTATCACGAAACAGAACAATGTTCATCTTACAATTATAGCTCTAAGGTAGAGAGAGATCTTCCCCGTTGCTCTCTTTCCGTCTTATGTCGAGGAAAAAGGTTAAGTAAAATGTCGCTTGACGGTGTTTCACACGTAGTAATATCACGTTTCAAACATATTACTGTGTTGCAGTGCAGTGTTTTATGGGCGTAGTTTTGGAGAAATCATACTCTGTGATAAACTCTTAACCACTGCCATTAAACGTTTAATTATTATATCCTTATTGTCTACCTGGTAAAATATTATGAGATCTCTTTACTCGAAAAGTTGAAATTTCAATGATATAAAGAGAATCAATCACTCAATCAAAAATCAACCAACCAACAATCAATACCAATTTTACGCAGCAACAACTCGCGCACTCTCTAGTTATCCCATCTTCAGTTGCGGTAAAAAAATCAAACTGAAGGAGATTGCTTTTCATTTCAAGTTCGAAAACAAGTATTAGAAATTAAAGAGCTTAAATCCGAGATCTGCTGTTTTCCAACGCGCAAGATGTAAAAAGTTTTTTTTTTCATCCCGGTGTAGGAAGTAGAGATAACTCCCTAGGTAGGAACGACTCCTTAGGTAGAGATGGCTCCCAACCGTCGAGGGGAGACATCTCTACCTAAGGTAGAGATGACTCCTTTCAGATGAAGATTACTCCCCTCTGGTAACTCAGTGTGTCGCGCTGCCACAATGCACTTCCGTTCCGTTTACTGTATTATTTCACAAAATATCGTTATAAACGATATGCTACCAAATGCATTACGCAAAGGATGGGATAGTAACCTATGGGAGTTAACTGTAATTAGGTACAAGTAACTCCACTAACGGAGGGGTGTCATCTCTACCCGGGAGTCATCTGTACCGTTAACACCAGTTCAAACGTTATGCAGGTTATAACGCGGTTTCTCCCTGAATCCCCTGGAAAGTGCGAATTTTATACACACGACGATGATCATCATTGTATGACTTAAGGGTTGCGTCATATTTTTATAAAGTTTAAACATTTTGGAACTAAAAATTAATAATAGAATAATTTATTTGGCAATTAACTATGTTTTCATTTCGCTAATACAATTATCTGCCTAATACTCCAAAAATGGTTTCAGTAAAATAATATTAGGCTTGAAATAGTTAAAATTGTCGTAGTTAATTAACTTTTCTTTCCTTTAACCGGTACACTTGTCTGAGTAGCATTCCGAAACTAACAGCAGTAAAATAAAATTAGAATTAAAAAATGGAGATATCGAAAGAAG
>KZ308256.1:453724-473118 GCA_000376725.2 Ladona fulva
ATTGGAAAGTATATTGTTACGGTATCAATCTGTTCTATCGATTTATCGTTTTACAAGAAGAGAAAAATTCGATATTAAAACCTGGTCGATGACACCCTGATCTTGGATATACTTTCCAATGATTCTATTATTTTCAAATATTTTATTTCAGCTGTGCAGTAAAGCAGTTTTACTTTGGCCTTTATTAATTATCGTTTTCCAAACCATCAAAGGAATATCACCAATAAACCGTTTCCTTCTCGTGTTATAATTTTAACAAAATAACAACTGCTACTTCCAACAAGATACTCATTTACCTTGCCGAAGAAAAATGAAAACGTAAATGTTGAAATATTTACAGTAATAGAAGCCACTAGAATCTCGCGGAGTTTTTATGAAAAAAAAACAAATTTTTTTCTAAAGTATTTAGTCATTTTGTCATTAATGAATGTCTAAAATCTCCAAACATTTATGGTAAATTTAGGTCTTCGGGTTTCCTAGGTTTTAGGGCAAATGATTTTCTCCATTTCCTAGTATCGCCCGTGAAAATAATAAATTCTTCAAATGACTAGTTCTAGCTTTTATATTTACGGTAAGTGGGTGGACGCATAATATCGTGTAATTAAATTGAACTGAAAGTTGAATATCTCGCGGGGAGTATAACGACTAAAGAAGGTGATTATTGTTTGCGCTAGGAATTTCAGTACAGGAATAAGAACTGGATGTATGGGGCTAAGTAATTCAACAAGCCTTCAAATTACCAGCAGTACCGTCTAATCTAAGAAAACAAATCAGAATCGATATCCGCATTGCATTCAAACTGTGCGTCAGCCCAACTAACCTGATTTCTTTAATTGTTGCATGAATCTCCTCTTCTGCGTATTTCGAAACATCAACGACTATATTTCTTTTAGCTGTAACACATTTTCGCATAATCTCGTACATTTCTCTGCTGAAATCTCCATGCATTCCAACGGAAAATTCTTCATAATTCCGATATTTCCCTTTTCGACTTCATGCAACATAAATACCGTATACATACACAGAGATGTAATGGCGTACTTCCTTCGGATTGATTTATGACCTGGTATTCCTTTCTTCTTCGAGTTTTTCCCGCTCATATTTCATATATCCCATGCGTATTACATTTTCTGTAGAGATTCTCTTTACATATCAGACATCTCCTCCCATGTTTCAAACGCAGAAATCCATTGGTACACACTGGTATCCTTAACCAGCTCCCTCATTTTTAACGCAATGTATTTCCCCCCTATATTTCTAAATGTTCCACTTGATGGAATGGTACTAGATGCACCCTTCTGTAAGGTATCTCTTTTGTAAAGCCCGCCTACGGAGGAAAAATATTTATTTTAGTCTGAGGCAGGGCTGAAACATTTGTTTTAGGGTTCGGCGTACAAAATTTGAATAGCACGCCCATCAATTACTCCGATTAGGACGACATTTGAACTCGGTGTTTCCCGCTTCCTAGAAATTTTGGAGCATAAATCGCTCATCACAGAACCACCCCAGTAGTTCAATCAGCCGAATATGCGTATACACTAAGAAAAACTGTCAATAATATCATATTCGAATAGAAAGATTTTCTTATTCTAAAAAATTCCCAATATGGAAACCATAAGTTTCCGCATTGAGAATTTTCTTCATAATTTCCTTAAGGTCTTGTTAAATTGACATTGCATTTCACGTAGCAAGTTTCCAGGTGCCGCTAAATGTCCCGTTAATAAAATTATTTGTTATAACGATAGTTTTCAGCAGCGGAAGAAGAAGTAGTAAGCGCACCAAAAAGACCAAAGGATAAGAAGTTCAGCGACAGAACCAGGTAAATGATGAAAAATTGACAGCAACTGAAGCACTCCGACTTGCCAAAGGAAAATGTCAAATATTTCGAGCTATGGAAGTCTACCAGAGTGGCAATGAAGGAAGATGTGAGGAATTTTAACGAAAGAACTGTGCAAGAAGATATAGAGAACAACAAGAGCATGAAGAAGGTCAGACAACGCCTAGCAATGGGAAAGAAACAAATCTCGGTCGTCCAGAAAGAAGATGGCACAACAACCTCCAATGGACAAGCAATACTGAGAATAGTAGAAGAAGAATACTTCATCAACTTATACTAGTAGATAGAAAATGTTGAAGAAAATAACCAAGAGGAAACACAGAACTCAAAAAATCCCCCCTTTATTCTCGGAGAAGAAGTAACGGAGGCCATCAAGAAGATGAAGAATGGAAAGGCAGGAGGAGCAGATGGAGTTGGAGATGGAATCAGGCAATTAGTATATCTATCAGGCATATATATATCAGGCAGGTATACACTAATTGCCTGAGACAAGGGAGAATTNTATATATATATATCAGGCAGGTATACACTAATTGCCTGAGACAAGGGAGAATTCCGAAGGACTGGAAAATTTGTGTGACTGGAAAGATTGTCCTTTTGCACAAGAAAGAAAGCAAGGAAGATTTCAAGAACTACCGCCCCATCAGCCTCTTTCCTGTTATTTATAAAACGATCATGAGAGTAAGAGCCGCACTTCTGAAGACGTCCCTAGCAGCTGCCCAACCCAGAGAGCAGGTTGGATTCCGCAAGGGATTCAGCACTATGGACCACATCCACACGCTGCAAGAAATTATCAGCAGAACGAACGAATACGAGATGCCACTAGTATTCTGCTTCGTGGACTATGACCAGGCCTTTGACTCGGTAAGTACCTTCTCCACTCTGGAAGCACTGGGAATACAAGAAATACATGCCAAGTACATCCAACTTTTACGTAGCATCTACAAGGATTCCACGGTCTCTATAATGTTGCATGAAGAAACAGAGGAATTCCGTATTGAGAAGGGAGCAAGACAAGGCGACTGCCTTTCACCAATTCTTTTTACAGCCGTTCTGGAAGAAGTTTTTAAAACCATAGACTGAAAGGAAAGAGGCCTACGGATCAATGGAGAGAACATCAGTCATTTCAGTTTCGCAGATGATATAGTACTCTTCGCAACCAACGGTGAAGATCTAGTATCAAGACTTCAAGAACTGAATACGGCGGGGCAGGAAATGGAAACTTATCAAAAACTAAGGTAATGTATAATTCGTTTGCAGCACAAGTACCATCCTACTACAAGAGGTACCCCTTGATGTTTGTTTGGAGTACACTTACCTGGGACAACTGGCTACAGCAGGAGAGAACAACAGGTTTAACGAAGTGAATCGAAAAAAGGATACTAGGATGGAGTGATTTCGGAAGGAACAACCATATTCTGAAGTCGAAAATACCAATGGTCTTGAAGAGAAAGGTCTTCAACCAATGCATTCTACCAGTTTTGACATATGCAAGTGAGATTTGAGTGTTAAATGAAGCAGTAACCCAGCGACGTCAGACTACAGAAAGAAGCATGGAACGATGTATACTTGTAATCACAAGAAGAGACAGGAAACGCAACACCTTGGTGAGGAAGATGACAGGAGTAAAAGACATCATAGATATGGTAAAAATACTGAAATGGATGTAAGTAGGCCATGTTGCTGGAAAGAACGACAACCGATGGACATCAGCAGTTCTGAAATGGATACCAAAAGATTTGAAGAGATCAAGAAGAAGTCCAAGTGTGTGTGTGTGTATATATATTTATATATTAGGTGCGTATATACCCTGTTTGGATCACGCAAAGCATTCTGACTCATATTTGGCTGTTATTTCTGACATTCCAAACTTCTCTCATTCTTTCCCCGTGGATTCTTTTCCTCTCTTCCGTCCACTCTGTCCTTGGTTTCTTTGGGATTTCATTCTCTGATGTCACGTTCCACTTGTTTACCTTGTTTCTGTACGTGTTTCTATCTTCAATTTCTGTTGAGTCTATTCGCGCCCTTTCTAGGTCTGTTCTAACTTGTACCATCCATGGTATTGTGGATTTGACACATTGTATGTATACTCCGGTTTTGATCGGGAAGAGCTCAGAAATTTTGCCCATGAATTTCACTTTAGAAGTAGTGTCGGTCAGTGTCTGTTTGATCAGTCTTAGTGTTTTGGGATCGAATCCTTGTTCTTCTAGGATGTTGAACTGAGATTCTCTATCGATAGAGTCGTACGCCTTCTTGAAGTCTAAAAATGTGCAAATGAGTGGCGCGTTCCTGATTGCTTTGTATTTCAGTACTGTTTTCAGGTTAAAGATTTGTTCTGCACATGAGCGACCAGGGCGGAAGCCTGCCTGGTATTCTCCTATTTTGTGTTTTGTTCTTGTGTTCTTCGGAGAAGACATGCTGAGAAAATTTTGTAGGTAACTTGTAGTAAGGAAATTCCTCTGTAGTAATTCTTTCACATTTCTTATATAGCAGGTGTATGAGAGCACATTTCCAATCGTCTGGTAACTTTTCTGTTTGCCATATTTTCTCGATGATTTGTGTGAGTTCCTGTAATGATTTTTGTCCAAGGTTTCTCAGTAGTTCTGCAATGATACAGTCTTCATCTGATGTCCTGTTATATTTCAGTCTATGTATGAGTCTGTGGATCTCTTCCTTTGTTGGTGGTTGTGATTCTGGGTGGGTATCTGTGTAATTTTCCTTGGTGAATCTGGTGCTGGGTTCGGAGCAATTGAGAAGATCAGAGAAATACTGTGCCAGCTGCTGACAGTTTTCCTGATTTGTTAGTGCTAATTTTCCATTTTGTTTTCTGAAGCACAAATTTTGTGGTGTGTATCCATGGATTTTTCCTGCGAAAGTGCTATAAAAGTCTCTCGTGTTGTAGTTGCGGAAGTTCTCTTCCATGGAGTCTAGTTGGTTCTTCGTGTACTTCCTTTTAGTTTGCCTAATAGTCTTTGCTATTTCTTTTCTAATCTCATTGAAAATCTGTTGACATTCTGGGGTCTTCTTACTATTACACTCCTGGAATGCTTGTTTGCGCTTTTCCAGTCTATTTTAGTCTATTTTCAATATATATAGATTGATAGATGGCAGGGGGTGCATAGCACCGAATCTATCCCGCTAGTACTACTCTGCTGCGATCCTCAATGACCTGGGAGAGAACGACCCGTTGCGCATTTCCTTTTATTTTATCTCGCGTATTTTATGGAAAGATTCCAAGCCAATACCCGTTATGAGATCAAAATTATCTTTGCTTTAGCTTAGTAAATGTATCTAAGAGCTAGTTCGTTTTCAAGTTATCTATAGGAAACTAAACGACAAAAGTAACGTTTTACGGAGGCACTTGGTGATTCTATGATCAGATTTAATTCTAAAAAAATTCATTACATATTCAATTCCATAGGAAAATATTTAGCTTTTGTGTTTATTCTCCTTTCGAAAAATGCATGTACTGTTTATCCTAAGCATTAAACCAAATACCATTATTCACACGTTTCCAAAGTCAAAAATACAAATAACTACAAGAAACTTCCTTTTTACTAGTTAAAAAGGATAGTATTTGGTTAATAATTATTAATTATGGTTAATTAAATTAATGGTTTGGTTAATTTCTAAATAATAATAATATTCGGATTTGTGTAATTTTTAAAGAACCTATGCACGCGTAGTTGAGGAAGCAATGGTCTAAAAACCTGATTGCGGAATGTGTGCCGTTATCACAATCCGAAAAACACAGAGATATTTTCTAAAGCTCTTACTGGTTAATGGTCACACATCCGATATATCGTCGTAAAAATCGTGATACTCCATCTAATCAGCCTTATTTTGAGATGACCCCATTAAATAGAAAAAAGGAACGAAATTCAACTCCCTTATCTAGTATCGAATCGGTGAGGATTTCTTAAAGGGTTTCTCACATACTTTGAGCGATTGCCAACGGAATTCGGTCAGAAGCTACAGTGAATCGCTGCAACTCCTTGACGGAGAGGATCGCTTTCCACTTTTCCAATTTCACTCGCTAAATCTTCTTTCAACGTGTCGCATTGCGAGAAGTACCACCCAATGATCGGTTACCTAATGCATTCGCCTTAATCTCTGAAAGAATTCTTCGCTAGTTTTTCCGGTCAACAGCTGTAGTATTCTCTCTTATATCGGTGTACTATAGAATATGTTAACGGGTTACAAACATTTTATGCTTTGATATTCAATTTGGTTTGAGTAAATGTCTCCTTCATTCGCAGTTCTTATTTTCACTGTCGGATGATAGACATAGGATGAAATTGGACGAGGACAACCTCCTTCATTGACGTTTATGTTAGAGTTGTAGAAAAGTTTTTAAAACATTATTAAATATAGAACTTTTACTCAATTCATTTTCTACGGACAATGAACATAATTTCTCATGGTTGTGCCTTCGAAGGAGACACTATTATAAACGTTAATAATATTTATCCATTTATTTTCAAAATATATATTCAGTTTGCTCTCAGATGGAACTCGCCGATGGTTGATTTACAAGGTAAACGTAGACGTAACAATCTATCTGTCGCACAATTGCTCCAACCGTGAAGTACTTGGTATCTATGGTTGTGGCGCCGAACAACAGGAAAACATTTTACGAATTGGGCGATTATTATAGCTTCATATCTACAAATGATGCTCCTCGGTAAGAACTCCTTTTAGTTATTGACGCAAAGTAATTTGACTGGGAAGGAAATAAGAAGATTCTAAGAGTTGGAAACATTTTGTACCGGGAAGAAAATTAGAGCTTCCATTGGAGAACGACGTGCAAAATTTGTCGCATAAATTTGCCCTTTTACCCGATAGTCTTTCCTCTCTTCGAGAACAATTCTTGAAGAAGATTTACCGTCTCGAAAGAAATCTCTTTGGGGTATAAATGTTAATGAGGACGGTTGTTTTGCCGAAGATCGTTTATCCCGCCAGTCCTCTCAATCCCTCCTACGTGGGACACAATAACCCACTAAGGCAAATGCGTGATCCGCTCAAGATAGGACACATAGATCCAATTCAAAAAATTACGAGTGACTTTTAACAGTCTTGCTTTTACGTGTATCAAAACGAGAATAAGCGCAATTAGAAACATTTAATTTCGGATGTACAAAGGCTGTAACAACATGATATTTTATCCTCTAATTTCGCAAAAAGCGTACCATTTTCGCTTCTTCTATATTACTGTCGATTTGTAGAAACTGAAAATTTTACATGGCCGTGGTACTGACTCTAATCGAATATATGGCATACTATCGTCTTATTGAAGATGAGGAATATGACGCTAATGTAAAAAAACTCGGCTTTGTTTGCACGGTTTACATTCAGAATTAACAAATAGACATAGAGGCTCAATTTGCCACTTGTCCCGTTATAGATCGCTCCTCAGTCTGCAATGCGGAGGCTCAAAATGTCCCTTTGCTATTGAGATTACACTGAATTCGTTACTTCATACTTATTACTCTTCTCGAGAACTTGTCATATGGCGCATATCGAAGGTAACGCGAGGCGATTTTACCATTATTTATCTGGATTAAGAGAATGCACTTCAGCGTGGATGGATTATTTACCGCAAGCTGGAATGCTCTCAAAATTACTCATAAAGACAGTCAGAGTTAACGGAAAAACGACTCGAAAATGATTTTTTGCCGCTTTTGTGCTGAGGTCTCTATAATACATTTTAAGATAGTGTCTCGTGTAAATCTTTGAAGATTAATTATTTTTACACTTTTTTACGAGACTAGTTTCCAATTCATTGCCGATTCTTCGCTCTCTACCATCTACATTTTAAGGGCATAAGAATTATCGTCTATAAATCAGCGAGGCGAAGATAATTTCAACTGAGATTAAGTAAATGCACTTCTTTTCATGATGTAAGTATGGGCTATAATTAGTAGAAAAATAAAAAAATTAACTCGAAATTTTCAAAATAATTTACTTTACTTTACTTTCTTCAATCTTCTAAATTAATAAGTAAAATTATTTTTTATCTTCAATTGAAGTACTTATTGGCCATAAAGATCATAAATTTCCCTAATAATCGATAGCTAAAAACACAGTTAGCATTAGTGAATTATTTGATTACTGAAACTACCAAGAAACCATAACACTGCGATCACAATAAATTGTTGGTTCTAATAATATCCTCCCTCATATCGACATTGTCATTAGATACTTGTTTTCACGTTGGGTTTTCTCTCCAAAACTTGTTCAGATATTTTTTCTCAGCATAGCCGTTATCTTCCGAAATCTTACTGGAATACGTCTCTTTCAGAAATATATTTTACTAAAAGATATTAGTCATTGTCTATCCCACAAATTCGAATTATGAATTGGTAAATTTAACTCCGAGCTTGGAGAAAAACGCCTTAGTAAAACATTCCCCATAATTTTTTGCTTCCAATCTTGATCCGGTTGTTAGCCTTAACAAGATTACCTATTGTGTTACATGCGTTCAACCCCTTTAATTCGGATGCCCGGATCATAAATGAGTATTGGCGCCAAGGGAGAGGCGAGCGGTAGAAGGGATCGGCTCAGGAATCAGTAAAAAGTAGAAAAAACGTTAGCTCTTAGCAGTGATGGGGTCGCGAAGGAGCACCTGCGCCTTTTCCTGTTGGCCTTACTTTTTCCTCTTCTTGCGGCAGCAGTCGTTTGCGGTACGGTCGTGTCAGTGAATCACGACATTCTCTTCTCTTTCTGGGAAATGTCGGAAGTCAGTGGGTCACCTTGAGCATCAACGATACGGTAGTGCCTTGCGGCATTTGAAATATCCTATTAACTCATTTATATTCCTCAAAAGCGAGATCGCTATTAGAACGTCATACTACGGAATCGAAATGTAAATATTTTGTTCCGATTTTTTTCTCCAGTTCACTCCCGGTTTTGCTCCGATCGAATCGGTTTTATTTACTTAGGCTATGAAACAGATTCTTTTAAGTAGTTTTTGAAGTTGAGCCTTCTCGTCCAACGTTAACAAAAATTTTGAATCAATGTCACGACCTTAAATTCATAAAGGTTTGAAATCGATATATAAACGCAGCAAAAGACTACGCTTCAAATATAATATCGATGTAAAGGTCGAGCGTTTATTTTTGATATTTTTCTCACTGGTTCGTATAATTACTTAAGTATTTTTCATATAATTCTGTGTAATCCGAGTTCGAGAGTTAAGAACATAAAATCAAAAAGGAAAAAATTCGTTACTTATTATTTCTTGGTTAATATCTAACAATTTAGATTCTCCGGTTGGGGTTTGCTTTCCAATCCAGTAAAAATATCTGTTAGTTGTCGGTTTGGATCTGGTTCGGTGCTAATTGTGTATAGAGAATATTAATTTGATCCGCTTTCGTGGAATCAGAAACTTATTACAAATCCATCTGATATAGAGGTAAATTTAATGTTAACTTTCACTTACTTCAAAGAATCTATGACTTAGTTGCCAAGATTTCATATTTCTCTTTCTTTATTGACCCCCTATTTTTTGCTTTATGGGCGTTGCAAATTAGAAGTTTGTTTTTGGTAATTTGAAGATTACTCCCGGACTTCGGCACCATGAGCGTTTTATATTTAAGCTGTGGATGAATTATCATCCTTCGTTTTATATACCATGTTTGCGGAATTTCACGCGTTGAGAATAAAGTTGTACGTGATTTTTGCAGAAAATTTTTCACGTTTTTGTTCAAGTGGAAACAACATGAAAGAACGAATAAAATGTTAATACGAAAAATCGGCCGCTGACACAACTAACCTACTTAAAATATTATCTTGTAGAGTAGTAAGAGAGTAGCAAATGCACTGATTTCAAAATAATTCATTGTCACTATTTGCTTAGATATCTTAGTAAAACCATTAGGTACAATTCCAGGAATTTATTGAAACGGTTCCTTCAAAATCTCGGCCACCACGATATTTCATAATATATCATAAAACCTTGGGAAAAATCAAAAAAATAAAAGTTACTTTTTATATTGGAACATAATAGCGTCTTCAACTAGGGACGAATAAGAGGACATTTTCTGTTTGGAACGAAAATCGAGCTTATCTCTTGATAAAAATATTATGAAGTGCTTTAATGTGATAGATTTAAAATTAAAACTTATATTCTGTTAAGCAGTAATCATAATTTGTCCAAGAGCAAATGAATTTAATATAAGTTTCCTTTTTATTCTGACAGTTGTATATAAATCTGTCGATACAAGCAGTTTTCCTTCTTAATTATCCCTCACTTATTGTATCATCCTCAGATGTAAATATAGATCCATTTCAAGCTGATATAAATTTAGTCTGATTCGTGAAATTTATTGTTATAATTAAACATTCAAAAGCGTTTTTATTGGGAGCTTTTCATCATTTCTGATTCCATTTTTCTTAATAGGGTTGAAGATTGGGGATTTTCTCACGTTGCGTCATAGTTTCCTTACGGTTCCAATCCTCGTGTTATTTCTCCGTATTTGGAATGTAAGGAATGAAAGGAAACCAATTATAAAATGGAAATTCGAGGGAAAATTTCGCTTTTGCCACTTTTCTTTGTCTTAATTAATTCTTATCTCTTCATCAAGCCAAGCTCCTTCGCGCTTTTAAATGCCCTTCCTTACGATGGAGCTTTTCTTTATCTGTTTCATTTTAATTTCCTTCGCTACCATTCACCGTCAGTCAGACGGAGGACGGAATGATATGAATATTTCTATAAATAAATCTGACTCATTGCCAACGCGGAAATTTGTCTTTCCTTCAGTTGATATATTCCATCTATAAATCCACATTTTGTCATAACTCCCACTTATCCTCAATTTCTGCTTGTAAATATTTGAGTGTCAATTGTCGCTATGTAAAAATCTTCATTCGACGAGTAACTGGGCGATGTCATTGGCTATTAATAATGAAGAGCACACTATAATTATTAATGAACATCATTTTCCAGGGTGGAACTTAATTTAAAATACTTACGGGGTAATGCGGCGATTTAGATTATCGACGCGAGTTTGACTGAATCCCCCAGACGCTAAATATAAAATCATCATTGTAATATGATTAAGGTAGAGTAACCGCTAGGGTAATTAGCTGCCAAAGCTGATCTTTTATGGGCGACTCACGAGAGTAAACTAATAACCTGGTTTTCATTCCAACTGTAATTTAAGGATAATTTTGTGGCTGTTTATCATGGAAAAATGACGTGAGCGTTTAAGTTAATATTATCAAACAATTTCCCCCATTTATGAAGCACAGGTCCATTAGAAGGTTTTAGTTTAATTTAGTTCCGTAAATAGGAGTGCCATGTCCTGTCTTCTTTTCCCCACAATAACTGCTATTAAATAACGTCGTCCTCTTAATAATTTTATTGTATCTGTTTGTAAATATATTGCGATATTCGAAAATTAAAGCGAATATTCCATTCTAATATAGCCCTAGGAGGGTCTCGTAATATTATTATTAATGAAGTTTATTACATAAAAATATATAAGTCCTCCGTAACCAGTGTGGGAACCTCGAAGTGGAGAAGTTATACAGCTTATTTTGATTCGAATGCTTTCGAAATGCAATCGGTTTTAAAAATCTCTGGTTTTAGTGCTTTGTTTGAAGTAGATTACGTAATACATAAATCCGATAAAGTTATTAGTACATTTTCCCCCCTTTTCTATAAATATTTCCTTGATGGAGCTATTTGGATCTGCAAGTGAAATAGTATTTTCAGAAACCTCTACCACGAAGAGACAGCTTAGCATCGATTGGAGGGATAGGATGGAGATATGGAGATGGAGAATTTGTAATATGTGGAACAAATTTTGCATTTCGCTGAAAATAGTAATAAATTAGCCCTTAGTGTCGCTACTAACGCGTAATTGAATTATTGATGAATATTAAGGGAACATTAGGTAGAATTCATCAGCTAATTTATTAGCTTGACTATCACCGCGTGCAATATGCCATCTGGAAAACAATTCTAATGGAGTGATAGGCCATTATTAGTGGTAAATTGCAACCTCCACAATCTATTTAGGGAATGAAAAAAACTAAAATAATACGCGTAAAAATTGCTAAATATGGGAAACGTAAACTATTCAAATAAAGAGAAATTAGAAGTGTGTAAGTAATGCTAACTAATCTTTCGTCAGAGTTAGATAAATACTTTATTTTTAGTTCTGACACAATTTCCCATTATTGTAATGTGGAGTTAAGAATTCAGCAAGTTTTAACTTGAGTAAGCAAAAGATGAAATCATCTTCGAGATGAACGTGCTTGATAATACAGCTTTCGCTTCCACATTAGCATCCTCATTTCCGACGCCATCGAGTGGAATGTATATTCAGCCGATAGCGAGTGCATTTGGAAAGAAAATGAAACAATACAATATCGCGTTCGAACGATGTTAATTGCATGACATAATGCAACCAATTTGGCGCTGCATATTCCCTTTTGCGACATTTCTAAGATAATTAGAATGATGGGAATTCAAGCGATGTATTTCACACGGACGGAGCTAGGGTAGGTCACATTACCGATGATGACTCAATTCGCCAGCGTTAAGTTTGTTTGCTGGGCTCATGCTGGGTCGCTCGGTCTTTAAACGAAGTAAATTCTTGCTTCCTTGTAATTACATGACGAGGTGATGATTCCGGGAGGTTCAAATTTTCTGTGCTACATTTGCTCGGGAATTGGTTCCATAATACATTGTTACTCGGTGCTAAAGAGAATTGTCCGCGAGTAAATTAATCGAAAAGAAAATTCGAGGACTAGATGTGCATTAATGGAATGCCAATGGCTGGAATACATAAGATACTACTTGAAATTCTTCCACTGCGCCGAAAGATTCGCGTCTCCAAATTTTTTAAAACGTTTTTGGAATGGAAGCGTAGTATCCTTGAACTATTCTGCTTAAATACATCAGTTAAATCGCGGATAACATGGAATAAAATTATTTTTAATTAAAAAACGTTAGTTGACATCTTAGATCTTTTTTCAGTAATATCGAGCAATTATTTATGCCTAACTCATTGTGGCATGATTTTCTGAAAATATGTTGCGTAATAGATGTTGTAATAACATTATAATATGTTTGCGGAATTTTATTGGGCATAGGTTTTAATCAGTAACCCCGTATCAACGACCCGAAAATTAGTTTTATTCATTATCTCTCTTATAAAGTAATAAAATATTTATTGGTCTGTCTAATAAATAATAACACGAACAACTTTTACATCAGAAACCCAGTAGGAAAATCACTGCTTTACATTTGAGAAAATACGTTTTATCTATTCTTTTTTCTGTAGATGTTTTCTCCTAGCATTATTTTATATAGCAAATCTCTTATATTCTATTAAGATATATGGCCATAAACAGAAATGCAGTCACCAATTCTGAATGAAAAGAACATCTGTAGTAAAGAACTGTCCGCAACGTGAAATTCGTAAGAAGGGGTTTGACATCTCATAAATGATACCTTCCCATCAGTTTTCAATAAATCAATAAATCGCTCCCTGAGAAGTGATTGTGGAGAAATCTTTTTCAAGAAATTCTGCTGTAAACCAGTAGCACTTTTTTGGCTTAGGATTCAGTGCCGAGGTGAAGAATGAAATATGACCAAGGCAATACATTTTTGCGATGCCGGTTAACTACTGATCTAAGAAGAAAATAATAAAATTTGAATTATTATGACTTAATTAAAAAAGAAATGAGTTTAAACATTGGATTTACTCTGAGATAATTACTTATTTAATTCAAGAAGTATGACAATTCTCAGTTGTTTTTTTATATGAGTATTATAGTTTTTCATTGTGTAAATTTATGTTTAGGTCAATGAATAGCAGTTGATGATCACATTAAGTGTCGTGTATGTGCTATCCATCACTATCTTTACTGCGTTTATTCGTCTGCGTAATGTATGATACGTCCAAATCTTTATGATCAAACATTGCTGTGGTAAAAAAAATTCATTATTATATCCTAACATTGAAGACACGCCAATCAGCAATTAATATGTGCTAGATTATGGTTCTGTTAACTATAACTGAATAAAAACTCTGTTTGGTTATTTTGAAGAGTATTCATCATTTCCTGTAATGGGCTTTATTGGAATGGCAATGTCACCAATAACTTCCTCTAATATTTTTGATACCTTCGGCAGTTTATACTTGATATAATGTTATGAACGTGTTTGGTTCGATCCGTTCCCGATTGAAGAGAAAACAGCTTTATAAGGACTCTTTCCAATTTCGGAGTTTTTTTTCAGTGGACATAATTTAAGCTGAAAAATAACCCTGCAATTAACGGAAAAATCCATTTTTGGACGAATCGGTTAAGCCTCGTCAGTTGAATATTTATCTCTATCTATCACATCGATGTTACGTCCAGCCCAGTATTTTTGCTGATATTTTCCTTGATTAATGCATTCTATTGAGGGATAGTTCATACATCGGCTGAATTGTGCAACTGGAAGAGATTGATGTTGTTATGTCTCTTTGTGAAGAATTGTTTCACATTAATCGGAATCTACATCCTACCTTTGCAAATCGGGAAATTAATGGATGGCCTGCTTCGGCTATATCCATGACAGTCATAATTAACCGTCTCTGGCTTCTTGTTATACTCCCCAATAGCTATAGGGAAAACGGCCCTTATATCTTTCCGTCGGGCACTCGAACACCATAGCTTAATCGAAACTAAAGTCTCTTTCGATGTAGGTCTCATCGCTGAAGTTGCCAGTAACGGGTGTTTACAGCTATTATCAAATTAACTACGTCAAGTATGCTTTAGATACTCGACTTCTGCCAAATTTGCCGTTCATAAATGAGCGAGACAGCTTACAAGAGAACAACTACCGTAATTTTATTTAGATAGACGGAGCGCATACATTCGCCGGTAGGTAAGTAAATAGGCATAATAGTTTAATTATTTACAGATAAACAGCCAATCCATGTGATCGTTGTTCGTCGGTTAAAACATCGCCGATGGAATTAAGGTGATTTTTCCGTGCATAAAAGCTTACGGAATTCACTAGCTCTTCGCATCTACTCAAGTTTCTTCTTTAATGTAGGAATTTCAATCTTGCAAGACCATTCTTGCAATTGGATAACATGTACAGTATAACCCGGTTAAGGCGTTTTTCGGGCGACCAGGCGAATATCGCGTCTTAAGCGGGATAACGTTATACCCGGGTTGTATAATGCAGGTTGCCTTACACAATATTTTTGAAGAATGGTCTGCTGATACTGTGAATGTTATTATTTGATCGGTTTACAAAGGAGCAAAATTAACGTACTTGATGCAAACAATGAGGAACGATAACGCACGTTTTTCTTCGTTTCAAAAAATTATATTTGTTATTATTACTACTAAGAATTTCATTTTACATGCCAATTCAGTGGAAGAAGTTATCAATCCTAGTTTACTGTATATAGCTTTTAGCATGGGGCAAGCCGGATAGGGTAATTCTCACCATATCTTAGAGGTAAAGTCTACTCCGAAGGTGGGATACAGATTGCTCTGTTTTGCCAATTCTTCCTTTTCTTCTCAGTAAATAAGTCATCGGAAACACGAGAGTCAGAAGGAACCCCGTTAGAGCAAGGCAGAAGAGGAGTGATAACGGCGATACAGATAATGTAAATAACTTTTGGTCTATCAAATGATAAGATTCGGTTAAAGCGGGCTGTAGCGCATCCGTGACGGGCAAAGTTCGCGTCTTAAGCGGGAATCAGAGTGTCTCAAGCGGTATTTTTACCATGTGATTGGTGTGTTAGGGACCGGAATCTGTAAAAAATCGTTTCCTACGGAATGATGTTGTAAAGACGCCGCTGTAAGAAATAGAACATTTTTCTTCTTTAATTCCTTTGCGTCATTGGTTGGGTAAAAAAACCATTATTGTAACCAACTTTTCCTGTTTCGAAACCTTAGTATAGCGGCTTTTTGCAAGAGTTGTCTAATTTAACTTCATTTCATGTCGTAAATATATAGATTGCGATTTATTATATTTTTCGTTCGTCATTGTTAATAAATAGAGTTATATCCTCGTGAAATTAAGTGAATATCATAGAAATTTATTTTATACTAAACTATAAACTTAAATTATATATGATTATGTCTATATCCTAAATCATAATTCTTTTCTGTTGGAAAAACATCTGGGAGCTGATCACTTTAAACATGGCTAAATTAAAAAAATATCGAACTAGAGATGGAACTCGTTAATTCCTTAAAGGGAGCAATAAATATGGCAGAGAAATACCTCTGAGATGAAGTACAAGAGGATTCGAATAAATATTGATAGGAAAGAAACGAAAATAAAAGTACGGAACGAAGGGACCAGGAGTGCGACGATACACAAAATTATAAATGCTATACGAAGATCCATCACAGTCATCCTTGATTATAAAAAATGGCTAAGGAAAGAAAACCAAACTTAAATCCGTTCATATCCAAGGAGCTCTGCGATTCAATTAGTAAATTTTTTTCGCTGCCTCTCTCGAAACTTGAGTTAAACTAGATGTTTAATTTAAGCACAAATACTTCATTATTGTAAATAATTCAACTATTTACTCAAAAACCTTATTCTTTCTTGAAGGCTGTTTACTAATTAGCACACTTTTAGTTACGAGTAAGGCATAAAACTACGCTTACAATAGTTAAACGCGATTGAATACTTTTATCTTTATTCTAGCAATTTTACAAAATTGCATGTTGCAACCGGTGCACTAGATTTTGGTAACTGTCACAAATAATGTCATGAATATGGCTGTAGGAAGTTGATAAATATCTCGAAGTTAGGCTATAAATGAATACAGTTCATTTTACGGTCAACTTTTGCTTGACAAACTTTCATTCATATTTCTTTTTGTGATTGCTTTCTACGTTTAATGGATGAATTTCAACAACCTATGCAAGGAGACGGAAAATGTTGAAGAGGCAAACCAAGAAGACAGAAATCACGAGATATCCTATTATCCTCTCAGAAGAATTAACAAAGCCCATAGAAAAGATGGAGAATAGAAAGGCACGAGGAGCAAATGGAGTACTGGCGGAATATCTTCAAATTGGTGCGACGAAGATTGCTACTATTTTAGTGCAGTTATTCACTAATTGTCTTAGGCAAGGGAGAATCTCCAAGAAATGGAACCATGCAAGAATTGCTTTCTTGCACAAGAAAAGATGGAAGGAAGATTTAAAGAATATTCGCCCTGTCAGCACACTTCCTGTTGTTTACAAAACATTCATGAGGGTAATAGCTGAATGACTGAAGATGAGCCTGGATGCTGCCCAACTCAGAGACCAAACGGGATTCCGCAAGAGATTCAGCACTATGGACCACATCCTACGCTGTAGAAAATTGTCAGAAGAACAAATGAATACGAGATGCCACTTGTACTCTGCTTCGTGGACTATGCGCAAGCATTTGACTCGGGCCTACAGATAAATGGGGAGCCTATCAGTCAGCTGCGTTTTGTAGATGATAGTACTCTTCGCATACAAAGCAGAAGATCTAAGATTTGGGAATCAATCATAAATTTAACATATGACGATTCATAATTTCGATATGCTAAATTAAAATATTTACTATAATATTGCAAAATATCTTATTTTCATTTAAGAATCAATATTTCAATTGCCATCATAGATGTCCCTTGGCGCCTTGTTTATTTCAAATGTTTCTTCAACTTTATCTCTTTCAAACCATTCAATTTTGGGTTTTTATACAGAAAACCGAAGACAGCTGCGTGTTGTTCGATACGATAAAACGTTTTTTCTATTTAAACTCTATGTTGATCAATGAGGGCAGAAAACAGTCTCCAAAATACCTAATTTCTTTCGCCATCTTACAAATATGAACCTTTGTTGTCGGAATCTTGCAGATATTTTGCATATCTTGTCTTATTCTCACGAATTCGAACTGATTGAACGATTAGTGAGTCGTAATATACGATTCATCCTCTAATATAAATGTAGTTCTAAGACTTATTGTCAGAGTGAAGAACTAAAAACTATTCCAACTCGTTCAATTCGTTAAACTACGAGTCTCAAAACAAAAAACTCAATCGACTAAGTTGTCCTTATGTAACATTTTCTATAATCATCGTGATTTGGTCGTGCCTTTCTCCATTCTAATTATTACTTTTATAGATTACGGTTAAGGGTCGTGTGGTATGAGATTATGAAACGAAGGTGGAACGAAAGGGGTTGGGATTCACTACATTAGATGCTTTCAGAGTAGAAGTCGGAAGAAAGCAATACATAAATGTGACACGGGTAGCCGAACTTGGAGGATATAAATAGTAGTTACGCACGCCATCGCTTCAGACGAAAAGATTCTAATCATTTCAACATAGATCAATGGTGTCCAATCTTTTCTTTACTCACCACCCACCGTTGTACAGTGTACTTTCTCTACTGCCCTACAATGTCCCAATAAAGTAGTTCAGCGCTCATGAAGGTTATCACAGAATAAATAATTTATATTAATAATAATATTTATAGAGATTCTCTGTGCACTCTCTGTGTGTAGATTTAATAAACGGGCATAAAAATGCCCTCTTTCTATAGGATACATAAGAAATACATAGAATAGATAAAAAACATACATTTTTAAAGGATATATAAAGAAATAGAACATAAAAGATCACAATATTGATAAAAATAGTTATAGTACATAGTATATTATTTACATAGGACAGCCAAACATGGATGCATAAATTGTTTTTTTGGTCAACTGGAATGTAAAATAGGACTGATTTTTTAAAAATATTGTCTCCCAAATAATTACAATGCAAAAGTAGGTAGTGCATACAATGTAATTGAGGGAACATAGTAGACAATTTTGTACGTGGTAACATTAGCGGAGTTATCCCTGTAATCAAAATAATCGATCTTATGATAACACATATCAGGGTCGCCTTATCGAAGTACATTTGAATAAAATTGATCGTGAATTCTCGCACATTGAATGTTATCACTCGACTGCCGATTTTATCATCTACAAATAGTTAGCGCCCACAAAAGGGCGATGGAGTCCAGGTTGGCAATACGGATTAACTCCGCAATATCAGAAATGCATTATTGGAATCTAGAAGATTACATCGAGGGTATTATGCGTAATTAGAGCGAGAGATTGGTCTCCAATGAGATGACGAATAAAAGGAAGAGTAATGCAAACATCCCACGCAACGAGATACCTCCATGTTCAGCAGGGACTAAACCGGTGTATATGATTCTAAAAATTATGACTGAGGGAAATGTCCTTCTTCTTCGTAGAGATATTCTAATTTTTCTTTACATAGAGTAAGGCACTAAATCTCAAGAGATGTAAAATATCACAAAGCTTTAGTTTAAATGTATCATAAGGGAGTTCGTGTTTGAAATGCATCTGTGCTAAAACAGAAAGTATGGGATTTGTGGAAGAAAAAAGTGGTTTACACAGAAATTAAGGAAAATTTCAGTCTAAAATGTCTCCATGTCTTCGATTGTCACGCATTGGTTAAACAGTCGAGTTATAATGGATGCAAAGTTTTAAGGGATTACTATATATATTTATATATTGATTTATTTG
>KZ308256.1:475741-607199 GCA_000376725.2 Ladona fulva
TTTATCTAAAAAATGTTCAGAATAAACTCACAGCGGGTCTACCAAATTTATTTTCTGATTCTTAATTTATATTTATTTCAGTCCATTACAAGATTCTTTGGTGTAGTTCAGATTCAAGATGCTCAGGTTTCAATCAATTGTTCGATAAGTTTCTCAACACGATTTCTCTGCATGTCAAAGGGTTTCCCGAATTTGCGAGTTTCACGACATCCATTTCCGTCGCTCGTGCCGATGTATAGACGATTCGCTCATTCGCTGTCTCCTCTCCTTTCACTAAACATTTCCTTTTTCATTTCCTCTTAAAACAGCGCTACCTCGTGAACTAAGTGTTAATTTAAAGATGATTTCCAGGAGTCTTTCCGTAGTGGCGGGAGGCAGCTTGAAATATCTTTAAAAATGTGGATTTAAGCAAGTCCGTTTGTGAATACATTAACTCATTTAGACAATGCCTTTTCCTCGCCCTCACAATTAGGGCGTAAGATCAAAGAAAGAACGCGCTGCTTACCGATTAGTGATGCAGATAAAAGGGAGAGAATGACAGCTTACCACATCTTGTACCGCGAGAAAGGAAGGATTTATCATTTATTCCGGGGCTTCTTGTTATCATTTCCTCTGGAAAGTCCGTAGGGTAAATTTCAAGGCGTGGGACGGGGTCGATATGTGGTACTAAACGCTTAACTCCCTGATTCACCACCTCCTTTATGGGCTACTCCATTTACCGCTATGAATTATTTTCGCTAATTTAACGCGGATCCTATTTACAATCCTTTGCCCCTGGTACTTTTAAGGATTGTCATCCCAAGCAAGCGGGTTATATTTCAAAGGATTTTTTCCCGTTTAATTAGAAGAAAGTACTATTTTAGCTGTCATTTTTCTCTCTGTCGCTCGCTTTTTTCGCATTTGTTTCCTCTTTCTTCAAATGGTGTTTTTTCTTTCAAAATATTCGGGTTTATTAAGAGAAAAGGAAGTTAAAAATCTTAAAACGTATGTAAATTGTGTGCTTCTATGTTTCATGTACAATATTTATGATTTATGAAAGTTGTCTTGGGGATGTATTCATAGCTACGCCCAGCCTATATGCCGCCCGGGTTCGAGCATAATTTGCCGCCCCTTAAAATAAAATACTAAAACCATACCTACATTCCCTGATTTGCAGTTAAAAATAATGTTGTAAAACTTTGTAAAAAGTGTTTTATGACTTCGTTCCCCAGCTTATATTGGTCACAAAACATCAGTATGCATATTCCGCATCCTGACGTAGTGAATGGTCATAATGTGTTAATAGTTCACATTCCTTTTGAACATTCATTTTGAGTATCATTGTCTTAGCAGCAACAGTCTCCGGAGGTGTCTATAAAATTGACAAAGCTGTTTGCAAATTAGAGAAGACTCTGATCAAATCCTAATAAATTCACACTCCAAAACCGGAAGAAGATTTATTCTTGGTACCAGAAAATCTTTTATTGATTCCAAGTCTTTGATTAAACCCATGGCACAGATATTTCTTTCACATCTTGAGCTATTCATAATTCTTTCCTCTTAATGTTTGCTAATATTAAATTTCACATTAGAAACTTTTCTACATTAGTCAAGTGTGTCACAGTTAGAACAGCAAATAATGTTGTTGTAATAATGGTAATGGTTGCCTAAGTTTGTTGCAACCCTTTCGGTGGCGCAGCCCAGGTGCGATACACCCATAAGACTCTGGATGTATTCATCAGTTGCTCTCCTTCTTTTGCAATTCAGAAGTAATGTCGTTCGAATCGGTTTAAGTCGTAATTCATCTAAAGATTCTTTCGAAATTCTCTTTCTCATTTCAAATTCTCAAATCAAATCTAACTTATACATAGGATACATTGCTATGCAGATGAGATTAATTGAATGAATAAATAACTATGGGTAAATATCGTAGTTTAAAGGCGTATTCATTGATATTTATTATCATATATGTCAAGTCAACATGGTTAATAAAAATACTTAAATAAGCCGAAATACTATGAAATTCCTCACTAGGGTAATACATCTTTCATACAACTTGGACCTTATTTTTATGTCTAGTTTACAATAAATTTTTAAAATAGTATAAATCAAGAAGCCTTGGTTCTCAAAATTGTCCAAATTTATTTTAGTATATCATAGGACAATCTTCTTTCTATGTAAGCTTATGTAATGTGAAAAAAATTGGTAGTCATTTTGTCTGAAATAGATATTTTATTGAATGAAAGAAAGTTTTAGGGACGTTTAGATTCTTATGTTTGAGAGAGGAAAACGATATTTTTATATCTTGGAAAGGAACAATAATCATAGTTCATTATGGGCAGAATCACCTTTTCTTAAAAATTATACATGGATGAGTACATACTATACGATGTAAACGGAGAAGAATAGTTACGTAAGCAAAAGATTTGTTAGTATATATAAAATGTGCTAATATGATGAAAATCGTTTAATTTCAATGGATATTCGCTTTTGTCGTTTGCGCAAGGAAAATGTGATTGGTATAAAACGTTCTTCGAATGAGAGATCATAAGAGATAAGGAACAGTATCGGAGGGATTCCCGTTATTCTGTGGCCCTTTCCACCGATTTCGGATCTCTCATGGCACCGCATCGCGTTCACTAACGAAAGTTGCCAATGACCCTCTCGCGAATTCATTGCAAAATGAACTTCGTTCCCAGCGCTGGGTTCCACCATCTACGTTTTCAACCCGTATTATGAAGCGGCGGTTCCGCAGCAATGGGGGGCGTCTCAGTAGCACGGTTGCAGCGCTTTACTCACAAAACATCCCTCCCTCACATTAACGTTTTCCTTTCGTAATGGCCGAGTGTAAAATCTCTCACCTTTCGCATAATCGATCGCCTTTCTAATTGCAAACCCTAATTTTGCTCCTGAGACACTAGGATCTCTAAGCTCAGCATTTAGGAGCCTGAGAGGGGTGTCTAATGGTGCGTGTCGGCAGAAGGATGCGCAAGGGCTGGAGAAAAAGGTCCCAGTGGATGTACAGCACAATGCAACGCACTCTAGAGGAGCGAAAGAAGAAAGTATCGACTTTTTCTCAGTCGGAATATTTGTGAATGTGGAGCACCTCGCACGTTGCTCCAGGAGGGCCATTAAGTCCGGTATATTTCAACTCGTTTTTCTCTCGCACAGCGCGAATTCCGCCCACGCTGATTATCACCGAAGGGGAGCAGGAAAGTTCTTCCCCCCTCGGCGATTGGGTTAGGGTTTTAAAGGCTTATCTACGGAGAGAATCCGTAATTTGTTTGGGATTTGGAATGTCAATGCATGCCCAAGTCGCGTGTGACGGATCCGGGAATCTCTTTCCTAAGAATGGTAACGATGAGCTAAAACTCAATAGTTTTGTTCGAGATGAGCTGGTTAGAGATATTTGTGTGTGAAATCTAATTGTGTGAGTAAGCAGTTGTTTGAATGTTCATTTTGTTAAATAAGCGTTGCATTCTCCATACTTTGCTAAAAATTAAACCTACATCATCTTAAGTATTATCGTGAAACAGAATGAAGAACTGTTTCGTCGACGAAAAGCGTCATGGGGATCCGTGAGGTAGTGGAACCCGTACTAAATATGTGTAACGGCCTTCTGCTGCTAACTGATATGATTGATCCAAAATTGAATTTATCCAATACAATTTCATGACCGTTGATCTAATGTTAAAGTTTTATCCTGAAATATATTTTTTCTGATGTGCCTGAAGAAGAACAAAACATACGGAAAATATTTCCGAAGTGTGCTTTTAAATTTCAGAGCAAAAAGAAAAATTGGTTTGAACCGGTTCAGTGATGGACCGAATAGGAATTGTACTAAAGTTACTGTCTTTAATTGAACCGAAGTGAAAACTGGAACTGAAAATATTAAGAACCTAAGCCCAGGTGAAAACGGAACACTTTAAATATTTGAGTTGAGGAAGTCAAGCCGCGTTGAAAGGAAAGCCGTAAAAGGACGAAATAGGCCGCATAGGGCCACAAGGTCTAACTATCCTCAGCTCTACTTAATTATTCTTTGATAATCATTGATAAACCTGCAGTTCAGTATAATTCAGAGTTTTCCTTTTATAATTTCATTGTAATTAATGTATTTACTTATTTGGAGATTTATTCTAGATATATTACCCAACGATTGGTTCCTTAAAAATTGCGACAAGTAAGGAGATTTTGCGTCATACTTGTCATATCTTTGTCATACTGATCTTTCCTTCTCTACCCCGATTACCGATACGCTTGAAAGTCGTCTAATTTTCTTGGTTTCTATATTTCTCGGTTTCTGCCTCCTATTCCCACTTATGCAACTCTCTCACGTTTACGGGGATCTATTTTCCCCAAATCCGACCAATCCTAGTTTTCTCGAGGACCTCGGGCGACATATTTCCAAACATCGCTAAGTAATCGGTATACGGACGGAATACTTAAATCCTTTTCCGCTAGGTGGCCCGTAGGGGATCCACGAAGCTGGCGAATTCAGTCATTTCTTCCTGCACGATCCCGATTCAAAGTAATTCGATCCTGACGTGTAACTTGAAATTTAAACCACATTTTCTTTGGCAAAATTAAAGGTTGGGGTTTTATTTTCAGTTGCAACACTGGCAAGGGAAATATACGTCTACAGATGTCCTGGTTCCCCTGTTCCAGATTTATCCCAGATTTCAATCACCGATAGATAGTTATTTTTATAAATTTGGGGATATCCGAAATATGAAATGGCTTGAGGATGCGTAAGTCCAGGTTAAGTCTATGATCTTTATTTCTTTACGAGGATAATGTCACCGTTTTATGCCAAAGGTCTCTGGCAAGACAACAAACAGGCGATGAACGAAAAACCATGCTCATCTTAACATTACCAGGGGTGTAAAGCGATCCGATAATAAAAACCAAAACTGAAAACAGTTCTTTTTTGTTTGGATAATTAGCTCATATTCTAATTGTTAATAAAAGCTGTCACGTTTATTGCTCATGTGCAACGGCGACTCATGACTAGCTTGTTAGCATGCATATTTTAGTTAATAACTTAACACCCAAACTCTCAATATCATGAGATCCATCGCGCCAAACTGGAGCGAAAACGAAATTTAGTATTTTTATTGAACGAAAACTGGAGCTTTGATTACAGTTCGATACCTTGGTCACTCTAGCTATCTATAATTTGCTTCCGTAGTTACAATAACTAAACTGAGTTCATTGGCAGAAGATTAAGGATTAAATTAGTTGGGAAAATAAAATTCACTATGTAAAATTCCACAGGAGTACATGTATTTTCACGACCGGTTTCGAACAGAGTTAGTTCATGATCAGGTGATGTTCATCAGGAAACCTGATGATGAACTAACTCTGTTCGAACCGGTCGTGAAAATACATGTACTCCTGTGGAATTTTACATAGTGAATTTTATTTTCCCAGTGATGGAGTTCCACTTAGTTAAGGCTTCTTCTATAGATTCGCTTACATTAGTTCATTTGAAGCTAGTTTTTTTACATTTTCTGCGTTTATCCCTTGAATTGCAACGTAAACCACCCACTCCTCGGTGTTCTGTCTTGAACCGCCTTTCCTCTTTGCGATTTTCCCTGGTAAGGTTCCGGGTTTGTCGCGATGTCTACTTAGATCTTTTGTAATTGACGTCTGGGGACCTTTCATTCCCCCGCCGTATCTCTTCATCTTGCCTTCCTGTACTCCCACTCACCCTTGACACTTTGAATTTGACAATTCCTCCATTTTTATCAACCTCTTGCTCTTGCTTGCCTGCCTTTAGTATTAGGCCGTCTCCGAAATCTCGCGACAAAGCGAATTGTTGAGACTGGAGAATGGAACTAGGATGAGAGTTTTGTCGTCCACGTCTTTGTCCTTTCAAAGTAGCGCTAAAGCTGGGTTCAAGCCTTTCTCTACGCCGTTGCTAACTATAACTTCCTTTGTACCAGCGAGAAAATGACGATAATCTCGGTAAAAAGGCCGTTCGTAAGTAAAAGTGAGAAAGCGATTGCAATTTACAGGAGAATGTAAAGTTTCCTTTAGGAAGTGAAAGTTCCAAACGGAATATTTTCGCATATTCCGAGGCTTATTTGGAGAGAGCGCTCCTTGTCGAAGATAACAAGCGCTCAAAGGTTCTCTAATTCATATTATTTAAATTTTTTCGGCGTACAAACTATGTTTATCCTGATTCGGCATTATATACGAAAGGAACAGCTGCGATATACGCCATATGTTGTGGCAGCGCAAAGTTTTTGTTATATTGTCCAACAGCCTTTCAGAATAATGAAGCAATTATATACTTGCCAATAAATTTTTATTTTCTATTCACATCATTTAGAACAGTTTTCACTTTATTTTTGGAACGTCTACGTAATTTCGCCGAAAATTAATTTTATTTCTTTAAGGAATCAGAAACAGAAAACAGCTCTACGAGTCTACAATATTCTAAATACTTCCTCGAACGTAGGTAATCAGTCAAAAGTACTTTGTTAGAATACAATCATCACAGTTGTAGCTTTATTTACAGTCATGCAAAAATAGGTAAACTCCTGGAGTTTTATTACAGCAATGCTAGGAAGCACCGCCAAGTATACTTTCGAATTAAATTCTTTAGAAGTAATTAACTTAACTCTGTTTGGATAAGCTCTTGGGTACGTTATGTGACGTTAAATACCGGTATGATTATTAAGAATTCCATTTATAAATACATTTATTGTAATCACACGAATATATTATTTTATTTGGAACTAAATCTCTCCTTTTCATATCTTGATATAAGTGATTCTGAAATTACATTACCGCTTACGCTCTTGTAAATAATGATCATTGTAAAGTTTCCTCTAAGTGTCATTCCTTCAGATGAAGCACAAATTTGATAATAAAATTTTTTAAATATAATTGGTGTTTTTGATTAAACTAATTGCGTAGTAAACATGGAAACATGGAATTTCATGTAAAACCTCTTGGAACGACTAATGACAACTGTGTGTTGATCTAACCCTTACGAGGCAATACTTAACATGAAGCAATTCTGTGAAATTTTCTCGTTAAAAAAAATCAGAAGCCTTTCATTTTAATATAAATTCGGCGATTCGATTTGAACGAAAAGCTCAATTACTTTTATTTTTGCGGGAAATTTCTGGGAGAGAAATGTTAGGAACGTTCCCCCAAAAATTCATTATCTCCGCGAAGGATGCGTGACGGCCGCCGACGAGGAAAATATATTGTGCGGCGCCTGCACCCCTTGCCATTACCCAAAGGCCAATAGTATGGTGCAAGTGTAGATGTAGATTATACATTTATATGTTGTCTTGATTTACAAGGTACCGAGCGTGATCGGACGAAGTAACGAGGGAATTATTTTTATCCCCATTTACACAAAAGCTGTCCATCGATGTTTGCCAAGCGCTCCACCTGTCACTTCGAAAAGTTGATTGAAATATGACGGCCGCACGCATATAATTGGATACGCCGCTCGGGGCAACCCTTTCGAAAAATCCGAATGGAAAATGTATCCGAACTGCCCTCGAACGTCTCTCGATTATCATCGGCGATGGTTAACTAAGCAATTCATCTGGCATTAACACGAGGGTGCACTTAGAAGCGGCATAGCGAAAATAATCGAGAACGTTCTCACGATCAGCTCCATTCCTATTACAACGCTTAGTTTTTGAAGAGGGACGAGAGGCTATTCAGGACTCATTCACTAGTCTTCGTGTGCGTGTCGAAGTGGAAAAAAGTTGGAAACGAAGCTCTGAACAAAAGAACACTAAGTGCATACTTGTACGCTCGCGATTTCGATAGGCAAAGACATAGAACTCCCCTTGTTATTAAGTGAGGGGGATTAGGTTTTTAGGATGTCAATCCTGATCAGAGATTCTCCCCATGGGTGTGGACAACTCGATTCAACTGGGGTTCTATCGAACTTTCCTATTTCATACCCATTTCACCGCGCCAAGAGAAGAAAGAGTGCGCCTGCTTATCCCGCTCCTTTTTCCATTTCTGCCGGTTTTTCCTCCTCCCCAACTCCATTTTTATCCCCTTATGTCTCTTCACTCCAACCAGGCCGTGTGCATTAATTGAAGAGAGAGAACAATGGAGTACTGGAATATTAACTGATGTGTCCGTGAACCCCTGGGGAAAGATGGGTTTTG
Organism: Ladona fulva; assembly: GCA_000376725.2. NCBI lineage: Eukaryota > Metazoa > Arthropoda > Insecta > Odonata > Libellulidae > Ladona > Ladona fulva. Next base: position 483,871 of record KZ308256.1, read on the forward strand.
TTCACCACCTTTCATTCCGTCGGAGGCAAACCCTCCATACTTTGCTAGCCTCCCTCTCCTGCCTTCTCCTCCTTCCTCTTCGCATCCTACCCACACCCATGATTCTCCTCTCTCCACATTCCTACTTTCTCTTCACTCTTTCATTTTTACCACTGCGTTTCCACATATTTGCTTCCTCCGCCATTTTCCATTTTCAAATTTCCCTCACGACGCGCCGCGACGGTCCTCTTTATTTGCTATTCTCTCTCTGCTCTGTGTGGCTATTTTCAAACATCCTCTTTGCTCATTCTTCACGTCCCTTCTCTCATTTTTTTCATAAATTTCCCAATTTATGACTTTTTATCTCTTCTCTTTCGATTCTCTTTCTTCTGTTTCCCCTGTCTGGTTCTTGATGCTCTTATGTCGTTCCTATATTTAAACATTTCTTCTTTCTCCCCTTTGGTGGACCACTTTCATTCGTCATCCATTTTCCTTCTTTTCCATTTCCCACGTTTTCCTCCGCATTCTTTTACTCCAACGTGCGCGCATACAAAGAAATCTGATCGAATATTGTAGGGGAAGTTCTTTCTGTAATTTGTTCCGCAAACCACTTGTCCGACTATTTGTCTCCGTTTAGATCCACTTTTGACTTTTCACGTATCATTAGGCTTAGGATATACAGGCTTGTGCCTGCTTGCGTATCAGAGTATATTGTATTCGTCCTTTCAGATTAAATCAATATATTGATCGCTCCATATAATCCAATGACTCTAGAATAACCCGTACGCAATTTTTCTAGGCCTTGGATAAATTGTATGTCAAGTTTTCCTATTAATGCTTACTCAAATAAACGCGCCATGGTAAATAAATATCCTTGTATGCCGAGAATTCCAGTGATGCCAATTCAAATTGGTTTGTTTTGCCGTCATCTTTCTCTTCCTCAGATTTTAGCCCGCCTCAGTTTTCCTTTTCCATGCCTTTTTCATTCCATTTCCCATCCATTATTTATCTCTAGCTTCCATTTTCTTATCTCCAACATTAATGCATTTACCTTTCTTCTCATACCATATTACTAACCTCTTCACTCCCATAAATGTTCTCTCTCCTTCCTTCTTAATCTCAATTTCCCCATACTCTGCTTCCCACGGCCATTCCCTTTCTCTCTCTCCTCTTCTTCGTCTCTTTTCCCCTTTATCCGTTTATCCTCATTCCGCCAACCTCCTTTTTTGCTCGCCCTCTTCTAAATTTTCCCATTTCCATTTCCTCGCTTTTATCCTCTTTTACGCTCCTTTTTATGCTTTCCGTCTTCCACCATTTCCCCTCTTCTTTCTCTTTCATCATTTTCCCCTCCATCCCACCTCAAATTTCGTCTATCCCTTTCCCAAACCCCTTTCTCTTTGTTACGCAGACTTTTCTCCAAATACGCCATCACGAACATTCACCCCTCGCATTCATTTCCCCTACATCTCCGCAAAATAGCGGAGTACCATGGAGACGTTCCGAAATACAGAAAATGTTTTATTTCGTCACGGCGCGTGATAATGTGGCAGCATTCCTATTTCATTCCCAAATTGGCGGAACTAAACGCCCCCAGCTCGCGTTAATCTCATTACACGCACGAGTTATTATATACGTGTCGATTATGTTTTTACTTTTATCGTTCAAGGAAGTGGAGATAAAACGTCCGAAGGTTGTGATCCAAGGGATTTGCGCCATCCATTAACTGATTGGTATTCGAGAGAATTCTGCAGATTCAAGTCCGTCTGGGGATTAAGATTGTATTTACTTATTTGCTTTGTTTTTGTAGCATCCAATTACGCTCGTTGTTAAGTTCTTCATAGCCGCGTGGAAATTCTTAGAAGACTTTTAATCACAATTTTTTGCCTAAAATTTGATTTCCTACACATATAGTCATACATAAATTTAAATCAGCCACCCTTTCCAATAAAGGATGTATTGTCCTCGTTAATTCACAATACTCCCCTACTTCCTCTTTATCTTAAGTACACTTTTTGCTTCAGACACATCCATGCTTATTTTCATTCATTATTTTTCACACATGAATCTATGTATGTATCTTCACCTTCTCATTCACCATATTCAACCAACTTCCTCGGTATCTTTTCTAGAATCGCTCCTATTCCCCAAATAAACAATTTTAATCTTACCACTACCAACCACACTTTCTACCTGCCAAAAGCAACGTAAACGTTGTTATCAAAATCAATTAGTTATTACTTCAAATCTTCTGAATAAATGTGAATGGTATGATTCGCATCGCATTGTTCGTAAAAAAGTTATGGTACATACGATACCACAAATTTCCCATGAAGGCTGAGAATGAAAGAAAGGAAGCAAAATATGAATTAAAGGGATGATTTAAAATAATTTCTAGGCTCCGCGTTTGTACCATAGGAATATGTAAACGTTTCTTCTCCCGGAATTGAGTATCAATCTCTTTTCTTTCTGGTCTCAAACCGAATAAATAATAAAGATTGTCACCTTGTGGCGACATGTGGACCATCTCCAAATGGATTCTGAAACGCATAAATCCTTTTCTACCAAAATCATGTAAAAGGGAAATAATTTCACATGACCATGCTATCCGGTATACCTCCGGATTGTAAAAGTTCTCTTTTAAAAACCTGATAACTGATAGAATTTGTTCACAGTAGCGCTTTGTCAAAACTTAAGAGGATTGTGACAAAGACAATGGCTTACGTATAACAGAACGTCTTTCCCCTGCTCGCTGAACAGAGCTCTCGCAAAATTTCGTTTCTTCCGCAGAAGGAACTCAATTATTTAATTTTCGGTACCTCTATTACCATCTATATATTGAAAACTTTTTGCCCAAGAAAAAGGTAAATAAAAGTTCCCCTTGTCTATGTAGACGGTTACATATGAATTGGGACTTTTCTTTCCTCATCTCTGACTCACTCATTCCCATTTCACCGGTAACTCTCCCCTCAAGACTATACTGAAGCCGGATTTTCCTACACGGCATCACCGGATCCTGACTCTTCCATGTATTCCCGCCAACCCCGTTCCCGCCTTTCTCGTCTCCAGTTACGTTGACTGGAGCTCATTTCCTCCCTCTCTACCCCTCCCATTCCTTCTCCATCTCTTTCTCTCACATCACCATCTCTTCCCCACTCGTTTTGCCATTTTTCCTTACCAGCAAGGTCTCTTTCCTATCTCCCGCTCTTCTTTTACCTTACTTTTTAAGCGCCTTTCCCTTTCACGACGACTATTTCCCTCTTCTTTTGTGCTTAACAGTATTAGTTATACCCTTTCATTCTGAAGCCAAAGAATGAAATTCGTCGATGCAAATTTTTGTCCGAAAACCGTAACTACTATTTTGTGAGCTACTGAGTGTTTTGCTCATTGGAAAAGCCGAGTGAAGACGATCGATATGATTCAGGTGATGTTTTTATTCCAAATATATATTGGTTTTGTATTTTTTTAAATGTAATGGCATTCTCAATAATTGTTCCAAACTGTTGGTTCTGTCACTCAAAACTTGGGATTTTTTGTTCTTAGCTGAGAGCGAATATATGATTCGTCGTAAGTACGAAAACATTAAGATTTTTTCGGGTTTCAAAATGTTTGGTAGTCGTCTTTTACTTTAAAATAATGAAATAGGAGGTAATATAATATCGACTTTTATGTTGAAATAACATAAGTAGAGAGTGTATTTTCAATTTGTAAAGGGATATAAAAACTTCCTTCGACGTTGGTTTTGAAGGACATATGCCACCCTTCAATAATCTACTCGTAGCTGTCATAACCATGAATAACTTCTTTTACTAAAAATCATAAAGGCCTAGCTTGAGATAAAAATGTATTATTTCTCAAATCAGTTTAACAAAATTTTGTTCTTATCATTTTTATATCAAATTATTTACATCGCACTCAATTATGGAAATTTAATAACATTAAAAGTAATAGTTTTTGATTAACTCATGGGATTATTTTTTACATGACTGAACAACACCAGCAATTCTCGTCACCAAAAGCTGCGCTAAATTAACGTACCGCGTTGTTTTAATAAACTAACGAAGTAACAATTGTATCGCTATTATTAATCGTTAACTCAATGAGAAACAAACTAAAATGCTTCAGCAAAATTTCTAATACTAAAAACGTCAGCCTGTTTTCAGCCGTTCAGTAATTCAACGGCAAACTTTTTACGCGTTATTTAATTCAATTATTCACCGTGTCCTAAACAAATGCCCTTGGTCATTATAAATAGCTCACCAAACGCGCACGCTCTAACATTAATATTGAAACATTTCAGAAGGTTTAAAATTGAAGACCACCTCGTTTACGGGCTCAGAATATTGAAAGGACATACTGCGTCATGTTTCGCCTTCACTTTTACGAAAGGGATATTTCGCTATGGGGAAGAAAGAGAAAACGGGGAAAGGGTAAACTTGAAATTAATTTGCCAAACATGAAGGCCGGAATGCGGCCTGAAAAAGTTTTATCGACAAACCGTTGATACTTTTCCTTTCCGGAACTCATTTTCGCTAAAACTTCAACACTTGGGGAACAACAATGCTGTTGTCAGTCTCTTTTACGTATTTCATCGCACGAAATGCTCTTTTTACGCGACATGCTGCACAATTTTTCCCTAAAACCGTTTCCTTCCAGCGTGACCCTCTTTATTTTTCGCACTCTCCTGCTTTTTCTTTTCACTTCAATTTCATCGGTTCCATTATATCTCATTCAACCCCGGGCTTTATACGAGTAAACGTCGCATGACTAGCGCGACTCCAACCCCTTTTCTTTCCGTATAATTCTTTCCTTTCCCATCTTTGGCGCCCTTTGCTTTCCACTTCCTCTCCTTTCAGTAGATAGAAACCGATTGCCAACGCCCGGCTCCTTCGAACCTGCTCTCAAATATCCTTCCTGCTCCTCTCGGTGATGTTTCTTATTCGAAAAGAAAAAAGCTATAGCCCCGGGGTCATACTTTACTTTCTTCCCTCGCCTCTCCACGGACTTTATCTCCGAGCCCTTCTTTTAACTACGTCCCCAGCCCCGTTTTCTTCTACCACTCCCTAACGTTCTCTCCCAATCTCTCACACGTTCTCCCCGTCTTTTTTATTTCTTGCACTTATCAACTTGTCTTGTGTGAAGTTATCACTGTGACGCTCCCGCCTTGGCCCGAAAATTATTACCGACGCGTCGCTTTTGCTATCACAAGAAGATAAGCCTCAACCGGCACGCTTTCCTTATATTTTAGTGTTTGGTAGTCGTCTCTCCCTCGCCTTCTCTTTTCCTCGTTTGTCGCCCTTTTTCCTTCGGACTGTTTCTTTCCACTTCCCCTCCTACACACGTCTGCGTTAGTCGTGTGTATATATTCCCCGACTGTGTTTTGTTCCTCGAGTGCGTGCGGGAGATGTGCCTGTGTAAGTCGGCGATGGGGAGTATTGAGCGGAAATAAGGAAGGCCCATTCCAGCTGTGGATACATTCCTCATCTTCCAGCTTCAGCAATTCTCTCGTCGTTGGGACTCTGCGTTTGAATTCCACTCGCAGCAGGGCTTGCTTATGCTTTAATTTATCAAGGTGACAAGAGGAGGAGGATTTGTCGATTGAATAAATTTAAATGATAAAATTTCATATATTTGAATGGAAACGCGTATAATCTAAGGAGTTTCAAGTTTGCCTTGAAAGAGGTATTTGGCCCAATGTATATTTTTACAAATTTGGTTTACCTGTATTTACAGTCAATTCCGCTTATTCGGGACACATTGGGACTAGGACGTTTTGGCCCAATTAAGCGGCTGCCCCAATAAAGCGAATTTCTATAAAAAATAATTATTAAAAGATTTTCTTTCAAAACTTTAATGAATAATTGAGCAGAAAAACAAATTACATTAAAATAAGATGAAATGAGAAGAAAATAAATATAATTATAAATAATGATCAATAGTCGCCTCTCATAGTGCCTTCACTACCTGCCTCACCGCCTTCATCCTGAGGAATTTCATTCTAGGAAAAGAATAAAACTCCGTAAATTTCACATAGTTTAATTACATACTATAGATCTTTAGGTAAATATAATAAAATTATTTAATTACTTTGGGACTAATTATAAATTATTAAGGAAATAATAGATAGCTAGGTACTNAAAACACAAAGGAAGCAGCTTGATAACTGGTTGCCTTATGCCTCTGGAGGCTCAAAGGGTATCAATCTAAGTCTAGTTGGCGCCTATGCGCCCTTACAATGTTCCTGTCTCATGTACTTACTTGTGCTTACTTAATCGCGCTTCTTCGACGGGCGACGATAGATGACAGACAGCAAGTTAGCGTCTGTTACTGTCCCGATTAAGCGGAATACTGTCCCGATTAAGCGATTAAATTATGTATTACATCAATAGTTTGGTTTCCGTTCCTCGAGATTTGGCCCAAATAAGCGGCTGCCCCAATAAAACGGTGGCCCAATTAAGCGGAATTGACTGTACATAATTTTATGTAACTGACGATGAATTATGAAATCTGAAACGTTTCTTTTAGTTAAGATAGATATACAGGTGAGACTTCAGCAGAACAGAGACCCCGATAACAAATTTTTGGCTTAAGAATATTAATATATCTTTTTCACAACGTGAACTACGAACGCAAACTTCCGTGAGGAATGTTTGCTTGGGCATACGCGTAAATTAAAAATCAGAAATTGCGGAATGAAATGCATATTGTTTGTTCAAGAAAGAAATGGTGCCATGAGGGTAATGCGTTCGACTTCGGTGAAAAGTTCTGATTGGGACTCACGCGTTGAACAACCGTAACTGACAAAGCGCTCTTAAAAATTATCACTATTAGAAAAAAAAATTCTTTCGTTTAAACATTGATTTAGCAGCCAATAGAAAATGTAGCCATTTACAAAAGTTTCCGGCCAATGAATATGACTCTATAGTGAATGTTTCCTTTAGTCTATATAAATCAGAGTGGTCCTACGTTGCAGAGAGCACACAGGTATTCAGGGATACTCGCATTTCGAGAACCATGTTTTCATCTTCAGTAGTTGTGTTGAACTGATAGTGTCGTGTGTATTTGTGTGTGGCTCTATTTATCCTTGAACTGTGGTAGGTGGGAATTTCCGTGACGTCACGGAGTAGTTAAACAATGGGGACGTAGGGATTGGGCCGCCGTCACTGTTTATTGTTGGTTGTGTATGGAATTATTCTCGTAAGGGTCTACTTTGGCATCATTCTGAACGGTCTTTAACAGTTTTAAACCTTTTACGTGTGTATGGGACTATTGCTATGCTGAATGTCTAATCCCATGCTTAATTTATTAGATCGATTCTTTTTAAATTGACTATATGTTCCCTGAATATGGTTTCGATTTTTCGTTAACTTTGGCCGATGTAACAATTATTGCAATATATGTTAGTTATTTGGAAAATACCTGATTTGTTTGTAGTAGAAATGGTGTAATTATGGTTCATAAGTAAATTTTGGAGACTATTCATATTGATGAAGACGGGTTGTAGTTCTTGTCTTGAAAGGGTTCGTTGTAATTAGTTTGTTAGTGAGGCCCGGTGCGAATGGTATTGTGTTGATTTTTTTCTTTTTCACTCTCAATTTTAGCATATGGGATTGTTGTCTTAGAATTCCATTAACTGTTGAGATCTCAAAACCACTTGATATGGCAATGTTTACTATGTATTTAATTTTGTTTAAAAATCCTATTGGTTCATTCGTATGTCTAATAGTCTGTTAATCATGATGTAGAAAAGGGGTGAGTTTTTGTGGAATGTGATGGTAAGAGCCATGTGGAATGCGCTTGTCAGTATGTGACGGTTTCCAATATAGAGCAAAATTCAGTTTATTGATCTGTCTGGTGATTTTTAAATCTAAAAATGGCAAACTTTGATTTGCTTCTTCATCAACTGTGAATATAACGGAATAAAATTGAGAATTTAGAGACTTAAGGTTGTTAGAAATCATACCAATAGAGCAACGCTTGTAAACTGTTAGGATATTACAGCGAACAATATCTTGAGATGATAATTAACTATAATGCTGCTTTTCTAATAAATAAATATGAGGTAAATTGATAGGTAAGAGCTGACAAGATCGAAATCTAAAACTTATGCGGTGGTAGAAAAATTCTGGCTAACTCCTTATTCAATATTCAGTGACACTTTTTAAAGTTAGTTATGACCTTTTAAACATGTTTGTACGCAAATATCAAGTTTTGATTATTTTGTTTTGAGTATGCTTTGTTTGTAGGAATGTATTGATAGATTAACAGAAAATGTTAACTTTGCAACTCCTTTAACCCTGCGGTAGATCTGTCGGGAGGGTAAAATCATCAATCAACTCTATAAATCGGAATGTAATACTATATTTCAAAAGGAATACTTACATGTAACGTGATGCGATATTTCACGCTGATAAACTCGTTGAATACGGAATATTGATTATAAACGGATGTTTTTCGTTTACCATATCCATGACAGGTTTTTATCATGTCGTGCACCTACTTAATTTCCAAAAATTATACGGACCAACGGGTACTGCAGCATTTCGTCAAATGTATAAGAAAATACCATTTAAATATAAATTCAATTCATATAGATTGATCATGTATGGGATTACATTTCATGCTAAGGAAATTACTCTAGGCTATCTGGAATTCATTCGCTTAAAAGTTATATGACGTGAGGAAAGATTTGAAATCTTTTCATTTCAGATTTATTTGAATAGCTTAACTGTTTAATAATCATCCCAAAGTTTTCAGCCGACGTTAACGACTCATTTACAGATAATTAATCATCATCTTTCGTAAATATTCGCATGGGAATAATTAATAAGGAATTTGGTTCGTTAGTAAGTTGTTGGGAGGACCTTGAATGTAAATGTATGGAAATCCAACATCCGCAATTTTCATAAATCCAGAGTCAAATGTATCCGGAAGAAAGCGTTCCAATTTCTCTCCTCTTTGGATCCGTAATGCGTTCTAAATGACAAAAATAATGAATTTTTGATGCGTTGGCAAAAATCCGTTAAAAATAGAGTGCCTTAAAAATTAGGGCTCAGGGTAACATGGTTTTCTGCACTTGAAGTATTGCAGCAGATTTATTTCCTTGCTTTTGGCGGAAAGTTTTGTCTCCTTAAACTTCACTGTGTGAGACAGCTCCACAACTGTTCACGAAATTAAGTATCCGTGATACAATGTAGGCTCACGTCATCTATGTCCCACTTCCCCAGGCCATACATTACAGATTTACGATAAAACCTCCAAGGAGTTTCAAGCGACCCAAAGTGTTTCCTTTTCACTTTTGGTTAATGGATAAAACATCCTATCCGTATTTCTCCCTCCCAAAAACTTTTCCTTTCACTCCAACCCACTCCATTCTTCCAGATATTAAATGGGGTAGTAGCCGTATTTTCCTAATTATTGCAGAGGCCTCCTCAACCGGCAGTTTATATTGGTCCATTTTCGGGGGAGAAGGAAGCTGCCATTAGTAATTCATCAGAAGCACACATCCCGGCATAAAAAAAAAATTCATGGAAATGTGTGGGCCTAAGAAAGTCCGTGTTAGAATGTCACCGTGGGAGAAGAAAGGGAAAATAACTGACCCCTCCGGGAGACATTTGAAGAAAAAAGGCTGTACAATTTTGATAGAAAGGCCTTATGAATTATTTCTGCAGTTTTTTCCTCCATCCCGGTCTTTCTTCTTCTTTTCTTTCTCGTAATTTCTCTTTCTGCGTAACGAAGCATAAAACTTTTCTTTAGTCTTCTCCCTCCGAGATTGCAAGAATGGAGTGATAAAACCTTAATGTGCTTTGTCTTGAAATAATTGGTAAATTGTTATCTTATTCCTCAAGCAAATAGCGCTCGCAAGTTTTCCGAGAACGGACGTGGGCAGACGGACATTTTTTTCAGACGTCGTTCACTTTTTATGCGCCATAATGACCGCAATGTGCATAGTTACGAGATTTTGCTTGTGTTATCTGTTAAAATGATGTCAAGTTCACGGGGAGGATTTGCTTTATGTCTGGATTGGTGACCTCGAGCTTACGCACCTAGAATATTTCATCCCTAATTTAGGAAATGAATATAAACTACGTTTTGCAGCATTAATTATTTCATTTATTCATTAGAAACATGTAAAGGCTCAATATTTTATGTAACTGGTAGGAGTTCGTTCTTTCTCTGTAGTGGAATTTTGTGACTTTAAAACAATTTAACATTTACACTATGTCTTTTGACAACACACTATATATATTTCTGTATGTAAACGAATGAAAGAGCTATTTATAAATCCTATCGATATTAATAATAATTAATTATTACGTCAATAATGTCTATTCCTATAATATTGAATGAACCTCATTTTTCGTCAGACACATCGCTAAAACATACTAAATCGCAAACACACAGTAGTTCACAGCACAGTAATAGTATGAGCAATGACTCGCTTCAGTTACTGATAACCAATAATACGTTATTAAGAATGATCACAAACAATTCACCAAAATTGTAGTTTGATGTGTTATCACGCAGTATAGCCAGCCAAAATCGCGCCGCATACACTACTTTTCCGCAAGAATAAATAAAGCCATAGAGTGAATAGTAAAACAAACACGCAATTTTATATATAAAATTTATCATACATAAAAAGGTTTTTTGTTGCACTAATGTTTTGAACCAATTTACTTGATTTATGCGTAACTTTATTAATTTCTCTCAAAAGGAAACAAAAACTACCAAATTATTTCGTCTTTCGTTTAAGTAGTAATTTCTCTGCTTCTTCAATTAGAAGTCGAAGTAGTCGCATACATACATCATACAACGATAGAATTGGAAATGCACGAACTACAAGTAGATTTCGGAGGAAAATTCACATCAAAAACCACATATGTAAAATAAAAATTGCTGAACTATTGTCCAAGAGAATTTATCTATTTCAAAATGTGTCTAAGAGAAGAATAACAAAACCTATCGAATGTGTCCTAAGACACAACTTATAAACTAAGTTTTAATACTCTTACATAGATGCCCCGCGTGCACTTTTTTCCTGTCTCAAAATGTTGATCTTTAAATCGTATTTTATTTCAACGCTCTGTTTGCTTTACATAACAGTCACCAATTAAAATCTAGCAATTATTTTTCAATCGTTTAAAATTATAATAAATGAGTTACGAGTCATTATACATAATTTTTGGAATCTTCGTTTTTATCTGGTCTCTTAATTTACACTTCGATCGACGTCCTAATGAAATTATACTCTAATAAATTCATCAGTTACTGAAAATCAAGGTATCTAGTGCTACAATTTAATACCCTCCCCCTTGTAGAATCATGACTCGACAGCACTTAAAAGTTTTTGTCGAAGTTAGGAAGACGTTTTATACGCACATATTTATCCCACATAAAGTCGAATTCGGCATGAAGAGACCTCGATAGAAATCTCGATTGACACGTCGGTTGATATTCACTTCAAGGGCAAAGCGTCTCTGACGAAATCTCTCTTCCAAATCTTAAGTGATGAAAATATCCCCAAGAGAGTGACATTTTAAAGTGAAACTATTCATTTTCTTATAATTTCTCTCACTTTCTGTCCTATTCGCTTTGGACCATCCTTGCAAAACTTCTTCCGAACAACAGAGTTTGTTAGAAAGTATAACGTCGTCTAAAATAATTAATTCCTCTAAATAAGCCTAGGGAACTTGATGCACTAGCTCCATTACTATTAAGGGGAAATTACCAAATAGATGCAGCTGCTATCGACTCTAGGTGGCTGTGATCGACATATGTGATGTTTACTAAGAAAACCGTATGAAATAATGATTTCGAGGGGATTCTGTGTAGCCAAGTGGGAAACGCGTTCGACTTCGATGAAAGCGGTCCCAATTTGGATTCCCGGTGGGAGCCCACGTGCGAAATGACTTTTGCTGTCGGGCCACTTAAAGCAATACCGCTACTACTCATATTTTCGAGTACATATGTATTAAACTTTCGGAACTTTCCGTTCTATGCAATACACACAAAAGCACTTAAAATTGAAATATTTTATGTTATTACAAATACCGATGATATAGATGTGAAAGAATGGACCGCCGTGATTGGTCGAATGAGCTTGACCGGCGAAGTACTTGCTAAATAAAATACTCCGATAATATATTAGCCTGTATGTGTGCGCTCTGAAGAAAGGTTGCATTGATTACTTTTACATAATAGGATTACCTCAGGTAACGATGAAATCATCTAAATTCAAGCATGTGAAAAATGCGTTTATCATCACTTATCTATATTACCTCAGGTGTTATGAAAACTCAGTAGGTCAGTAGGTAGTCGTAGGATATGGCCCCATATCTTTACGATCACTCTCATTAAACATGATGAGGTATCATTGATAAGTTTTGTTTTCATGACTAAACATCCATACATCGGATTTGAAACGTTTTAACGCGTATTTAGACCTTCAATTAAAAAAATAACAAATTTTCGAAGTTAAGCAATTGATTTTACTTTTTCATTCATTTTAAGAGTTTTTAATTCCTTCAGTATTCAGGTATTGGTGAAAAAGTTTAAACCAGTTATTTATTTGGAAAATTCAAGTAATTTAAAAGAAACAACTGGTGAGGCGAACTTTTTAGTCGGCTCAATTTATGTGAGATTGGGTCAGAAACGAACAAAGGATAATTGATTACTTTTATCCATACAGAATAATTTCATGCCATATCTCTGCATAATAGTATACATATAACGTATAGTGAAAAATATTAGCGTTAATATTATATTATTAACGATAACATTTTTCCAACACTCTTTCCATATTATAGAGGGAGTCGAATCACGTTTGAAACAGCTACTAATCAAGAGCGATTCTAAAACTGAAAATGTCTTAATGTGCTGTTTTCGGCATGAATTCACATTATTTCACTAATTTTATCCCACTAATCTGAGAGAACTCTTTGAATGCAAAATTAAATGCATAATGTGATCGAAATCACCAGAAGGTTGAAATAAATATCTACCGAAACTATTTTTGATAGCTATTGAATTACGGAGCCATTGGAATAAAAAAGTTATCGTTTTCATGTAGCTTGGAACAGATGAGGGAAGTTATCTGTAATCAATGATTATGTTTGAAGTCGCTTCGTGAAAAGCGCGATTGAAGCAATGTACTTGATATCATTCCTCTCTCTGTGATTATGCGTTCGACTAGGATATCATCATTGCAATACAGACAGAATATACTGAAGCACGTTGAGAGATATCGATGGTAACTCAGTCACAAACATTAAATGCGAAGCAAAGACAGTGAGCTGGGGCAAAAGGACAAGTATATGACCTCATATAGGAACCCACGTTATAAGAGGAGGAAATGTCAGGGAGATTGATTCGTGGATATGAAAGATAGCGTTTTCAAAATCCGTGTGAGTAGTTAAAATGTAGATAGGATTACGAGATGAGACATTGAACTACTGAGCCATCATATCATGATCTCTTTTAATGTGGAGATTTTGATTGGGTGAGATGGAGTCTTTTTCACGTCTAACCCTTTGTCGTCACAGATGAGGCATTGGGATTTTAAGTAAGAGAAAGCTAGAAAATAGAGGTATATATCATTTTTAATAAAACAGGATGTATTATTTTAAGAACCTAAGTCTGCGTTAACGAAAAAAATTGAAATATTTCAGGAAAACACCCACGAGGAGGGAAAGTGAAAAACCTGCGAAACCTACCTGGTAGCAATTGACTGTAAAAAGAGTAGGCCTAAAGGGAAAATAAGTAAAAGTACGGTGTCTCAACAAGCCTAAATAAGAATAGATTAGAAAATGCAGAATTCTTAAAGATAATTCATACAATAATAATACAATAATTACAGTCAAATTAACTGCAAACCTTGCTTTATTCCAAATAGAGTCATAAATGTTATAGTAGTGGTGTAGTTAAAAGTACATCGACTGCTATGGTCATTTCGCACATGTGGGTCCCCACCAGGAATCGAAACCGAGACCGTAATTCTCTAAGGCGAACGCGATAACCTCTTGGCTATCCGGGAGTCCAGCAATAAATGTATTCGCAAAGAATGTTGGTACCCTTTTTGGAGTTGGCTCTAGGTTAAACATAATGCAAGAGAGTGTAGAAGCCCCTGGTATCATTTGGGTTTATGTTGGTAGATCATATTCCGAATATTTATCTTCTTACAATTATCGCCCAGCGTTATGACTGCTGAGTGTTAGTTGTATTGGGAAGATAAAGCATCGTCAATTCCATACTCTATCTTCAGAGGGTTAAAATCTGACAATACGATTCTTCCACTATCGTGAGAAACTGGACTTATCTATAAGAAATATAATCTCATTAGTAGATAATCTCCTAAGGCCCTTATGTTAGGGCTTGAAGAGATAACATACATAAACGTAACATGAGTGGGCTAAGTTTATAGATATTTATAGAGAATTTTGATGCGCGTATATACAAGACATTAAGTAGTAATAATTTGGATACAATTAAAAGACGCAAAACACGTAAATCTAATGCCTGCGACACTATATTAATACATCGTTTTTTCTGCTAAATTATCCTCGCACTACATCCTAGGCAGTAGCTTAAAGATACATTTTGTTTTCCAAAACAGTGCATACTTTTTTCTTGACAAAATTACACTATCACAAAACTTTGTTTTCACGAGTGTGTCTCTTAACACTATCGATCAAAAGCACGTACGTCTTACGGATACATGTTGACTGCAAAATTTTCCGTCTACTTGATGGATGTTCGTTTTCGGTGAGAGCGGTTTCTTTATATTTGAGTCGCGATTATCTGTAATGCATAAGTAATTTCCCGCAATGGAAGCACGTATATTATGATTGCTGTCAAATTTAATGCAGTGAAATGTAAACCAAAAGAGGAAAAAGTATAGTAGCTAAGCGTAGAATAAATTGTTCGCAAGGCGAGCAATTATCATATCACTTTCCTTAGCCAAGGGTCTGTATTCTTAGCACTTTCTTCGTTTTATCTATCCTCTTTTTCTCGCCCCAATTTACTTTCAGGGATCTTTCTAGCCTCAACATATCTATCCTTTTTCAACTCTCCTTATTTCCTCGTCTTCCTGCCTATCTCATCCACTTCTTCGAATCTCTTTTCTACTTTACTCCCAATCCTCCACTTTTCAGAGGCGTGGGTTGGAAAGATACTTCTTGAATGAAAGATATCTTCTGCCTCTCGTTTCTCTCGTAAGCGCAAGTTCATTTTTGAGGTGTTAGTATTAAGCAATCCTTTGTTTTCCCTTCCGGAGATTCGTTTGCACGACGCATGACCCATAATAATAATGATTTTGCTTTCTTTTCCACAGATTCTGCATTTATTTGGGATAACTTTAACCGTAAAACGTTTAACAGCATGGTTCATTAGACGTTTTAATTGGGGGGGGGGGTCGTAAATGATAAACCAGATGACCAAATTTACATTTAAAAACTTCTATGCGATTTTAATTCAAACGTTAATTACTCTCTGGCTTTCTTTTTTAACCACTTAATCGGGCGATTTTGAATGAACGTGACTCTCAACTTTTACTGCTATGCATAACAGTATATCTGGAATAATAACGGTCAGTATAAAAACGGTATTGCATGGATCCGCGTATTCAATTTCAGGATTACTAAATGGGAGTAAACGCCGATGTTATCCCTTGACGGTTTTATGGGAGGAAGTTATAAAATGCGAGAGAAAAGGGCGAACGTTATAGAAAACATAAAAGAAACCTAAACACATGAAACAGTGTTAAATGACTGTTATTCATAAAAACAGTAAAAATTCCATACCAAAAGCAATTTATTCTAACGATTATATTTTGTGCGCTGTATTCAGTCCGAAAGCTGATCCTAAGTTGAGTATTTGCAATCAAAAGGTATGAGAGGAACTAAGGCATTTCTAGTCGCGATTTAGAAGATTGGAGTTCAATATATGTGTTCTCTCTGAGCCGGAATGCTATGAGTGGAATCGTAAGAGCACAAAAACCCTATGGATAGCAATTTTTACGGCATTTAGCGAGGAAAGGCTAAACAAGTGTGATTGATCCTCTATACTCATATATCAGTACTGATACTGTGGTAGCCATGAGCAAGACGGAGGTCAAAGCAAATAAAAGATATATTTTCTATATTCTGTATCGAAAGGCAAATGAAAAACGTCATCAGGATATGGTTGCAGGAACGTTTATTATAAGAATTGTTAATAAATTCACTTCTGAGAAACACATCCATGATTTAATGTCAATCCCACGCGACTAGCCGATACAATTGAATTGGGAAAATTATTACGCCGCGCTTTGTGCAAACTGCGAATTATACATAAGGATGAGATAGGGATTGGCGCACTCGACGCGCTTACAATCGTATCTCAAACGCTGCAGCTTAGTTTGAGGTCCGCGTGAAGCGAACGTTAATCTCCGTTTTTGAAAAGGTACGGCGCAGAGCGGCTCGCTTTGTCAAGGGTGACTTTAGCTTCAGCAGAATTGTTTCAGAGATGATGAAATCCCTCGGATAGGAATCGTTGCCGGACTAGAGATCGGAGGGAAGCTTTCCGGCGAATCTGCCAAAACCGACGGGAGTGAGAACGTACATGGTTTAGTTACTCCACTTGGCGTCAGCCGAAAACTCCTTAAACAATGGAGAAACTTTGCCGGGATATTGCGGCTCAAATGTTTGAGTATGATTGTCTCTCATCGAGGCTTCTGGGGTACGTTTTGATATTCGGTATCATCCCTCGCTGAACTCTGCAATTGACTGGCGAGTTATATACGCGAAAATACTTACTAACGTAAACTTTCACATTTGTATCGCCTTTCTTTTCAAACAAATTCGCTTTTGAATAGTTTCGAGGATTTTATCTCTGGAAAGGTCTGGGATGTAATTATCCAAGAATGAAAATACATTGAACTCTTCAATCCAGTAGTTCTGGAATAACCGAGCTTTAATCGTTCTACATTATTTGTGAAATTCCTTGAGAAGATAGAAATTTCTACATGAGTGCCCTGCAATCGCATTTTAGCGTGTTCGGCTTTTCAGGTGTTCTCTCCCCGTGTAGTATTTACCCTGTTTGGTAGCTTGCCTTTCGCGAAAAAAAACATTTTCGAAGTATCAAGGCCTAACATCTATTTTCCTTATCTTTCTTGCCGTATATGTTCGGCCAATGTAACAGAGCAAACGCAATCAGGCGTATCTTTTGTCCTGTGTATTTGAGATTGTAATACATTCCGCTAGAGCTAAGAATAAAAGCAGGCATTGTAATTTCGTTTCTACAATTGAATTTTCAAAGTATCTTTTCAAAGTATTGTGTTACTTATATGACATTTAGCCTATTAGTTAAATTTATTCGCAATACCTATGAGTTAAGATAATCATTACCCTTGGTTATCACTACTCACTACTACCATGTTTTCTGATTGATTTTATTAATTTTTTTGCCGTCCCAGCTACCTCTACTGCAAATAGACTTATTGAGTCGTCATTTTTGAAAGGGTAGTTTTATGTTCACTTGCACCGACTGTAGACGAATGAAAATAATTTGAATTTTGTAATATTTTTTTGCAAGATTTGACTTTACTTCTAAAATGAAAAGCAAATGCATAGTCTAAAATGAAAACCAAATGCGTAGTTGTAAAGAACGAATAAAGAAGTGAATGACGATTTACTTAGAATCTGAGAAGGAATATCGACGAAAATATACAGACCAATGCCATTGAAGAATTGCTAGAAAAAAAGATACTCGATAGCAAAGTGAAGATTGTGGATGTTCAAAATGTTGCTTCGGTGTAGGTGGCTGTAGGGCAGGAATCGGATTGAGAGGTGAAAAATAGGGCTGCTCTGAATGAAATCTTTGAAATAATTAGATCTTAAAGTTCTCCCATTTACAAAGCCTTTGCCATGTCCTTTATATAATCCATAGGTAATTATTTTACCTCTGCCAAAGGGAAGTGATCAAAAATGTTTGCTTACCGGATTTCAGTATCTGACTATCCACTAAGATGCTTATTCATGCTGAACTCAAGTTTATTCCCAAGGAAGAATGGACTTGAAAAAAGTCTGACAGGACCGGGAAACCGGGAAACCTTCCACAAAGTATCCCGAATGGCTTGGAGAAATGTTCTGCCGGGATTGCTCAACGGACAGAGCACCCGACCGGCAATTGGGAGACCTGGGTTCGATTCCCGGTCCTGTCAGACTTTTTTCAAGTTCATTCTTCCTTAGGGTTTTTTCCTGGGTGCGCACTATCTTGCGAAAAGTCACCCTTAACCATTTTCCTTTCTCAAGTTTATTGCAATAAAAGTTTGATTATTTCTTAATTTTCATTTGGACGTTGTCACGGACTGCACTAGTTTTCGAATCATTCTGCTAAAACTGCACTAATAAAACTTGGTTGAATGTCGATATTTTAAGAATAATAAATATATTTGGCTTTGAAAATTTACCGTTCATAAAAACGGTGTCGACGTAATTATAGGCAATATTTATGTAAGTCCTTCAGCTAGGGAAATATTTCGACAAGATTGCTCCATTAAGGTAATATCGGATAAATGTAACCACTTTTGGAATAATTATCCCATTAGTTATGTATGGGGCACTAATATTTCATTTAACGCCTTAGGCCCATTTCATAATCTTCGTGACTCAGTTCGATCATTTAACGAAATAAATATTTGGGTACATTAATAACCGGGTATATGTGCGTATCGCAAGTTTCCTTTGGGAATTCTTCAGTTACAGGTCCCAGCTCACCCGTTCTTTCGCAATTATATTTATTTCTTTTTTATTATTCTTGCGCAATAGATATACTTCTTCATCGTTTCCTAGATAAGATGCGGTGAATAACGTGAAATAAGGGTTTTCCCTTGCACTTTTCACCATTTTTGTTACAAAAATGCTGTTAATTGTCATTAAGGTCTATTCCTAAGTTGGGCTGGTGTTTTACGCTCCAGCATGTTGATAGATGAATATACAGCACCTCCTTAGCTTTCAGAGTTATTGCGTTAAGTATTGTATACGCACTCTACAGAGTATATATTATTATCACCTCTGGAATTACCTTACGAAACTTTCATCTGATGATGTAATACTATATCATCTGCGGTACCTTCCTAATTTCTATATCTCTTATTTCACTACTCATTTTTGTCCCGCTGTTGTTTATTTTCTTATTTGAGGTCCTGTCCGTCGTACACCTGCCCTTTTTTCAATTTCTGTCAGCTTAGTCTTTTAATCCTCTAAATCCTCTTTTTCTTTCGTTGAGAATTTTTTTTCGCTCTTTTCCACCCAAATCATAACCTCCCAGTTTCACACGCGGTCTCGTGAACACCTTTCTTTACCTTATTCTGTTTGTTTTATCACCCATTATTCGTTCACTTTTTTGTTTCGTATCTTGACTAATATCATCCCCGCAACGAACCGCCACGTTACCATCTTCGCTCTGTTCGACCTATGACACCTCTGGAAATCTTAAGGAGTTCCCAAGTACAAAGAATTATTTCCTCTTACTGCATCACTAGGTTTCTTTCCCGAATCACTTTAGATAAATTTATGTGCTTGAGAGATGGGGAAGGATGGAGGGGAACACGCAGGAAAAGGGTTAAATCGGAAGACAAAAGATCCGAGGGCGCTGAAGAGAATGCGAGAGGGAAAAAGTCCAGAAAAATAGAGAGCGGGGTTTAGGAAGATAGGAAATGAATTGGAAAGGGTTGAAGAGGATAGGAGTGAGGAGCGTAGGTGAGGGATTTAGGGTCTGCGGTGAGGAGAGGAAGGGTAGAGTACAGGATGACAAAGGTAAGGATAATGAGGGGAGAAAGAAGGACTGAAAAAGAGGGAGAGGATATAGAGGATTATGGATGGAAATGAAAGAAGACTGGGTAAGGGGTTTGGTTGGATAGGGATCGAGGAAGGGAGAGCTGGAGGAGGAATAGAACATGGAGGGGGGCTGCAGGGCAGATGGGACAGGAATATGGGGAAGGGTGTGGAGGGTAATATTTATTTCCTCCCCACTCCGTTTCCAACCCCTCCTTTCCCTTCACATTCTCCTCTCCTCTCTCTCTTGGTTAGGTGGAAGAGAGGTCCTTCCTAGCCCTAACCTCGTCATTTTTCTTTCTTCCATCCCCTTTCTCTCATACATTCTCACATCTCTCATCTCACAGGGTGGAATTTACGCTATTCTGTGGCCTATGATTGCCATTAGAGGCGTTGGCTCGAAGTGGGCCACTCGATGCAAGTACTTTTTCAACGCGGAGGAAACAAAAACTATCCCTGGGGAGAGTACTTACGGTGATTTTTCTTCGAAAAAGTCGACATTTCAAACTAACTACGGTTCTTAGCTCCAGCGTGTGTGCAACGCTTTATCCGTGCAGCAATTACCACTGAGAGAAAGATATGAGTACTTAAGTAAAAACAAATGGAGATCGAAGTACACGCTTCATATTTTATCCTCGGATGAAATTTGTATTGAACTACGTATATGCTGTCGAATTATAGTAAATGTCGAGGGGTATAGTATATGACTCATTATATTATGTTATTAGTTTTTACCAATTATGAAACAACTGCCGTAGGTTTGTATCAATAACAAATGATTGGGAAAATATACTTAGGGGGTTATAAAAACCTTCTACGCTCCGAAAGGCAATTATTTTGGCAAATGTGTCGATGTTGAATGATCGAAGAAGTCCCCTAAAGGAATTACGTGAATTAGAGATGCCAGTTAGGATAAACTAGAATTGAGGGCTGAAACGCTTAATGTGTAATGCAAATAAATGCAAAATAGTAGTACAAAAAATCTACGAAACATCAAAATGTACATTGACAGAGAATTTATCTTATTTGGCCGTATTTCGTGTGAAGCCATCCTGAAGGAAAGAAGAAAACTTTGTAATATCCGCAAGGTGCATATTATACGACCGGTTTCGGCTATACAGCGGAGGCCGACCTGGTGATAGCTGTGTAGGCAAAACAGGTTGTGTAATACACACCTTGTGGACGTTGCAAAGTTTTCTTCTTTCCTTTTGAAAATGAATATTGTAAATTCTAAAGGCGTTGAACTTGAGGAGGTCTTGGTAATACAATACTAGATTTACATTAGCTAATAAACAGTTTAGTGACTTATTTAGTAAGAAAGTGGTACTTAGTCTCTTAGGGATAGAGTTGGATGCGTTTTCATCCTTTTGGCTCTCTTCTCAGAGGAATTCTTTTAAATGTGAGTCTGAAAGTTGTCTGTGAGTGGGTCTCCTCAAGTACTTACTTATTATTGGTAGATTTCCGTGAGTGTGCATATAACGAACCGCATAAAATCAGCCATTGTGTAAATCTATTCTCATTATGGCTCCTCTTTTCTTGATGTACTTCTCATATACAATAGTCTTTAAAGTTATCAGAGTTCAATGTAGACAAATGTTCAGTAATTAACGTTTCGAAAGAAAATCTATCGTCAATGATTTTTCGTACAGTCTCCAAGGAAAATACTTTTTAACAATATAATAGGTGGAATATATTGGGGTAACCCTAACGAATAACTTAACATGGGTTACCCATACCAATAATATATATAGAAGAGCACTAAGGAAACCCGGATTTCTCAAGATAGTACTCTGTAGGAGCGACAAGTGTTGTCTTCGGAAATAAGAAAAAGAAAGGCGTTACGTTTCGTATAAAATGTTTACGAGAAATCAGTGGTTACTCAAATGCTTCAGGAAACAGAAATCTCTAGAAGATAAAAGATTTAAGCTAACTAAGGCTTAATTTAATTAATAAGTTCAGAGAAAGTACGTTCGTAGAAGATACAGCCGATATCATGCGTCCTCCCAGTTACTTAGGCCGACCTGATACTGCGAGAAAAATCAGAGAAATAGATCTAAGAACTAATCGTTTCAAGAATTCATATTTTCCGCGAACGTAACACAGAAGTAATCGATTAGGGAAGTAGAGTCACGGTCCATGTACTCTTCGCCATACTCCGAAAGGCGGCTTGCAGGGTATACAAATTTAAATCTAGAATTTGACGCATTTCTATTTTTACGTAAACTAATATATACTCTATAAAAACTAATCACTCTATTGTTAATTTTTCATCAAGACTTCATTAAATATTTGGTGTTGCTTTTCTTTATATGTATAAATATGTATCGAAGTTGAGTTTATATGTATGGCAGAAGGGGGTTGCATAAGTGCCCAAATTTAGGTGCATTTGTCCAGAAACTTATGTTTATTTCGTCCAATGGAGCGAGAGGAGCCTATAATGCCAAATACATCGCTCACCTTCGAATAAAATTCCCAATGAACACCGAATTTTTAAATTAGCAGATTTATCCGAATTTTTGCACGGATT
This sequence comes from Ladona fulva, assembly GCA_000376725.2. Classification (NCBI taxonomy): domain Eukaryota; kingdom Metazoa; phylum Arthropoda; class Insecta; order Odonata; family Libellulidae; genus Ladona; species Ladona fulva. The sequence continues at coordinate 506,188 of KZ308256.1, forward strand.
AATCCGAATAACTTCCATTTAAAATTTCGTATCATACAGTGTTAGGAATTTTTTTCTTCGAGCATCCTCATAAATTTCTCTTCTTCATGTACGCTCAATTTTTTTAATGATCTTAACCAATATATTTTCGGCAACAGTTCATTTGATGGCTTATTTTTTTAATCTCCGCCCTCGAAATCGTATTAAAAATGAGGTTTTATTCGCGAGCACCGAAGAGTTTATTTGAATAATTTCATTCCATCCATTTTGATTGGTGCTTGTTCCGTCGCGGTTTCTTTAAAAATCTGCATACAAACCTGTAAATTGACAACCGGATATGAACAAAGACTTCGAATCGTTTGAAGCAAAAAAGTAATGTTAATGCATTTAGTGTTTGATCGTACTAGACCTGACCTTTTAGGCTGTCTAAATTACTTAACGCTAAACGCTTTACACATTTCATCTTATTTAGTCAGCAGACCATGAAAGGATTCAAACTGCATATTTACGGCACTAGCGTGTAAAGCAGTGCCGAAGTTCGGATTGGGATCGGAAGATTCTAAATAAAAAATAAGAAGATCCTAAATAGGGCTTATAGCATGTAAACTTTTAGTATGCTAGGCTCAATTACAGTATGCACATATTGCAAAAACCGCGATTTTATTTAAAGCGACGGAACGTAAACAGAAACATGCCGTTTACTGATGAAATTAGCTGGGAATGTTATTTTAGGGGCATTTATTATTAAGGTGCAATTTACAGCGTCGATATCTGTTAATAGTTCCCATTGTTTTCTAGATCACGAGTAATTACTTTAATTCCACGCTTCTCTGCAACTGAATTCGATGACATTTGCAGATATTTTGGGAAACTCGACATCAAAACACGAAATGAAAGTGAAATTCGTATTTATTTTCCAGAGAGCTGGTGAATGACGTTCATGTCATTTGATTGCGTAGAGAAAAAGAAAAGGTTTAATTTCATTTTGTCCCCTTCAAAAATTTTGTTCATTATCTCGCGAAAACGACTTATTCGAAAAATGATCTCCGCTTGCAACCAACGGACCTTTAGCATTTAGTGTATCGTTATTTCAAAAGAGTTCCTTTTTCCAAAGGGATTTGTAATGAAGGCTCGGAGTTGCTGGTATAGCAAACCAGTCGCGGATTTTTTATCATCCTTTCCCAAACCGATACTTACGTAGTGTGTTAAGTGTATACTATATAGGTTATTATACAACTATCTAATACTAGGGATGAAGTCGCCTCGGATTCTTCACCAGATCAAATGAATTGTTGCCGTCGTTTCAATGGCTGACTCTGCCATCGTTGAGTATTCGGGTCAAGTTTTGCTTATTCAGTTCCCTTTTGGTTTGCTTGATGATAACCCAACGAATTGAAACCTGTCTGACTGCGTGAATATTTATTATCTTTCATCCGTGTGCTTTACCTCCTTTGGAACTATTTCGATTTGTTATTTATACAGTTTTGACGACTTTCCTTTCTTGCCCAATACGGTCCTTTTTCCATCTTTTTCTCCAGTTATATCGTACATACATCGAAAGAATTTCAGAGCAAATTTTCGAAGCTGTACGGAAGGAAAAGGAAACACGCCAGGTACAGCCATGGCATTATCAACTGAGTAGTGAGGTTATTATTTTTTTTCCGTTGTGTGAAGCTATTCAGCGTCATCTAGGAGCAGCGATAATAAATAGAGACGGGATAGGTTTTGAGAGAGACCTGGAAATGTATGGCATCGCATTCAAAAGACACGGAGAACAAATTTCTCGACGGAGTTCCGATTTTATCCCTACGCTTCAATCTCATTAGATTTTTTCTTCATCGATGTGAGATGACCACGATTTTCTATGCGTACATAATTGATAAAAATATTCATTATATGATTCTTACGCAAACGACCCCATATGCCATACAGCCATACTCGTTACGTATGTGACGGACTTTCATTCTACTTAATGTGGAGCAACGCCTGTAATTTATGGAACATATATTGTATTTTTCATTGTTTTCAAAATATTTAACATACTATTGTTGATCAATTTTACGAGAAATATTACGTATTCTTTTCTATTAATCCAAACATTTAATCTGTTTTTCGTTTGATTAATTTAGCTTTCACGTGAATCTTTAATTATTAATATTGTTGTAATTATTGTAACTCGGTATTATTTTACTGCAGATTGACTCTTTGGCCACGTGGGAATTAGTTAAAATTGAAATAATGATAATTAACAACTATAAAAAACTCTGTTAAATAATCAAAATAAACAAAATACAATTAATAGTTTTGGAAAATATCAAATTTCAGTTTAACGTGAGAAGGTATATAAGTAGGCAGATCTTTAAATTTATGAGTACTTCACGTTCATTCCTGACTATGGGAATTTAACAAATAAAAATAAATAAAGACTACACGTGAAAATTGGTTTTTGTAACGACGACATTTGATACAATTCATTCTATAAGTGTCATAATAAAATGTGTCCACATATCATGCGAGTTATTTCAATGTGTGTTCAACTGTCGATATCCTCTAAAATGGATTTCGCTTAATTTTTCGTTGTTGGGCGAAGACAGTATGGGTGCATTGCGATGCTGCAGAATAATATTCAAGAAAAATATATATTTCCAGTCCGGCTTTTCGTTATAAATTTTTCATGGTATGTGTCTTAATTTCTCAAGTAGTGGACGCTCAAAAAATTAGTTGGAAAAATTTTAATGATGACTATGACCAAGTCCAGCTGGCACCCAGGTCAGAGAGAACAGTTTCTAATCGAAATGAATATGCGTGAATGAAAAATCATGCGCTTAAATAAGGAGATATAATTTAATGAGAAAAATCAAATGAGACTTATCGTTCGCATGAGGCTGCAATACATGTTTGGTGTAATACAACGTATCGGTCATCGGTTAATTGCAGATAAGTCGTTCCCGAGAAGAAGTCTTAACGCATGAGTAATTCGTCGCGGTTGAATACATTTTGGATTTTATATTGCCTTTCTAAGGATAAAAATAAGAGGAGAATAATCGATTACGGGTGTAAAGAGAGAAATTTCGGACGTTTCCACCATACGTTACAGATCATACGGCTGGACCCCCTTGAGTCATCGGTGGCGGAGGAAAAGGGATTCCTTTGGGGGCCCCAGACATGTTCATCGCCTCGTAACCCACAACTCCCTTGTGTGGGCTCTTTTGGAAAACACCCCGTCCTACTTGTAGGTGTACTCTCTCCCTTGAGCGACACTTTGTATGGTGGACAGCAACAATGAAACTTTTCGTAACTTCCCACCCTCTGAAGCTCTCCCCTTTAAATCACATCCACCTTTAGGACTTCCTCGTTCGTTGTATCTTCGATTAGGTCACTTCCTTCATCTCAGAGTCGTCGAATGCTCAACCATCGCTCCTGATTCCGGATTCGACGGAAAAAATGGAATGAATCACGCGAGAAGATAGTAGGTTTTCTTTAATTTGTATTCCTGTTAAGGAGCAAGTAAAGAGTGAGTATTTTATATTAGAGGTCGCAATTCCATTTGTGTCATCATGTGTGGAATAGGGAAAGATATTTTTGCCACCCATGATGCCGGGAATGATTTGGAATGCGAGCATATTTGATAAGTAACAATACTGTACGATATGTTGGTGGAAGATTTCTTGTTCTCAGCACTCGGTGATATGCCTTGGCTAATTTTTTAAATTATATAGTAGCTATGGAATATTTGCAACTTATTTTTTTGCTTTAGTATACAATCAATCAGTAGCATAGAGTAATATTAAACGAAAATCTGTATGGCTGCTATACACATTCATGTGAATTGATTTTTGATTTTTTAATTTCAATTTATCGTTGTAAAATATATATTTTTTATACAAGCAGATGATGTTTTTCCTGTTATCGACCTCATTTATTCTACTCATTCCATATTTATCTTGTTTCCATTTAATAACTGCATAGAAAGGGAGCTTAGTTCGAACCTACATTGAAGTTAAGGTAGGATTTGATAGAGTTTTTGCAGTTTGAAAATACGTTTCAGCCAATGAATTGGTCAAGAGATAATTTTTAAAATAAAAGAATCTACCATTTGAGAACGGTATTCGGTGGTTGATATTGCGAATGAATACTGTTTATGTATGAATTCTATGGGTGAACTTTGTTTCGTAATTATGGAAGAATTCAATCACTTCTTAAAAGTAGAGGATTAATAGTTGCGTTTTCATATGTCTTTGTATACCGAGATAGTATCATCTAACAACCATTTCCATTCTGTGCAACTCTTGGCTGGTTTAATTCCTCAAGAAAGCATCGTAATTTTTTGTTTCGTACCATTACGCAGTTAGCGCCGGAAAGTTAGTAATTCGAACTCTCTCATGTAAATATAGGTATCTAATATTCTCCGCTTTGGGGAGATTTTTCAACCACCAGGGATTCGGGGAGTAAGGAAGGATCCACTCGCTGAACCTCCGTAACTCCGTTTCGGCAGAACTCCCGAAATCTCTAGAATAGAGAAACTGATAATTTGTCATCGTCTATCCCGCTGAAGTCACAGAGGTATAGTTTCTTCTCCAGTTCGCTAATTAAATTTCACTGTCACTGAATCCAACGGGGAGCTGTCATGCCGTTGAAAGAGCAGAAGACAGGGCCGCCCGGACGCATGCGACAGGAAAAATGCGGCGGAAAGAAGAAAAACAGTCCCCTTATTGTGGCCATTCACGTATGCCTCAGCAGACTACTAAGATGCAGTATTTCGGCCTTCGGAATGAAGAAACTAAAAGTGTTGAACGATCTCAGGCACTACCGTATGATATCCTTGTGACCGCTGTTGGGCGTATAAAAAGGCCGCAGAGGTCCGCTTCACGGTCGCCAGTTCGTCCATGACACCACCGTGGACTCTCGACACTAGATAGCGTCCATTTTTCTCGCAATCGGCGCGAGAAGCGCCCCTGCTTTGCCAAATCGATGACCCAACTAAACCCTGCTACATCCTACCCCAACCGACTAAGGGGCCAGACATAACCCCGACCACTCTGCGCCATCCGAAATCAAATGCTAGATTGCCATTCGGTTCCCTAGCAGCAGCATGTCTTCCCTCTTTATTTCTTTCGGTTCCATTTTCCCGCACCATTTATTCATCCACTCCAGTCTGGCGTGGTAAGTGGTCTATCCTTATATGGGTATGGACAGAGGCCTAAATGAATAAATCCCATCGACAATAATCCGGTTATTTGCCAAGCGATAGGTTTGATCCATTTGTCGAGGAATCAACCCGGATGTGCGTTCGCTTGGGAAAGAGAAGGGGTGTTGAATGAAGAATGAGCGTGCAGGAGTGTTGCTGGGCCGGGGGGAGGAATCGGGAATGATGTAGGGTCCGTTCGGTTTCCGAGGTTTGGGGAACCGCGGAAAAAGTGAATTAAAGGGACAGAAGAAATTGGAGAGGAAAGATATCGGTGGGTGCGTTCTGTAAAAGCTTTCTTTGTCGCCCCATGACACATTTCATCCCTGATGCCAAATACATAAATGTATCGCCTTGTGTGTCCTCCTCGGGCCCTCTTTTTCGTGAAAAGGAGGGACGAAGAATGCTTCCATCAAGTGGGCTCCCCGAAAGTAACTTTTATGTGAAACTCCTCCTTGATCCGGGGAATGGCTCTTTTTTTTGAAAGGGGGCCAAAGCGGTTAGAAGATAATCAAACGCTCTCGTAAAACCATTCCTGAATATTTGTTCCGCTCTCAGTGGCACATTCTTTGCAAGGTCCTCAATAGTAGTTCTAAACATTTTGATACATGGCGTAATAATCACGCCTTTATTTTAAGTACTTAGAAGAATGTTGCCGCACATTCTCTTCCTTAAACACTCCCTTTTTAAGCTCGTGAAATATGTCCCCGATTACTTTTTCCTAGGATCTTTGTTCCGTAAGCTGATAAAATTGTAGCGATGGACCGATATTGTGCACAGTTAATTCGAGGAAGCGAAAGAGAAAAAACTCTCGTGGAGGAAGATTAATGCAGGTGAAAAGTAAGGAAAATGAAAGAGATAAGGTGAAGGGAGAGGTGACAAGAGGAAGACAATGGAGTTTTTGAGAATAATTTACAGCAGTATTTAAGAGATAAAAAAGGGAAGAGAAAATGGAAAAAGGTCAAATGAAGAGTGAAAAGAGGCATGGGGTGAAGCAGCGGACGCTTTGGACCTGAGGGAGCGATTAAGTAAACAGCATTGGCTCAGGATGCGTCACTGGGTGTCAAAAGGTCCTCTCTTGAGATAAGGATAAGTAAATGATAAGGAACGAATCAACAAACAAAGGCTCGAGCTTCGCCTCGCGTTATCATTACGAACGTGTTATTAAATTTTTAATTTAGTTTCTAATATGACGCTTTTAATATTTCGGTATAGTTTTTGCTCAGTATGTCATGCATTATTCATCCAGTATCCTACCGTTAGTAGGCATTCTGATGGAAGTAGATATCAATTATTGATAACAATTTTGAAACAGGATGTCCTATTGGCGAGCGTTTAACAGAGTATTTTTATTGACAGTTTTTATGACTGGAATCGCTTCTGTACGCGATAAATGTAATAATGTAGTAGCTATGATTTCTTGTATAAAGTCTTCAAATGTCAGTTTTACTATGTTATCAATCACATTTCTATCTAAAGTTGCGATAATTTTGTGTAATTTATAGTATTACGTGAATTTAAAATTCATGTTTAATATAAAGATTAAATACATTTAAAAAAGAATAAGTGCGTGCAATAGTTAGTGGAATTTTCAATAATGTATTAATTTGAAGGCCTGAGTTAGTTGCTATTCTCGAAAACGGCCGCTTGTTTTCTTCTTTTCAGTGAGCGTAGCCAATGCTTGTCTGTTCGTAGAGTAAATAAGAGCAAACTATAAATCCTAAACGACATGATATCATCGTCACATGTATATCATTATCGTATCATAATAATAAATTTGAGTGGTTCTGTATCACGAAGTTAGGGGAGTTTCGGAAAATTGCTATTTGGTAAATGAAAATATACGTAATTACCTGTATATTAAAGACCTATGGGAGCATATGATTCAATTATTAAGCTTTTACGGAGATAAATATAAAATAAAAACTCGAGTCGCTACATTTTTTTAAGTTTGAAGCTTAGGAGAATGCCTTCTCTGTATTATCGTAAAACTTCTTATTTATATAGAGCTGCAAGGGAAATTGCTAGTAATGCTTCTCGTTTCTTCACTAAGAGATTATTTCTTTTATTCCCCAAAGGACGCCGGGGAAGAGGAGAAAAGACCGAAAAATATTTTCAAAAATTTCAATCTCCTTTCTGCAGTGGCATCCTTGACGCTCAGATGCACGCAGAGCAGCTCTCTCCTCTTCCCTTCCATTACCTTTTTCCAGAGTCTTTTTGCTCCGCGGGCGCGTGCAATCGCTTCGCCATTGTCTCCGCAAGAGTCTGCTTTCCCATCACGGGACTTTTCTACGGAATAATCTCGTTATTCTATTTCCTCCTTCGAAGATTCTCGCAATCTTTATGACTCTCACGCATTCACCCAACGCATGGCTGTCTAATTCTACTCTGTCGTCAAGAATCTCCTGCCATCGGTTAATCATTAAGGGATGCACGAGCCGTGATGAAAGGAATGAGGTTGGGTCGGGAGAAGATTCTTGCGTTTTAGATTTCTCCCTTTCTGCGCTTTGCTTCCGACTACGCGGAGGACCGCCTCGGGCGGCTTTAATAATTCCTTCGGAATTATACGAATTACGGGAGTAGTTTTTGTCAGCTCACGTTTTTCTCCAGTGCCTGTTTTAGCCATATTTTTCAGCGGAAGCCCGCTTATAGAATCAGCTAACGAGAAATAACGCTTGCCTTTCAACTCGAGTCACACTCCTCCAGACTCATTACTTCCATTTTTATCATAAAGGGACTTTTCTCGGTCTCATTATTGCGTCGATGGTTGTCCTCCGAAAGTTCCTCTCAAGTCATACACACCGTGGTTTATTTCAATAACTCTCCGCCGAAACTTTTTAAAAGCTAGCCCTCTTATTCCCATCTTCTCTTTTTAGATATCTTATTCGCGGCTGCCAGTCATTCCGTTCTCAGTTATCATCCTCACTCATTCTTCCTTTCTCGCCACTTCCCCGCGCATTCATCTCTTTCTTTGAATCCCTTGTCCAACGTTTGACAGCCCTATCCCGAGGAAATCTCTTTCGGAAGACTCGGCTAGACCATTTTGTTTTGATCAAATGGAATCTTACAAGGAGATCTAGCGGCAGGTAAAGGAGGCAAAAGATTCTGTCTCTATGCTGTTTATATCACTTTCCTCACGATGAATGGTTCAAAAGGAATGAGAGAATGCGGCACCCACATAAAGAGAAATTATGAATGATTCTCCTTGGATTGGAGTGACGTCATCTCCTGCGGCGTGTAAGCTTATACTTACTGCGGAAAATGAAGAATCTTGGATCTGAAAATGGGCACGCTGAACCTAACGTTTACTCGGGGGAATGTATTTTGTTAAATGAGGAAGGACGTGCGGGAAAAAGTGGCTCAGTTCATTATCATGTTTGGAAATATAGAGTTTTTAAAACTAATGGTATCAAGCGATACTTGGTGGAATTGCATATTTAAAATACTTTATTTAATTACAAATCATCTAGATAGATACACAAAATTAATTTTGTGAATTTGCACATGTTTTGTTATTTAGCACTTTAGTAATTTAGAGTTTTTAGCATAAACGCCCTCGCAAAAAGGGCTTCCCAGCTCAGATATTAGGTAATCTTATACAACCGTGTTCATAGATTACATATTAACCCGAAATAAATACTAAGTAGCGACTAACCCGAGATGCTGTACTTACGGATTTTTTAATCTTATTTAGCGATTCGATTTCAAAGTTCTTTATTGCTCCGTTGGTTATAACATATACAGGTCATAATAATCCCCGCTTAGGCTTTGCCTTTTCAGGGTTTGAAAGGGCTTATTTAGCAAACTCCGCCACTATCCTTAGTCGCTATTGAAGTATGCATGTCCTTGTACATGCGACTAGCAGACGACGGAAACACTATTTCTTTGTTCAATTTTCAGAGCGAAGTTATGAGATGGATCGGCATTGCGTAAAATTAGTTGCACATTGATTATGGATATTGGAAATAACGCAAAGATATCGCCGTAGGTAAAGAACGCAGGTGATAAGTAATGCTTTAGCATAAGCTTGAATTTTGCGCGTTTCTGAGATTGTACACTATTTCATCCAAAGTATATATCTTAGAGAGTGTGAGTGTAGGGAACAAATCTTTATTGCACAAACGTATTTTCTCGCTCTTTTTCACTTTACGGAAACGTACATAACGTGTTTATCGGTATACGTCCAACAATATGGCGTCAAGCGTTCAAGTCACGGTCGTCGATAGTGTTCAGAAGAATGAAAAAAGCAAAAATAACTTGTGTAAGTACTGTCCAAAAAGAGTAATAAAAGGTGAACGATGCGACATATGTTCTACCTGGATATACATTGTTTTCGAAAGTTTTCTTAAGTGATATAAAGGACGATAAAGGTTGGCGTAGTGAAACATGTTCAACGGAAGCTAGGAACAGTTTGATTTAATTTAGTTAGAATCAAAAGAATATACTATATTATCGTTAATGAAAGAAATAGATTCTCCGAAAGAAAAGAATAAAAATATTTTAGCGAAAAATATGACAAGAGAGACTGGAGAGCAATGGAGAAGGTACCGGATTCTCAACTGTTTGTAATACGAGGGTAGCTACTAAGTCATGAGGTATTCGTCAAAAGCACATGGGCTTATCTTGGAACTGTTTGTCCTATTCATGTTTCAAAGACTTTTCTTTCGTTTATTTTTACACTACTTATTTATTTGCTATTAATTTTTTGTCAATTATTAATTCTCAATTATATAAGTATTATTCTTCAATTTATATACAAGCTTTTCGCTATTTGGCTTTAAACTAGTGTGTTATTGTTTGCTTATGAATCTATATTTGATGTGGATTAGTTATTAGGTGATGCTGGAGAAGATTCGAAGTTGGCAAAAATCGCATGGACGCTGTGTAAAAGTTCATTTACCAAAAAAATTAAAAAAGTAGAATCACAAAACCATGTATAGAAACGCTGCAGAAAATAATTGGGGAGGACTGAATAAATACCGGCGTTTACAAGAAATTAAGGTATACCTGACGCAGTTAATTATTATAAGAATATTTAGAATATAGAATAGGCAATGTCAATTACGTGGACTCATTTACTTAGTGATGATTGGTATTCAGAAATCTCAAGACTAACTCACAAGTCAACATTTGCAATTTCAAACGCCAATCACATATGCTGCCTTGGGTCCTAGACTAATATCATAAGGAAATTATGTCGTCACCAGGTGTTCGAATGGGTGATATTTTGTTCAAAACGGTAATACTCAATGCAGTATACAAACATCAGAGCAGAACAACTTTCGTTATCATTGCGTATTTAAGGTCTTAATAAATCAATAATAGCTCGAAATTGATGTAATGATGTAATTTCGGTCAACTAATTTGTTTACTCATGCTCAGACGCCTGTTGTTAATTTCATTTCCTTTCTATTGCATGCATATCAATATGAAACACCCAGAATCATTTTCTTTCCTTTTTTTAAAATATTTTTATCTTCTTTATTAAAACATTTCTATACCTTTGTGATGTCTGTAAAACTGATTCGCTAGTAGAGCTCTATGAATGTCACAATTTAGTAACAGTGAGTCACTGGCTTAGTTCGCTACTAGTTGGTAGCCCTTGGAAGCTGTTTAAGAAGGCAATCAATGAATACTGTTGATAGTGTTACACTCCAAGCTTATTATATAGTCAGACACCCAAATATATGTTTTTCAGAGGTTTCTAGTTGATACTCGGATTTCCCGATAAGGTTTATTAGATTTATTTCCACCGCAAGATTTGGGTCATTACGTCATTACGTCAGTACTGAGCAAATCATACCATATTATTCTATATAATAAAACAAGTTTATCGACAAGCTAATGTCTTTCTTTTTCTAAGCAGGTTCAAATAACTTCAGCTGAGGTGGCGTAGGGCCTAGCGTAGTTCCCTTGAAAGATACAACATATAGGCCCTGTTCGAATCCTGGTTAGGGTATGGGTGATTGATTATCAGAACTTAAGGCTTATTCTTCAGGGTTGTGTTGTAAGATCAGAATTCGCCCGAGTCTTGATTATTTCATTTCTTCATTCGGTTATCATTATGAAACTTTTGGAAAGTGAAATACAATCATTTCTCTGTTTAATAAATTATGTGTGTTATTGAAAAATTAAATTTCACTTCTTCGAGATTCCATGACTCACTCCCATAGCGCGCCACTCTTAGAGTGGGTGTTTACTTCAGTAGTGTTCGTTTTCGTTTACTTACCGCATTTCAGGTCATGGTGTGAAATGGGGTGTAGCAAAGAGAAAGATAAGAAGATTCTTAGTTGGAACGAGTTGTGGGAACACAGTTGGAGAGAAAAAAGGGAGCAGGGGCATCAGGAGGAGGGATGAGAGAGAGTTCGTTATTAGTTGCAATTGGTAAAGGGGAAAAAGTAAAGGAACCGAAAGCAAAGTAGGGGATTTAATTGGCGAGAGGACTGAGAGGGAGAAGAATGGGGAGGCGTGAAGGATCACAGAAGTTAAAAAGAGGGGAAACCATGGTCTTGGCAGAATGTGCGAATCGATTTCTGTTTAGAGAATACGCTTATTTAAAATCCTCCTGCGCAGGCGACTGAACTAATTAAGGAATATTTTGCCACAAGATGAAAATTGAATTTCTCAAATTTTTTGTGAATTAAGGTTCCCAAGTGAAGACTCATCCTCTCCTTTCGTAATTATATCTTTTTCGATATCTATTATATGTAGACGATTCTCCGGATAGATACACATGTATATGATCCTAACTCTAACGCTAAACGGAAAGCGTCATTGACCCGTTGATATTTGGCGTAAAGACCATCTAAATAGAGAAGAATTGAGATATAGATCCTTTATATCGTGGGTTTGATCCTAAAATGTCCCAAAAAAGTAAGAATGAGATCCTTACGATTGCATCGCACGGTTTCTTGAAAAAAAGTGTTGCAGCACTCTACGTTAATGGATAATATAGATTCAACCTGTGGCTAGAGGAGGTGGTTCTCTGATGTGTAATGCTAAGACATCTCCCAAAATGATCCAAGTTTCGACGCTAGGTCGGTGAAAAGAATTCCCTGGTTTGGTAAAGGAAAATTTAAGGAGACAGCCTTTTAATCCATTATATAAGGAGATGACACATTTGGTAGGCACATGTTCGCAAGAATATCGGAGTCTTCGTAGATCTTTAAGAGATCTTTAATTTATGTGAAGGAATTGCAAAAACGTCGAAAGTGACCTTGCTTTCGACTTTAGGTGCATCAAACTGATCTTCAATTATAAATCATAGGGAAGTTAGAAATAAGCGAATCGAGATGCTCAATGTTTCGCTTGCACCCTGGATGTTTATTTTGGCCCCTTGGGATTTTGACAGCTTCTTAGCTATTTATATAAGTTTTATGGCCCCGCTGGATATTAAAATTCCATTTTAGGTAAATCTATCAGGTAAAATAGCACAGTTTTGAGAGATAGGTTTTAGAAACAACATGGATGCTTACTTAGGTCCCCTGATGGACCTCTATCGAAGTTTCAATATAAAAAGCCATAAGTTGGGGCTCCGAAATATCACCTGATAGCTGCGGTAAAAGTTACCCAGTTAAGCTAGTTACCTTGGCTTCTTTCGGAACCCTTGATTTGCCTTCTCCTTTTTCCCAGACAACGGAACGAAGAGAGCACAAAAGGGATGATCACAACAACCAATACTGAGTGGGGTTCTGTTGCAGACTGCAGAGTCCTAGCGACAAGCTGACTGACTCATCATTCCATGTGAACTCCTTTTGATTGGTTCTCAGAATAGGTTTCGAAAAAAGGAGTTTTTCGGGAGATGAAGGTTAAAGGGGAAAGAGAGGGAGACGGCGAGGAATTCCGTAGGAGTTATTGGGAGTATGGAATTGGGATTTTTTCGAGGATGAGATGTCGAGGGTGAGAGGAATGACGGTGATGGAAGGCGAATGAATCCTTTTGAAGGGGTCTCCATAAAGAAGTCTCGCATGTGAGTTTCGGTCGAAATTGAGAGTGGTTGGTGTGAAACTTGTATTTTTAAGTATCCGTGGCTCCCTTTTCCTTCGGCAATAAAATAAATATCTCAGCATAAATGCTGAGTGTTATAGAGATCGTATTCCTTGAAATGAGCTTATGGATGGGATGGGTGAGCTCACCATAGAGTGGGGGAGGACTAGTATGAAAAGGGATTGTGAATCAGGAAAGGGTTTTGAGGAGTGGAGAAATTGTATGGGGGAGAGGCTTTCCTTTTAAAGGATTAAAGGGGGATGGCTGTGGGGAGAAGTACGGAGTTGGTTTGAAGGTCTAAGCGCTACAAATGAAGTGGGTATAACTTAGTTTCCTCGAGTGGGACTGTTACAAGCACTCCAAACTGAAGGACTTGGATGAGTTTCGCTAAGCGTTATACGGTCAACTTTTGCCAGAGAAAGTAGGAGTGGGGGAAGTCTCCGAAGAAGTTTCCAGTGAAATGAGAAGAAAAAATTAGGGAGTCTTATAAGTAATAAAAACACTTCGATGGAGAGAAGATTTCTATATTTACAAGCAGATTATGTTGGGACTGGAGCCATCTTCGAGTTCCTACCAGATGTACTCCAACAGTGAGTAAAATTCTAAGATTTTAATTCAGAGATCTTTTGGTATTTTAAAAATCTACTCTGAATGAGGCTTATAACATCCAATGAATTTACCGTAGTTAAAAAGAGTTTTCCGAAGGCAAGTAGCGGACGCAAGGAAACGGAAACATTTTCAAGCTCTAGCCAAGTAGAATAACAGGTGTGAGAAATAGCTACATGACTGGGACTCGAACTCAGGTCTCCCACTTTCTGGATAGGTATTCTAACCACTAACTACCATGCCGCGTTTCTTCCACAGACTGTTTGGGAATGCTTAGTCAGCAAGGCGAGCAACTTCCACATTTAGCAACACAAACCAAATTGCTATTGATGTTATTGTAAGCTCAAATTCTGGATGTATTTTCTATTTTTAAATGTCTTGAAGTAAATTAGCAGGAAGAGACCAGAAAACGCATTTGAAATGGAATCTCTGAGCGTATTTTTTTTTCATTCGAAGGATCTGAAATCATAAGAGCCTGCTACATAATTCACGAATCTTAATTCATACTTAGATATTCATATATTCATTCATCTCGTTATTCATGTAAAGGGAATTGGGAGGATTTTGGTATTATCATTTGGTCTAAGTTAATACTATCTTTTTAAAATATTTGCAAAAAATTGCGCATTTTACATTTCGCTTGCACTTTCATTGTAGTACGTTCGAAAAATAGTATCTACTCATCTTTTCTACATCTATCTTCTATCTAACTTAAGCTAGTTTGAAAACCAAGGCTTCCAAATATTCAAGTGGGTAGTGTGTTCGCTTTTTCTGGAAACATTCCTTCTTGAGGGCCAATATGAGCAAAATGACCTAAGCTGTCGAAGCACTTTCAAAGGTACTACTACCACATGAAACCCAAAGATTAGGAGCTGCATCTGTAAGTTGCGTAACATCACCTGAATAAACAGTTGATGCTTTGATTATTTTAGCTTTAATATCGAATATTTTGCAAGTTAAGTCAGCATTATTCTAGCAGTATATCCGAAAGATTCTGGTAAATTGGGGATGAAACTAATTTTCTTAGATATGCACAAATTAATCAAATAGTAGCAGCAGATTCCACAATTCCAGATCGATCCTCCGTACTATTTTTAAGTTACCTTTTTCATACGATATTCATATTATTGTGAGATAACTGGCGTGTAATCTTCCGTACAATCTAATGCTTCTACAAACGAGTGCTCACTTTATAGTGTTCAGTTTCACAATTCTTTTCGGGCTAAAGGTAAAGGACGCAACATAATTTTCTGTTAAACCTAGAGGAAAATCCTAGCAGTTCAGTAAAGTTATGCTGGTAGAGAGTTATAGTGGAGTAGCATCTTTATGTTTTGCCACTATGTAGTCATTTTATATCATCTGCTAGATAAATCAATTCTCCTCTCATAGACGGATTAGTGTATTTAGAGCGCCATCTGGATGGCTAATGCGCGTGTTTTGGATGGAATAATTCTGCGAAATATCATATCCGGGTTCCCTCGAAGGAGCGTTTTTCTCGCTTCTGTTTCTGACATCAATTCAAAATTAACCTTAAATGCGACTCGAGAAGAAGAATGCCAATGCACGTGAAAAAAGTTGAAAATTTCAATTTTCAAAGGTCTCGCTCTTCTTGAATTTGCACTCCCGCTCTCCGTAACTCAATCTCTCTTCGGCCTACTCTTCTCCTTTATCCTTCCATATCATGCCGCCTGACGGACCGCTGCTAACCACCTTTTACCTCCACTCTTTCCCCCGCTATGTTGCTCCCTTCCTCAGCACCCTTTCCTTCTCAGCAATCCTCTTATAATGTCCCTTGGCCCCTCCGTCACTCCCTCACATACTAATTAGCTCCGATGTCTCTTTTTTTAAAACATTCCCGCCTTAATAACGTGTTTGCGCTTTTTACGGTTTAATTAATTATGAAATAGTACATTTTTATTCATGAAGGACTTAGTACATACATTTTTTCTATCAACGCTTACTCCGAATATAATGAAGCAGCCGTTTTTTATTTAATTTTGCCCAAATTTCAAGTTGTCAGATGGTGCTTTGTGGGCTTGTGAAAGAAACGAATGAAGTATTTAATCATCGAATAAATTTTTATACAACTTCGGAAGTAGGTTTGGTGCAAGAAATTGTGCGCGAGAGATAGATATTCTCGCGCATTATAATAAGAGTGAGGCATATCTGAATTCTATTATATTCAGCTAGTAATAAATTCTATCATATTCCATCTTATTGTGTATTAATTCAGCTTGGTTAAACGACATCTAATAAAGATCAATTTATATTAATTCATCAATTTAACTATTTGCAACATCAATTTTAATCTGTAGTCCATAAGTATATCATTATTATATATAAAGAATTTTAAACAACAAATTAACACTCGTCATAATTTCCGAGAACACGTCTTACGACGAATCATTCTTTGAGAATGGCTCACTACAGTGTATTTCCACTCGTTGAAACTTTTCACCCTGTATTCATATGACCTCATTCCGTAATAGTGTTAAAATCGAACCCTGTAGATATTTCAGCGGCAACATTAGAGAACATAGTTTAATTAGAAAACCGCACTTAAATAGGAGGAAATTCTATTTGTTATGCTAATAAAAGAGGCAGTATTTATGAATGTCTTTTACATGTTAAGATTTAATGATGGCCCTAAATAAATTATTGAGCAATGAATTAGAAATGTGTGCTCTGAGAATAACAAACAGCCTGAAGCAGTCGTTACAACTAGTATATTCAGGTGGATATGATTTGTGATATCCTTCATTAAACTGCTTCTGTGCTTTACTCGGCAAAGTTCTCCAGTAACGATGCAAATTAGTACCCATGATGAATTGATGCAAACCTAGGCCAAAGATTGAAGTATTTATACTATTCCTATTGCATCAAACAATGAAATTAGATTTATTGAGATAAACGACCATACTGCCTGAATTTAAAGTGGTCTTGTTTGTATAATGGAAGCATTAAGTTAATGGATTCATAGCATTATCTAGTTTTATCATAAAAATTATTTCACTGGCAAAGATCTTACACCAGAGATTACGCTTTTAAATGCGCAAAATCAATCGTAAAAAAAGTGAGTTTTACAAGTGATAACCGTTTTCAGTCCACTCAAAAATGAATATAACCAAACCCCGCAGTTAAACAAAAAAATGTTCTCGAAAAACCTATAACGAATCAAATGATCAAAATTCATACTAAAATACTAATGGATTGGATTTTCCACCAGTTTCCTTCAACAACGTCTACGCCGCAGCAAACTTGAAAGTTTTTCAGAAAAATCCGAGAACATCCTTCTCTGTGAAAATTGGCCAAGTTTGACTCCTTGTAACTTTTTGAAGCGTACAATCAACCAAGAATTAAAAACGGAAGAACAATACTCAGTATTTTCTAAATATCTATGCGAATTCTCACGTCCCTCGCTCTAAAAAACCATTTTTACCCTCTTAGACAGCTTTTTTTTCAATTCTAGGCCACTGAGCGTTGTTTGTTTGCGTGAGGTACCCAACCATCACACAGAGAAAAAATGAGATATATCTCCTGAGTATTATGGGTTTGATCCTAGAAGGCTCCAAAGTATGTTCTTTTCGCGATTGTACAATGCACGAATATTCAAAAATTCCTTTCCGCATTTTCCGGTAAGTTTGAGACAGACTTGGAGCCCCAAAGAAAAGCGTCACTAATCCGGCGATTATTTTGCGTGAAGACTACGACCATCTCACTAGAGAAAAATGAGATACCTCTCCTGGGTACCATGGGTTCGATCCTAGAAGATCCATAAAAAGGTATTTTTCGCGATTTTGTACTTGGAGTGGGGTTTCAATAATTTATTTTTGGCTCTTTGCGGAAAAAGGAAAAATGTTACAGACTTGGCGAATTGTTTCCATGTAGTCTCCAACAATCACACTGGAGAATTAATAAGACATAGCTCCTGGGTACCTTAGATTAGTACCTAGAAGGCTCAAAAACGATACTTTTTGCGATTTTTGACAATTCACGGCTTTTAAAATTATAGTTTTGGTCACTTTCGGTTAAGATAGAGAGTTGAGATTTACGAAGTCGTTAGATGTTGCGGTGTGTAGGTAGTGGTCTTCTACTGCATAAAGTACAGACGTTTCTCCTAGTAGCCATGGGTTCGATGCTAGGACATATCAAACTTCTCCCGTTTAAAATGTATGCTGCGGCTACTAATTGTTTCGGGACACTTTCCGAAAGTCAGGTAGCTAAAATTTGGGTTGGTTAATATGTAGAATATTTGACATTATTTTATATTCATCTATGAAAACCTCCAAATTAGTTCATGGTTAGATGCCAGGGTCGGTTAAATATTCCTCTATATAAAATTTACAGGACGTTTTTCGAGGTAGTTCCAAATGTGGTGTCGTATGAAATCCAGCGATAGATTAAAATTTGTACCACGGAAGCCGTCAGTGACGTATGGCAGAGGTTGTATTTAAAACTAACCCAATCTACTCGATTAGCTTCTCTGATGCTATTGTTGTTGGAGGAGATTCTATTACCGAATTTAACCACATATCTCCTAAATGACCCTAAGTTTGATACTAGGACGGTCCAAGTTTCGTCTGTCTTATTTACATGGGGCGGTTTTTAAATATAGTTTTTAGGGTGCTTTCCGAGAATCCAGATAGCTGCAATTTGGCATGTAAATAACATTCAGGGATTTGTTTCGTATACAAGGTTTACTACGAAATTGGTCAATAGTTCGATACCAGGGCAGGTTAAATTTTCCTCCTTATAAAATATACAGGAAATTCGGAATATTTTCTGAGGTACTTTCCGGTATGATATCGTATTGAAATCTTAGGAGTAGTTCATAAAACGCTTCTGAACCGTATTATTCACCAGGCATCTACCTTAATTATTCTGGGTTCGATGCTAGGACGTTTCAAATCACCTCCGTTTAAAAGACAATGGGTGGGTTTTTAACATATTTTTAAGCTGGATTTCCCGCAGGGCGAAATAAATATAACTCGGCATGTGATAAGGGTTTGTACCTATGTGACTATTTTAAATATGCTCCTTCCCAATTGTTACGTGGATCTATGCTAAGGCGCGTAAACCTCGGAGTTCGTTTTTAGGTACTTTCTGGATGACTTGAAATCTGTGCGGAACGAGAGTTCAAAAAATCTATTACCATAAAGCTTGCAGTATGCAAGCAACTTTTACTCGTATTATATATCTAGACGGTTATCCGGATATACATACATATAAAATGCAAATTCTGAGGCTTAACGAAAACAGTCAGTAACCTGGTGATTTTTACTGTACCATCACATCAGGAAAAAAGTGAGCTATTGATTATGGACATCATCGGTTCAATCCTAGAAGGCCCTCAAAAAAGGTGTTTTCCCACTAAGGATGCATTTGACGGCTTTCCGGAAATTTTCTGAGGCACTTTCCATTAAGATAGAGAATTGAAACCCAGCCTGTAGTTGGAGGAGGTAATTTTCAAAGGTTTACTGCGTAGACACATCCCAAAAACATCCTACGTTCGACGCTAGGTCGGAGAAAAGAATTCCCTGTATAAAATGCATTGTAAAGATAAAGTCAAGAAAACAGTCTTTTATATCCTTCCTCCAAGGAGATAACACATCTGGTAAGCACATGTTCTCATGGATATCGGAGGCTTCGTAACGCGCTTCCCGAATAGACTTCGTCCCAAAGCACCGGTGATGGTTGAAATGTGATTATTTTTGACATAAGTAGATTCCCATTGTTTCTAGGTTAGCAGCGAACGACACGATCTCGTTGCGCAGTATAAATTTGATGCACTTCCTGAAATGAATTCTGCTTGAAACTATAGGAATAGTTTAATAAAATCCACTGTTTCGGCCTCGACTTTGTGGTAGCTTTTCATGATGAAAGAAGAAATAATGACAGACTTGTACACGGTACCACAGGTGTACAAGTCTTTTTTTTTATTTCTTCTTTCAACGGAATAGTTTAAATTGGAGTTGACAAGATGGAATAGACAACGATGTCAAGTTATATGGTCATTGGTTCTAAGCCAGGCCTCTTCCTTTTCTCTAGAAAAACATGGTCATTGAATTAGCGGATACATGACATTCCGTTAAAAATAGCATGTCACCCCCAGATTGTCAGACCACGGTTTCTAAAGTTATTACCTATATTTTCACCAAATACATGGTGCGCGGGTGCTAAAACGGAACATTCACTTCCTTAAGTTCGAAAAATTCGGTATAGGCAGTCACAGTTTTCGGTACTACGGCTTTTACTTTTCATTTGTGAAATGCTCCTCGCATATAAAACATAAATAAATAACAAGTAAGCTGTTTCAAAAAGAGAAATGTTTTCTTAAACATCAATGTGGAAAACGGAGCTACAACTGTGCGAAAATGCTTTGATTAGAGCATTCGCATTTGTAATGGAATATCTGGCCTCGAATTACGATATCGTATGACTTGTTGCATTCTATTATTCCTAGGGCAGATAAATCTGAATATAATAATTATAATATGTGAAATATGCAGGCAACAATTCGTACAATTTTAGGTAGTTATTCTAAAATCTTTGAGCGCTGATCAGTAAACCCAAAGAACAAGAAATAAAGAAAAAGTCTCTATGATTTAATACGTAATGAAATTATTATTTTGTTGAGTTAATTAAAATTAAATAGGTATTATTTGTTCGCTTTTCAATAAAAATATTAGAAAACCGAAAAACCTACCCTTTATAGCCTAATTTACACCATGAAGGGTGGGACTGATGTCAAATTATAAAGTTGTCGACTAATTTGTCTTATTTAGTGATATCTTTCCAATAAAGTGTAGCAGAAATACGTTTTTACGACCCTCTATTAGTGTGAAAAATTACAAGTGTTGAATTATTTTCAATGTCCCAATTCACCCTATCATGTTATTTTTAGTACGCTCGATATTTCATGATCTTCATAAATTACGGGCGCAAAAACGTACATAAGCGTCTTTCGGTAGGAAGCACTCCCCCCGTCACCCGCCAAAGTCAATTCTTGCCAAAATGTTCTTTCGTTTGCTATCTCTTTCATAATTTGCGGGATATATATGTTCTAGGGAATGCATTAAACATGCTGCCTCGAGGCGGTAATTTCCAACCACGGACAGGAGGAAAAGAAGATATTTCAACGAGGCGGGGAATCAAACCTCGATCTTCTTTTTCCGGTCACGTCGGAATTTTGCCTATTTTTCTTCCCGACCCTCCGCAATTCCAAAAATTACGCCGCGCGTAAGATTTTTGAGTACATCTAGGTCCTCCGCGTGGTCCTAAATCTTCTGAAGGGTCCCGAGAATGAGTGAAGAAGAAGGCGCGTGAGGGACGGAAGGAAATAGGAAACTGAAGGAAGCGAGAAGAACTTGGGATCTCATTTCGCTCCTAAAGTCTCTAGTTTAACCTTCCTCACTTTTGCAGTTCACTACGCTCACTGCCGTCGTATTTTCGTCTTTTAACCCGTTTTCTTTTTCTCCGTGAGAACCACCCTTTCCTTGCACCCTTTTGTCTCTCCCCTTCTCTCATCATCCAAGTCCCAGAACTCACCCACATCATTCCCGCCTCGATTACACCAGAGACGGGGAAAAACCTCTCAAGAAGCAGAGGATAAAGTTGGGGGAGTGGTGAGGAGGAAGCTGGCCTTCTCCCAGACCCTGGAGGATTTTGGTGGGGGATGCTGATAGCAGAAATGAATAATGGGGCAGTACGCGTGGATGGGTTGGGGGTGGGACACGAGCGCTGAAAGGGTGTGGAAATGAGGGAAGTGGGGAGTGAGATTGAGATGGAGAAATAAGAGGACGGAAGGTGAGATAGGAAGTGTGGGTGGAATATCGTGAAAAAGGAATAGTTAGAGGTATGGCTGAGGGGGATTGCTAGGGAGAAGGATGCTGTGATAGAAATGACTCTTCATTCGGTTATGCTCCTTCGATTTCCCTCTCCGGAAACTATAATTTTTGTGCCCAATCTGGGAAATCTCATAATGTGAATCAGCGTACATATCATGAACCTGCAAACTGATCTCTTTTTCGGTTGAAAAGGACAACGGAAAGGACTACGGCTAAGTAGATTCGTTTCAGAATTCAGAATTGAGAAACCACATTTCATTCTTACTCACCACAATATTATCGATACAAATTCGAATCCATCATCAGCGTGCTACAATAGCCAATTTTTTGGTGGTTAACGATCTTAGCTAGTATGGAGCTTATCTGTCTAACCTTAAGAAATGAACACGTTTCGGCCAAGAATTTTAAATCTACGGCCTTGCGACTGATTTAAGGTAAAAATATCGTCGAGTTACAAGTTTTTTCTTACTTAATCGAATGTTTGCCCCTATATTGAATTTGGGAGGTTCTCGGATTTCTAGTAGTGCAAACCAATTCTTATCTGGTCTTCTTTAGCGGTGTACTTTCTATTAAAATTTGTGATCCATTTTCTTTCTTTGATAGAACACGATTCAGGCGCGTTAGCAGATGATTTATTATTTTTTGGACGCTTGCGGTCAGGTACTGAAACAACTTCATTGGAATTCAGGGGCATCCCTGAGATAATTACGATTAACTAACCTAAAGCGTTATTGTCACCATACCATAAATTTTTTTCTGGAAATGGGAAGATTAAGGATTAAACTTCTTAAATTTTACTTAATAATGCTTTAATTGCTGCTTCCCTGGTATGGTTAAATATCTGCATTTTAGGTAACCATTGCATTAACTTACATTACGTTCAATTAACTAACTTCCTTTTCTCTAGAATTTCTGATTCACCGCTTCCATCTCACTCTTTTCACCATTTTCTTCTAGTTTTTCATTTATATGCACTACCACTTTGCACTTTGTTTTCAGCGTTCTACTTACATGCAATACCTCCACATACCCATAACCTACGATACGCTTTTCTCACTATTTCCCATTGAACTTACACATACTCCCATAGACAAACTCTTGTAGGTTTCGCAGAATTTTCACAGCCACCTTCTTGGGAGTATTTTTTGCTGCAATGGTGTATTTTTTCCTAAGCGCCAACTTAGGTTTTTAAATCCACTAAGTAGTTTTCTTACGTGCTCTATTTTTCATACTCTGCATGACGAAGGGTCAGATGTAAGAAGAGACTAGTCTCAATCTTGCCCTGATAGAGACGTTTTATTATTATTGTTATTATTATAAACACAATCTACTCCAGGGGTGGCGAACCCATGACCCGAGTTCCAAAACTAGCTCTCGAAATAATTTTTCGGAACTCTAACGTCACTATTTATGTTATGTAATAGTTTATGTATTTTTATGTAACTCCGTTCATTAGCGATGGTAATTAATCATGATTAAAGTAGATCATATATTAAGCCCATCGTTTTCATAATGAATTAGATAATAAAAGTATCTCACTCCATGATCTGGCACATTAATGGCACGCAATTTTTTTTATATGTAGCAAAGACGGCACTCTTGCCTTTTAAAGTTCGTAATTCCTGGTCTACCCCATGACCAAACCTACCTACTTTTGCTACTGAGTACTGTGCTACTTCTGACAAGTTATCGTCCAGCTTTCATAGAAAGAATTGATCGTAAACTTTCTTTCAAACACTATTGTTTCGACTCGTGTTTGACGGCCGAACACCCGTCTTTTCCTACAAACGCGCTCTCTATTCCCTCATCTAAAAATTCTGTTAAATCGCTTGTACTCATTCAACTTTGCGCACGCCATATGGTTATAATTTTCCTCGCTCTCGTATAACTTGAAACTAAATTGCTTATTCGTATTATCCGGAGACGGGCCAGTGAGTCGTGGGTTACCATTTTGCGCATATGTGCAAATGCATTTTGATATCCAAATATTTACTTGATTTCTATCCGTAGCTGGAATAACCTCTTAGACAGAAACAAAGATACAGCGTAGGAAGCGATCAAATGCAAATCCTGGCGTGATACAGGGTTTTATTTGTCGTGGGTCCGTAGCCAGCACTTTTTAGTGACAAAGCTCTACCACTAAAGCATTCATAAAGTCAAAGTGATTATGTGAGCATCTTTTGGATTTAACTCCCGCTTAACATCTTTTATATCTTAACGTAAACACGAACCTTGTCAAGTGGTCAATCAACCAACCGATGCGTAAATTATCATTAACTGTATTCGATGATAAATTAACAGGCTGATATTCAAATTATTAATTTACTATTACAATATTAATAACTTATTATCCATGGATCGTTGCATTTAATCACACACACACACAAAAAAGTCACTCCTCAAACTAAATAATTCAAATTATTGCTACAGAAACCCCTGGAGGGTAATATTGCATTAATAAATTATCTTTGTTGTGGTTGTTAAATGTAATTTTAAGGAATAAAGAGTAACGAGATAAACTCCTCGGTACATAAACGGTTTCACATGTTATCTCCTAGTAGTAGTAGTATTATATATTATAAAATTTACTTCGATTGATGCAGTCATTTTGCATGTAATTGTCTCCACTGGGAATCGATCCGCGGATCGCTTTCACTGTAAGCGGAGGAGTCCTGTTACCTCTTATTAACCTGTACATTTCTTAGCCCAAGGAAATCTTTCTCGAGTAATTTACCTAATTACCGGTCAGAGATTCACGATAATGGAAAGAACAAGTTCGCAAGAGGAAAGAGTTGATCTTATGATTAGATAATAAGTTTTCAGGAATATGTAATTAGGCCACAACGAACCTTAAAAGGCTATAATGCGCCTCATTCGAGAGTTCGAGCGAAGGAACGCGGAATTAATTTAGTACTATATGAGTGGTAAAACGCTTAGAAAAGTTATCTCGTTAGGTAAGTTGAAGCGCGGTGAAAGTCGTTGAAGTGTTATGGTTGGGTTCGTCTTAAGAATTCCCCGGAAAAAATCATAAAATGTGTTACAATACGAAATCTAAAATTGAGATCGAGAAATAGAAGGAGAATTAAATGGCGGGAAAAGGCGTTATTTTCATCATCCATCTCCCGTTGAACTTAGTGCCATCTGATGACGTCACTTACAAAGTGCCCTTCCGTGGCTCCCTTTAAATCGCCCCCATTTCGTTCCGTTCCCTGTTTATTTTCGGAAAGAGTTCAAAGATTCGTAACTTCGCTCCGAGTGGACTTTACCGATAGCGCACTCATTTGAGAAGAATCAGTTTTGGAGACGTGGGAACGTACAAGTTTTCTCACTCGACAAATTCCCCATGGATACTCCTTTGAGAGAAATGAAACCGCACTCAATTAGGGGGCGTTTATTTGCCACCAATGGAGGGAGTGTTTTGGAAAGATCCGACATTTTTGCACGCGCTTGCCGTTGAACTTCGCCGGCACTTGGGGATTCTTCCTCTTATAGGAAGACTTCTTATTCCATCCCTCTCTCTTTCGCCCTTATGTAGCTGCCACGAATGATTTCGCGGGCTAGAGAAAGGAGTTTCCGGAAGAACTTAATCAACATTCCTCCTTCACTCTCCCACGTCGGTATTTTTGTTCATTACCCCCTTCATCATCTTCCATTCCCTCATCTCCTTCCTTTTTATTTCGCCTGAAGGGGATGTGGGCTAGAGCTGTACGTGCCGTTTCGTCATCTCTGGGTCTTCCTCCAAAGTTTTGCTGTTCTTTGATTGGTTCATGTGGTCCCTCACGAAAGCTTATGGCACTCAGATGTGCAATACGAATGGAAAGGCTGTTTTGGAAGGAGTAGAGGGAGGTGAAATTGAAACTCATGCTAAACGAGAAAGGCCTTGAAACGTCAACCCAAACCCCCACAAGACAACCATTCTGGAAAGTAGTAAGTGCCACGAACTTTACTAGTAACGATACATTGCGGGATTCATACTTGTGTGCAACTTAATAGTAAAAATGGACCTTTTGAACCTCCTCCGATTATGTGGCATAATCATTTGTGTACCTTTGCCTCGGAAAGAACTTCCATCACTGCAAGGTAACCACATTCAGAGCTACGTAAAATTATATGTTCATACTCAGCTAATTGACAATCGACTAATGGACGATTTGATTAATCGAAACTTCCATGATAACGGCATGCCCAGGCAATCCAATCGGCTATCTCTGTCATGGATTCCGTTGGTCATTTCGAGAAAATTCTAGTGACGTTTGAATCTGTAGAAGACCGGGACAAGCAATATCGTCAATTTACAAGGTTTATCACCTTATTTGGAAAATATTTGAAGGCAATTAGAACATTTAAGGGTGCGAAATGTCCTATGGGTCGCTGATAGATGCATGATGTAACCAATTAATGTCTATTAATCATGGAGAACTGTATACAATGAGATATTATCAATCAATGTGTACACACACTGTGTAAATCCCTTCTATTTAATAGCCCACGCGTCTCAATTCCCATCTCCGTAATTTGAACGCTGGTAAGCAAGTTACCCACATAATTGGATGGCCATAATCTGAGAAATTGGTTTCATCTGAAACAAAAACTAATATGAGAAGTGAATAATGACCCTGCATTTTGTTTCCTGAGTAGATTCTGACAACCTTAAAATTCATCCCCGATCATTTTCTTCATGCTCATGTTATTTTTTCATGATGTAGCTTTCATAAATTGTGCCTCAAATCGCTTGGTTGTTTATTATTTTTTCTTCGAAGAATTATTTAACATATTATAATACTTTAAAGAAGTTGATTATTTCAATTATAAGTTGACAATGTTAAACCTTAGTTCTGCAGTTCTAATTTCATTTTCTTATACAACGTGAATGTTCGATATTTCTCCTTTCAATCGGTGTTTGCTCACTTGCAATACATTTTCAATAACACCTTATGGCGCACACTAAAACAATTATTTCTTCACAAATAAACCCTAGGACTTCAGGACACTATTTCATGTAACAAGAATGAGAAAATTCGTTTTAAAATACCACTGAATTCTTGTGGTTATATCATAAGCAAATTGAACTCAAACATTTTTCGTACATAACTTTAGATATATCGCGGGTTTGACGAGTATTATGTAAGGCGTCATTGCCGTAACTCTAAATATGATATCCGTTGAAGGTTTAATGGCATTGCATTGAATTTCAAACAACCTTTCAACTCAAAAGGCTTCGCAAAATGCTTTCGGAAGTGATCCAGGAATTCTTAAGCATTTGTATGGAAATTTTTATATCCACCCATTTCCGTATATTACTTACTCTGTATGACATATTCGGAGAAAGGGAAAACCACTGAACTACGTGGAGCCATTTTAGGACCGTTTAACGTCGTTTATCGTTGGTCGAAGTTTCAGTCACTATCATGCCTGTCGCAGAAGCAAAGAAGACCTTTCAATTCCAACATGATACGAGTTCCGGAAAATCCAAATCCATAAGGTTTCAAACCAATCCTGTTTCTTTTGAGGGTGGCTATTAATCATATTCTTACTTTGCTCGAAAGCTGTTCTCCGTTTCTGCTTCTTCTCTTGAATCACCTGAAGTTCCCTTGATTGAGCGTTTTGAATTGCGGGAACATTTCCGGAAACGTAACAAATACATTTCATCGTTACTCTTCCGTTTACGACTTTTCAAACTTTGCCGTATTTATTTAAGAAGAATTTTTAAAAAGTAGAAATTTTACTTGAAAGTTTCTTTTTTTGAGCATTATATACAGCTGAATTCGTATCGTAATAATTTCCTCCGTGTAATTTATTATTTGACTGTCCAGAAATTATTAACTCTATAATTTTAGATAAATATCAGTTTAATATACTTTCTTACTATGTTCTGAGTAGAGTTGGATCAAATATTGGATAATATCGAGAAAGGGTATTTTGATTTTAAAGTACATACTGGTCGCGAATGCACAGTCTGACGGAATGAAAATTAAGTCGAGCAAGAAGGTTTGTAATTTGCACTCTTTCTCTAGCGTTAAATATTAATGGAAAAACATATTTATATTCGTGATTAGTATTTTCTTGGCTAAGGGTTAATGTAAGTAAACAAAGTGAATTAACACGCGGCGTTATTTTCATCTACATCTACATAAGTACCCTGCAAGCCGCCTTTCGTCGTGTGGCAGGGGGTGCAAGCACCATGACTCTACTTCACTAATCGATTACTTTCACGTCATCTGCGTTAATATTATGATTTTGGAATTATGTTAATCTCTGAATGAAATTTACTATTTTTCATTTTAGATATTCACTTCTTCATGTGTACTGATGTAAAAATTACGTACGTAATTATTATGCTATATTTACTGCTTCTGCCGTTCTTTTTCTTCGATAGGTTGAACGTTTTCAGGTAATAAGTAAAGAAGATAGAATATACTCGATAACATGGCATTTAAGAAACTCTAATAACAAATATTTCTGTTATCGAATCCTTTCCATTGTTTTTCGTCTCCTAATATGAATTGGTATTACGTTATGAAGATTTTAATGAATGTTCGCTCACTCAAGCCCTCGTTCACGCAGATGTTATACATGATCGAACTCGTTTGTTGAAACTAATGCCTTCGTGATACTAAAAAATTCAGCTTTTATAAATCTTTAGGTTTAGTTTATGTAAAACAATGAATGAAAAAACATTTACCCGTACCACGAAAAATTGCTATATTGGCGACCAAGGCTTCGACTGATATGTCTTTTGATGACGTGATGCATCGCAAATAAAGCAGTTTTCCGAGGTACTGGTAAATGTTTTTAAATTTTATTGTTTTACGTTATTGAGACCTACCATAAATTCGTGGAGGAAGGAATTTATAGTTTAGTTAATGATTTGGGAATCCTACCATCAATCGTACTTCGCCTAACGAAGGCCATTACCAAATAAGTCGTCTTCATCAGTGGATGTATATTTGCGTTTCCTTAATACGGAATATGTTGAAATAGCTACTACAGTTAGTACCATACTCGTTGAATAATACTTGGAATTATTTTGATGAAAGGTAAAGTAGCCGAGTTGAGCAGGTGCACGTCTTGGATTACGGCATAGATGAATTACATAACGTCTGTTTATGTGCTGTCGCTTATTTTTCCTCTCTTACCGCTTATTATTTATTTTCCTCGCATTCGGTCCCTCCCATCTCATTCTATCGGAGCGTTTACCTATTATCTCTTCCTTCTGCATATTCTTAGATTATTTTTCCTCCTTGTTTTCCATCACGCCTTCCGTCCCACCGCTCTCATTTTATTATATTTAGAAATTTTCTCATTTCTTCCACTCGCTTTATTCCCACGCCTTTTTCTTATTGTCAAAGGGCAATTCGATCTCCTTAGCTGAGCGTAGTCTTCCCCTCTCGTCTCCTATTCCTTTTCTTCCAACCGTTTAATTTCCATTCTGTTTTTTCTGTCGCTTTATGAGCTGTGTATTCTCTCGGGTGGTACCTCTTTGCCATGGAATTTTCCTCCCTCCTGAGCACTATTCTAATGGCACTGAAAGGGTTCACAGAGTAACTTTTTCGGTATAACTTTAGGCAGCGATATTCCAAATCTTCTTTTTATCCGATGCTATTTCTAGATTCTATTTTGTAATCATCACATCGACCGAATGAAAATCCGGAGATAGTAATTATTTCCCTGTGTAGCTTTAAGTCATCTTAAAGTTAAAAAGTTGTAAGAGTACAAGTTTTTGTCGCGTAGAGAAATGAGCCAAAAAAATTGGTGCGCAATTGTTAAAATTTTACATTTACAATGGAGATGTTACTGGCCGGAAAACATATCATATATTGTAAGGAAATAGAATATAATAGGGATTGTTTTGATTAAATCGTGCCTTCTGTAAATGTATGCAGAAGAAACACAAATTATAGTAAAACTGATACATTTTGGTATGACAGATTTATTCAAATTAGGCATATTCAAAGAGGGCATATAGTCTTTTGTCAAAGAGAGTTATGTTTTAAAATAAATCTATGTTCTTCCGTCTCCTTATGGTAATAATTATCTAATGTCTAAATAAAGTTAGATTTATAAAATAAGGACGAGAATATTTAAACATTTGGATCTATGATTATGAAATCAGGAGAAATTTATTTTAGTTAACAGGACTAGATACCGAGTTAATATTGAAGTAAAGAGAGTTATGGCTATTGGAACGCTCAAAGTATAAAGTGAAATTCATGAATCACGGTTATGGAACTTTGAATTGTGGAAATAATACAATTTTAATATTTCATTCACTCACTTATGTCAATATATTGAATTGGTAATATAGCCAGGTAAAATTATTTTAAACATGGTACATCATATGAAACAAATACTGCTAATTTTCAATTTATATACGGACCAAAAAGGAAATCTCTTTATTTAATTGCTGCACAATGAGCATGTGAATGACGCCTTAAAATCATTTAATTAAGAATGATGATGATGAAGTGATCAGTGATCAAGATGAATGCAGCATGCCTAATACCTCAATGGCTTTTATATTATCTTAGCCATTAGTAATAATTGGGAAGTAAAAATACTCTACTTATGGAGGTTTGGTAGCAGGAAAGGATGAATCTCAAAGCGATTTAAAGTAACCTCGCCAGTCGGATGATTTGCAATAAATAACAAAAGTATTCCATGTGTTCTTAGTAGGAATTATAGCCTCGACATAAGGTGCATGTATGAATCAAATTGAGTAAATAAATCGCGTGCCCTCGCAAAAATGCTGGACAGGTTTTCGCACATCTAATTTTCCGCAAGTGTCGTGGAGCGGCACCTCGTATGAATCACTTCATAGTTAAATTTCTCACCTTCATTTTATCCCCTATTTTCTTCCCATTCTAAATCATATCCCCTTTCTCGCGCCTTCCTATCTCGCTCCTCCACTCACTAAAACGGAGTGCTGATGCGACAAAGGATACCTTGGGCGTGTTTATGGGGAAGATTTGTTGATTCCTCTGGAGGCTTCGCAAGAGAAGTTGACTGTGGGGTGGCGTAGAAGAAAGGAACAAAGAGAGGGAGGAGAGATAAACTAGAAGTTGTCGTCGGTATGCGCGCATTTCGTCCCGGAAAATTCGGAGAGTCTTAAACTCGTTAAGTCGAAAAAGCGAGGGACGGCGAGGAGACGGAATAAAGGCCCGGGGAATAGCTTTGTTCCCGCATAAAAACAGCGAGGGAAAAGAACAGTAGCTAGCTCAAATATGGAGTTTTTTATCGATGAGGAATGTGTGGTAATTTCCACACTCGTTTTTTCTCCCTCCATACATGAGAGCAACTTCCAATATCCTCCTACAGAGATCGAACACTCGAAATCAACACCATCTCACATTTTAGAGTCGTGTTCAGTCAAAAGCGAGTCACTTTTTCGATATGCGATGGAAACGAATGTGGGATGCCGTCGGGGCCCCCTGCTCTTGGGATGGGGAGGAGATAGGGAGAGGAGCAATTGGAAGAGGTGGATTGGAAGACAATGGGGAAAAAGGCTGACGGAGAGGGAACTGGTAGTGAATGAGGGACGATGGAGGATATTAAAATGGAAGAGAGGATTATAGAAGAAGAATAGGCAAAGAAAAGAGCGAGGATGATTGTAGAAAAGACTCCCCAATGATAAAAATGCGGGTTAAAATGAAGTACAGAAGGGAAATGTAACGATTGGAGAGGATTAAATAAAAGTGGCGAAACAAAAGGGAAGGAGAAGAAATTATAAATGCGGAATAAAAGGAACGCTTGATTAAAATTGCGGTGGCATAGCTGAAAAATACTTAACCAGCATGGTACACCAGCACGTAGGTCGGTTTGAACCTTATCTACCCACCATTAGCTACCGATAGCTTAGGAGTGGGAAATGTGTTTGAGGTGCAAGATGAGGACTGCGGTAGTTTAAAGAGCCTAGAAGAGGAGGATAAGACTAGATATTGAAGATTTTGAGGAACGGATAAGTCAAATGAAGATTGAGCTAATAAAGAGAAACTGGAATCAAACAGAGCATAGAGAAGAATTTGTTTTGTTTTTAGAAAATATTTAGAAATCGCTATAAAATTATGAATAAAGAGAACTAAAGAGTTATAAAGGAGCTAATGGTGTATTAATGAGGTACAGAAGGAAGAGCAATATAAGGAATTAGAAAGTGTAATAGCTAGATATTACAAAGGGTTACCTAACTTGGAGGAAGAAATGGAAAAAAGTATAATTAAAGTTTTTAAACAAAAAGTAGACCTTAAGGATAAGGCTGAAGAAGAAATTAAGATGCAAGTATTTTTTTATTTACATAGCTTGAAAAGGTGGGGAAGAGAACGTGGGTGCTTGCAAAATATAAAAGTGGAATAGTGATTGAAATGTTAAGACCTTTTCGAAAAAGAGTAATCCCTGAAAGAAGCAATAAAGCTCTGATAATAACCCAAGGAGCGGGATTCGAGTGTCAGGGCGTAATTTACATAAATATTTTTATTTTATCAAGTATGAGAACAGTTTCAACCCGGAACTTAGCTTAAGAAATATTACGGTCTAAAATATTCTATGGAGGCGGCATGAAGAGAAAATGCTGCACGGAAATTCAATTTTAGGAAGTTAACGACAAACATGGTTTTATAAACCAGGACAGTTTCGAGTGACCTCCCTTATAAAGCACCAACGAAACTATTTGTTTCCACTTGCCTGTTTAGAAAGTTTACAGGTTTTAATTGAGTTTCAGTATTTTTCCTAGTAAAATAATGGAATAATATTGCATCTTTTTACTAACACATCCTATTTTAGAAATATTTAAATCATATTATGTAAGCATTGGTGCGCTATAAATACTTAAACTAAGGTCTTGCATTATTATTGCAGTATGCTATTTCGTAAAATTCAATCGATATGGCCTTAATATTGTAGGATTCCATCGTCAAAAATAAACATTGCTTCTGACGGTTTAACTCCGAAAACGATCGCTCGAATAAATATCCTGTAGAGGAGTCACTATGTCCTCCATACATTTTGTACAAAATATGATACACGATATTTTTACGGCAGGCATTCCCGTAATTTTTTTTACCCGTGTTAACCCAAGATGATATGACGCTCATGTGACAATGAATGTAACTTCATTTCACTACCCTAACAATGTAATGTAACTTCATCTTTAAATTCACAACTGTGTATTACATCGCGCTTAAATTTAAGTTTAGATATCCCATGCGAACGTTAAGTAAATTACCTTGAAATTAAATGCAGAAACAGGTTCGTGGAACCGACTCACGTGTAGAATAGTAAACTTTCGAAATTGTTCTATAATGGTACAGTGTTTACTTTGTCAACAATCTAACTCCGTACTGAGTTTCCGAAGTATTTCCAAATTATTTATTAAGTTCGCCAATTGACTCGGAAATTTAACAAAAATGAACAATGGGCTCCTGCTAGCTCCAGTGTGCTGTCCCAAATTCGAACCCTGTTTAAGATATGGTAGTTTTGTAGGGAATATTGTGTTTTGTCTTGAAAGACCAAAATAATCCCAATAAAGTTGCGAGTTATTATAAAAATTATTGTTATTTGGTTGCGATCCGACAGATGGAGAGCCAATGAATACCTGTTGACTATTTCTTCATATTTGATTTGATGCGTGACATAGAAAACAGCCGTTAAACTAGACAAATCTTGTATATTCCATTCGTATGACAAGACCTTCGCTTAACCCAATATTTCCCCAGCATTCATCTCCTAAATTACCTCAGCACATTGCTTCAAAACTCGCAATTAGAGCGATACGATAAACCCGATGAATTTTTTTGTTTCCACTGCATTAACAAATGTGGGTTCTTGACATTAATCCCCTTTAGCGTTAATCACCCAATTAATGCGCCCCCTCATGGAAGAAAAAATCATCTATCTGGCGTTCGCTCCACCTGCGACTTAATCCAAATGTTGGATGAAAACTGAAATGCCCAGGGAA
Source organism: Ladona fulva (assembly GCA_000376725.2). Classification (NCBI taxonomy): domain Eukaryota; kingdom Metazoa; phylum Arthropoda; class Insecta; order Odonata; family Libellulidae; genus Ladona; species Ladona fulva. Next base: position 539,738 of record KZ308256.1, read on the forward strand.
CGTTAGCGTTGCTCAAACGTATTACCCCTGCGTTGGAAATTCATTTCTTTATCCACCAACTGGCGATGTATCCCACGAAAGGTTGCGATAAATGTTCTTCTACGTGTTAAGAGCGGCTAGTGGGGTACTTTTTTCTCCGGATTGGCCACATCCCAATCCTCGCCGCCACCGATCCCTTACTTTCGGTACCACAAACCCATACCTTCCCTGCTCAACCGCATCTTCTTCTCCTTCTAACCACTGAGATGTACATAAAGGTCTGTTACAAGATTGCACTGACTCTGAAACACCAGCCAATCTAACCAATGACACCCGGTCAAATGGTACAATCTTCATGCATCTTCTCAATGCATACACCGTCGCAATATTCCCGTCTCAACCACACAGCATCTATACACTGCTTGGAACCACAGACAATTCTATGATTTACGTTTAGCGAAGACTAGTTCATTGATACATTTGTCCATGAAGCCCGAAAATCGAATCTCCTAAAAATAAGTAATTAATAGAATCTTATTTTTCTTTTTTTTGCCAATGAAAAATACACATTGGATTTATATTAAGTATGAGGAGGCAAAATGTAGCATATAGTACACTGTAAATCCAGAAAGAAGTCGATCGTTACTTCTGAGGATATGACGTAATTGTATGATTTTTCGCAATTTTCCACGATCTGATTGAGCCCAAAGTTCTGTCAGTAATGATTAAATTTGAGGTTTGTGTATCTTTTATATTTGTCCCCGTACCCTTATCGTTATCAATTATTACGGCGTTGAACGTTTGTTTCTTATCTTTTTTTAGGGTCATCTGTGAAATGGCAAAATTTTATAAAGTGGAAATAAGATTACCACGCAAAGAAAAGCATTTTTACGAAGATGATGGGCAATTAGTGATCTCGAGCTAAAAGATTGAAATAAAACAGCCTTTGCCTCATTACTTTGAACCAAATTGATTTGAGACATATATATCAAATTTTAATTTTTGCCAACTACCAGGAACAGTCTCCATGTTTATCCTGTATTAAGTCCGCTACTTTGGAGTTTGAGAAAATGAGATGACTTATTCTCCTATTATTACACTGCCATTGTTTTTAAAGCAGGGAAAAACTTCAAATTGTAAGGAGATTATTAGATGCGTATCCCTTAGAAAAATAATCAGTAAATGAAACATCAGACATACAAACATCGCGCATGTGATTTTTGGAGGAAGGTTCAATTAATCATGATATCCTACAATTGCCTTAGTTAAGACAAAGCGCGAAACACCCGACCAAGATGTATGAAAATTACTCTTCAAAAGTGTGCCCAAAATGGAAAACAGGCGCGGCAGAGCTGTGAGATCACGTTTAAAATTAACCCAGTTACCGAACAGTCCTCTCTATGGGGATACCTGACGCCTCACAGGCGAGGGAATTTAGTAATCTCTTGTATAATTTTTCCTCACTTTGTTCGCTAATCAACTACATTATGGATACCTCAGCTGAATGGAGTCGGGAAGCGCCGTGGTTTGACACACTGACGAAGCCAGGCGCTGCGGTGTATTGTCGGCGTTTTGGTTTGGATACAGAGGTTCCTGGGCCAAATTAGTTTATGGTCGTGAGAGTATGCGAATAGCTCAGAGCCAACCGAGCCTCGGAGTTACCCACACAACTCGCTGAACCAGTCACTTTCTACGATGATAGATTCGATAACAGCTTAACTCACGTTTGCTGAGTGAGGAGAAATTGGCTTGTGGATTTCGGTTTTTGGGGAAAAAGAGACAAATTTCTCTTGCATTTATTGAGAGGGTGCTTGGTTTCCGATTTAGATTAACTTGTAGTTCTGATACTGTTCTCCTCACTCCTAGGAAAACGCGAGTAATGCCAGTTCTGAACTAAAAAATGGCCAACTTTTTAACGTTCAATATTTATATTCATTTACTAGACTAGTAAAAGCTCTGAAGTTAGGAATTGATAGCATAGTTATGATTATTGATAGTAAAGTTAAGATCGTTACGCATGACGTATAAATTTAATCTTGTCCAGGGATGTAGCTTGACTGGCGAACTGCTGCGATGATAAGAAATTGGGGCCTCATGTAGAAAAATATTTAGCAATTAAATTCTTCGAAATAAAATCACTGGCTTTCGAATACTTTCACAGCCTTTAGGGAGAACCTTTTAACAGTAAACTCACTGAATATCTCATAGATAATTGAGCTTGAAATGATGAACAGTGGTGCCTCAGGGAGCTATCTCACTTTGCTAGAAATAGGGTGTAAATAATAATGGTTATGAAAATGGATATAATTATGGTATTCCTGTTTACATTCCAGAAGTTAGTATCTTTATTCGTTGCATTTGTGAATTAAAAATGGTTAAGTGACAATCTGTGTGTTACGAAGAATTATTAGGATAGATCAATAATTGTTACCGAGATGCTTCTTACTGTGGAATGAGAATGTTAGAAGAAAGGAGAATAAATTTTAGGTTTAACTTGCTAGATAAATTCAGAGATAATTCACCCTCGCAGAAATTAGTAGTTAACGGTGTCAACCCTGTTACCCAATCAGATACTGCAAATTAAATGCAGAAGTAGCCGCTTCAAAGAATTACTTTTTTCGCGAACGTTATGCGTCAATAGATAATTAGAGGGGTTGACTTATAATACATGCAACTCCACCTGCACGCATTAATATGTCTACTTATGTACCCTGTGAGGATAGTACATGATGTAGGTTAAAGAAGCTCGGGGTAACTTTGATTCACCGCATTACACTTGAGTATTATACTCACAATATAAGATTTATTATTTAGATTCCTTCATCGAAATAAATGTGAGGCTTGGAATATCTACCTTGATCTCCGAATTTGTCGATGTTGCAGTTTCTAACTTCGAATCCGCAATTCCTAATCCTGAGTGCCAAAGATTTATGTTCGACGCATTGATCACAGTGGTCTACTGGGCACAATTCGCCGTGGTCTGCGAAAGGGATTTCACAATACCGGAAAACGAATCTCTCCTCTATTGACCAAGTATTAGTGCTGCCATCAAGTGGTCAATGGGTATGAAGATGAAATTCTCTCTTCATATCCATGAATGGGCAAAATTGAGTTTGCTACGGATGAAATCACAGTGGTAAAATTGGCGGGAAATACGATTAAGGTAAACCCGCCACCTTCGTTCATACGTCTACTCTCATGCGGATCCGAGGAAATGAGTTATTTAAAACCGCTGGATGATCATTGGATAATTTTTTCATATAATAATTTACGTCTGTTTCCAACACATCAGGGTTGTTATTGATCTCTGAGTTACCTAAACTGCTAGATTAATAATTATTGTTAATTCGCATTTGATAAATGAAGATTTGTTTACACCAACATTTTTAGAGGTTTAAGAACACTCCGTAAGCCGTCTTTCGGAAAGCGGAACTCGCGCTCAGAGTCAAACGGGAAGCTCCGGATTACCGATTTCTGGGAAGTCCAATGATCATTTCGGAGACAAAGCCTCCATCCTCGGGGGGTCTCCACAATTGTTCTTACGGCTTACGGATTGTTTTTAAACCTCTAATTCATATACAGCCGTGTTCAAACCTTCTTTTTTTTACACCGACAGTTTTGTCCATTACGATATCGATACCTATGGCGATGATATATTTAAAAAAATAATTGGATAATTATATGTTAGACAACCATAAAGCTTGGGAGCGAAAAAATAGTTTAATTTTATAATATCGATTAATTAATGAAGATAGGCAGCATTCATAAAAAAATTTATTAAGAGCGGAAGTCTTCATAAGCGTACGCTAACTGAATTTGAAATTGATTTGAATTGGAGTTGTCACGTTGATTTTTTAAGCGGAGGATCGCGCATCGAGGTGCGTAAAGCATACCCTTATACATTTCATTTCGCGGTTTCTAATTACCGGAACAATAACTCGAACGTCAAGTCATTTTCCCTGAATCAACCGACAACAGTAGACGAACACGACAAATGTCCCATTGTCGATCAATGGTCACGTTTGAACGAAATTTATAAACCGCAAAAAATCTCCCGACGGGAATTTTCTCATATCGGAAAAATGTACTCGTAAATATGTACTGACAGAGTGGGCCTACGGCGTTTACCGGAGTCGAAATTGTTACGCTCGCTGTTTACATCGACCGTCTCGAAGAACTGCGCGTGTCACTTGTTTTGTCTCGGTGGAGGCCAAATATGAAACCGGGGAACGGGTACCGAATAAAATAATCGAACATAAACATTAATTAAACGGCGCAGGTAAACGTTCATCAATTCTGGAACTCATCCGGAAAAGAAAAAAGTAACAGTGGTGTTTCTTGCCCGGCCGAGTGATGTATTTTCAACGACTAAAAACAAGGGAAGGAGAGGAAAGGTCGCGGCCAAGAGAAAAAGGTTGTCTCTCTCTTGAAGAGAACGCGACGGATTTCACGTAGCGTTCTCCGATGGACACAGGCGTCCCCTTTCGTTTCACTCCATATCGGAGATTAAACAGAGTGTTTCTATGTTCCCTCGATTCATGCTCCTTGAAAGTATATAATTCCGCCAGGGTGCCTTATTCGAGCGTGGTATTTTTGATCTCGTTCTTCGAATCGGAAATTTTGTCACTCCTAAAATAGCCTTAGAGTGCTATCGATGAGTTACCTTTTTCTTTTATCGATCCATTCGTTCCATTCCTCGTATCCTTTTGGGTATTGACACATTTCTGCAATAATATATCTTCATCGTCATCAGCCATATTCTACTCGTTGTCGGTTGTAGCCCTCCTCAAGCTTTCCCCAATTCTCTCCAACTCTATCTGAGCTTTGTTTCCTTAATATTATTCTAAAGGTTACAATGCTTTCTTTTCAAAACAGTCTCGTCGGGTTCGATTTCCACTACATTCTCAGAACTTTCTATCCTCTTCATTACAAAATTTTCAAATCATACTATCGGTTAAGGAAATGCTTTATATTTTTAAACAATTTTTACTATAATCCCATTACTGACGATGGTTAAGTGCAATGTTTTAAAAAGACTTCTAGTTCGGCCAACAATTGTATTTTTTAAACAAAGCCCTACATATTAGCCAGAAGTAATATAATTCGGTGAGAATGCACTGGGTTTGCATAAAATGTAGTGGACAAAGCAATTATTCGAAGGAAGTAGTGCGTAATCACAGATTGTTATAAATGTGAACATTAATGACAAAATAAATAACGCCAGAGGGCAGTCCACTTGGTGATTTTCGTGGTAGCTAAGATCAAAGCGTACAGAAGTAATGCCTCAAACAATATTGCACATTTGCAATCTTACAGCGCATATTAAGCTAGTATGTTATGTCTTTCCTGACTTGGTATGTTAAAATTCCTTAGGATATATTTTAAAGAATACAAAAATCCAAGAAAGATTAAAAAATGACAATCTAGCTTTCGGAATAGCATTTCTGTTAGGTAGAACGTCTCCATATATATGTTCGCAGGGTAACATAAGAGAACTATGGAAGTCGTCTTGAAGGAATGTATTTCATGGGGGTGCCGACAGATAGTAATGTTTTCCCTGCTTTCTTAGAGGGCTGAGCACATACTTTTGGATAACGGTCATTGAAAGCCTGCGGTTTCTGAAGTGCCATACAATCTCTTGCTCTTCAGTTACTCAAAGTTATCCCCCAACGATTAGCCGTAACTTTCAAATCCCGAAGGTCACCTTCAACGCTGCGAAAAACTACTCTTAGGGAAATCACACTGTCAGTCTTCCTTTTTCCTTCCCTTACGCAATAACACTGCATCCAATCTCGACTCCATGAGACGCCGTTTTATCTATGAAGGACTGCTACTTTACTAGCTGCAGGATTATCTTTAGATTGCATGGAGTGGATCGAAGGAATTGAGTTTTTGAGAACGCAAGTAAAATCAACGGAGGTACAAATTCATGAGTGCAAAATGATGCATTAATTCACTAGAATGTATAGTGAGGTAGGAGCGGAATCGTGCGATCGAAAGGTGTGTATCGCTAAATAAATGACTGGTATGAAATGGACAAAGTATATTGTAAATAATAGCCGACGTAAAAAATAACATGCTCAAAAAGAGGGAAATACAGAACGCTAGTGACTTCTATATCTTGATGTCCATTGGCATATATGTCCGTTTTATTACGCAACAGAAGAAAATCTCTCACTTACCATTGTCTCATTAATGCACGTAGTTATGATAATATGAAATTAAAGAGGGAATGATGCTGCTTTATTTAATCTATTTGGTCTCTCATCATTGAATGCCATGAAATATGTTATTAGTAAGTTCGTTGGGCTACTTAGGTGATCACGCAATATTATGGCTCAGTGAGGAAAGTAACGGCAAATAATCAAATATAATAATACATTTTAGAATATATCTCTCTAGGAAGTGACGCATAAAAAACATGAAAATAATCCGCCTGTATTTTAAATAGGTGAAATTTGAACCGTCCTAGCATCGAACCCAGCGTCATTACGGTACAAGTCCATTTAAAATGCCCTTTAGATTCTCCTTGAGCAACTATCACTTAGTTTTTAAGACGTCTTCACATGGGAAAGTACCTCAAAATACGATCCGAGTTTCCAGTACATTTCATTTGGAGGAATATTTATCCTACCTTGGCATCGAACCAAGGGTCAATTTAGAAGGGTTCAACTATGAATATAAATTGTAGTCACGAATCCTGCTCACACACCGAATTTTAGCTATCTGGCTTTTCGAAAAGTGCCCCGAATTAAGATTTAAAATCCCTCCTCGTGTATTTAATTAAATCACTGCTTAAATTGTTCGATTATATAATGGCTGTGATTTTGCATATGTATTCGAAATAACAAGCGGTATTAGATTCTTTTATGGATGTAATTAAGTCTAATCGGCTTCAAAAGTCAATAGAATTTCATTAGAGACTGTCTTTAGCGTAGACGAAAGGTATCAAACTGCAGCACTGAAAGCTGCAATGTTGTTAACCTCTCCCTTCATAACTGTCATTTTCCGCATTGATACCATTTGTAACGCTCAATTGACGTGTGCGATTGAAGGCATCCCTTTGGATGAATTTCCACTACTAAATGTTGTACTTCCCTTGATAGATTATAACTGAATTATATTTAATTAAATTCGCCGATTCCGGTGATGCGTGAATTTATCCCGTGAATTTCAGCGTTTCACAAGCACAGAACAAAATTATTTTTTTATTATTAACGTTTGTGGGTGTGGCGTTATGAAAATTATCGCCCAGTTTTCGTCGCCAATTTCGTTAATTGCATTATATATGTTTAGAGAATATAGCTTAGCAAATAACGCAACGAATATCAAAGTTATACTCCACAGCTTTGCCATTAAATCCCGCACCGATGTAGTATTTAATTTAAAATTAATCGATGTCTATGGTGATGCGTTGTGAGCAAAGGAAAATATGTACTATTTGTTGTATTTAATGAGAACTAGAGCAACGTAAATGATTTTTTTTTTCATTTAAAAAATTATATATCCGACAAAATGTCTATATCCTTTGCTAATCTACATTCGGCAGTTGCTTTGCAATTTAAATTTTTGATTGCTCTTTTATCGTTTCAAAATTACAGAGGTAATTTCTTTAAATCTTCCGTTTCGAGGAATTGATTAAGTTGAATTATGTAATATATACTACCCTAAATTTTTCTTTCCCGATTAAAAATATGGAAACAAGCAAATTTTACATATTTCATAAAAGGGCTATATTTATGCCATTTTATACAGATAAGGAAAAATTGTAAAAGAAGTAATTTGTTCGAAAATTACTGTCATCATTTTCAATTATATTTAGCGAAATACAAATAAAACTCTAACAATAATATAAATACGCCGAAACTGTTATTCTGCTTAAGAAACGGCTGATAACAGTGTAAAATTTTTATTCTATCTGAAAAACACTTCTATAACGAAATGTTTTTAATGCTGCCGGATTAGGAAGGGTCTGTTCGATCAAACAAATATTAAACAATTTTATTCAAAGAACATTTGCATTCAAAGAAAGAACATGTTTTATTTTTGCCATTTTATCTGATCTCTCGTCTTTTACGGTTGAGATTTTGGATATTAAATTCATAAATGGATATTATTAGTTCTCATAGCTATAAAATCAGCTTTGGGCGTTTGGGTATATATATAATATCGCTTAACCTTTCATTCTTGACTGGACTCGTTACATTCATTGATTTTAAAATGTCTGTAAATAAAAGCTTTAGCTTTGGGATCACATTCTTAGGACGTCAAAACTGCCCATCCCTTCATCAATGCAATATTGATAATACTGTTGTAATGCGCACCCCCCCCCCCCCCTTCTCCGTTTGACGAGAGAAATTGGGTGCGATCACAATAATTGTTTATTTGGGTTCTTGCCTTGGTGTCGAGAAGATCGAAAAATAAATATCTCCTTTTTAAATAAATAAGAAAGGTTATATTTTGAAAAAAAAACATATTAACTGAGAAATACGAGTGCGGGGACCTCAGAATGATATATGGTAGGCGATGGAAGGCGAGAGGCTGCTGGATCGGCTGCGTAGCGGTAGGCGCGATGTTTTGGTCGCGGTCCATCTATGCTCCTTCGGGGCGGCATTTGCAACGTCTCTTTCGGGAGCCCCCTTTCGGGGAGCTCTGCCTTTAACGGCACTCCACCGAACTCTCTTTTTACGCTCAGAGACGGTGTTTTTTTATATACCTGGTTTTCAGTGTTTGTATGAAAGTGGAATTCTATTGTTACACCAGGCATATGAAAACAGGAGCGCGAAGGAGGAGTTAGAAAGTTAGAAACTTTGACAAACATCCGAAATAAGATCCTTCTCTTTGCCCAGAGGTAGAAAGTGGAAAGGTTAAGGTCACTAGTGAATGGAAAAGTGTATGAGGTGCCCCGGCATTACACTGGCATGACAAAGCACGCAGTTACAAAATCTCAAAATTCACTAATCCCATCAAAAGTTTTTTGTTATTTCAGACTCGGCGTTTGAAAACGATAAACCTTTACCATTTTAATTTATTACGAGTTTATTGAAGCCATCGCACGATCCGAGCTCTTAAAGCGTTAATGAATTGATTTATTTTAAATTTTCAATCCTATTTATTGCAATTTAAGTGTATTTGTATTATCTCCGGGAATTAATTTGTGCTTGCTTTTTGTAATTGATTCTAAATATCCAGAAACGTCTGTAATCATGAAGAGCCCTGGGGCAGGGGAAGAGGGGGCCTCATGGCTTCATCTGCCCCTGGCTAAATGAACAAAAAATCAAGGCTCTCTCTCTTATAAAGCCTCACTTCCTTTCTCTCACACACCCCTTATACTCTTCACTGATTCTTTGCACCAATCAGCTTGCGCATCTTCAATCTTTCCCCTTTTAATAAGGTCAAAACTCACTTTTCTCAGAATTTCGACTAATCCCTCCTTTGATCCCCATATAATATTTAGATTTACGTACGTAAGCAAAGAGGTACTCGTAAGCGTAAATGGTGCAAATGAAAACGCTGACGGCATAGCTTTATCCAGTATAGGCATTCGCATGTCGCACAACCCACTCTCGACCTCTCTCCTTAATTATGAGGAAGGATAACGGCCGGGAAGCCCACAGAGCTTATAAAATTCATAAAATTAAGGCCTTTTGGATAACGAGAGATATGTTTTGTAGCTGAAAATGCGGGTAAAACCTGTCTGAGGACCAGTGAAGACATTAACATATGCAAAAGGTATGTTTAGTTCTCCATTGTTTTTCTTTCACTGCCATATGTAAATGAATGCATTCGATCCCTAAACCAAAATGTTTATGTCCTTCTGTAATGTGTGCTCTCACCTCTTGCTCTGCATCGTAACTGGACATAGTGATTGTTATGCCGTTCTCCTTAACGTTCTCTAATCCTTCAAAGCGCTCTAATTACTCCTGAATTACTTTATGATATTCTACTCTGGAGAGTGTGAATAAAGCGGCATAATGCTTGATGCTTCTAGTTACTTACAATTAGTGATCCTCCTTTTCCCTATGATTATTTTTATTTTTTCCTATGGTTAGCTATTTTATCGTAAATTAGAAGTTACGTGAATTTCCATTTGCCGAGCATGTTTCCTGATATTTTTGTATTATCTACCTGTTATCCTGCTACAAAAATAGAAGAATAGGAGTAGAATATAATACGCATAGCCTAAATTTTGTGTGTGCTATAGCTAAGATAATGGTTATATCGCTATGCATTTAATTAGTTATTAATGTAATGCGTTTCTTTAAAAATGAATCCATAATATTTGGAAGAGATTAATTATTTCTTTGGAGCTATGGATCTATTTCTTCTTTTTCCCTTAAGTTGTTTATCATTTAGCTTATAGAAATGCAGTAACTGTAACTTAGGACGACTCGGGTATAAAGCATGCTATCAAAAGTCATCGCTTTGACTTGCCCCACTGACTTCACGCCTTTATCATTACCTATCACAATCTTATTAGTATGAATGAGGCCACTAAGAAAGATGGGACATGAGGTAGATCGCCCTAGCTTCCCTCTCTGACAATGAGAATTCTAGGAATCTGGGAATAAGTCTATGTAAGTTCTTACAAAGATAATGAAATCCTTTCTACCGTATGAGTAACACTTTTAGTGGCCTAAAATTTGGTGTAACCGCGATGAATACCATTACTTCGCATCACTCGTATCTTTGTAACTTCCCTTTCGTCACACCCAAGAAAAAGACTGAGGTAAAGTAAATGGAAATACATTTCCCTTTACCCTCTACAACATTCAAACATAGAATAATGTCACATATATTTACTTTGCGTGATTCTGCATATTATTGTCGTCCATCTCGGAAAATGTCTTAGGTGGAAAGCCCACTGAAGATATCCAAGTTTTTTCCCATAGCATTACCAATCCCAACTCATAGGCAACATTCCATTTCGGCTGAGGAACTGCTTACTCAGTGTTTCCCTTTTCCGAAATTGTATACCCTCTGTTTCTCTCCTTCCAAACATCTCCCTATTCGTTTTTCCCTATTCGTTTTTCCCTACTCTTCCTCCCAATCGCTATTCCATTTGCTCTCCAATCACTTGCTTCGTCCTTTCCATCGCTTCAACCCTATCCTTGCAATTACGTTTTCACCCACCAATACCTCTTCCGCTATCACTTTCGCAACCCCATTTCCTATCTCAGCACTTTTTCGCTTCCCCTCATCGCCACCAAACGAGGCTAAACGTTTTGACCGTCCTTCCAAACAAAATTGCTTTCGTTTTTCACAGTGAGAAAATAAAATTTTGCTTTGGAAAGGTTTAAGGTGTAATGGTTACATTTGGAAATAAATCTTCTCAAAGGTCCACACGAAAATAAAGAGTGTATTGTTTCCTCTTTTATACCTAGGAAAATGAACTGGAGTACGAAGTAAATCTAAGCATTTGATTTATAACTAATCTGATGTTTCAGTTGCACAAATACTTAAACGGTTCCTACACAAATTCATAGGTATGTATGGTCATACATATATTTGTAGGTAATCGATTTCTAGTTCTAACTGATATTACTCCAACTTATGGATAATGGAGAAACAGTAAAAGGATGGTAAGATACCAGGGCCATTTAAAAAATCTTTTTCCTTTTTTTCCTTTCAAAATTCTTCACACAGTTACCTAATTCGTCAATTTACATATTAGGGATTTGTGACGAATGTTTTCCATGTATAATTCACACCAATATGTTCCGATGAGATGAAGTGAACCTACGGTTTTTAGTTTACCTGGGAAGACAATAGTTATCTTTGGATAGACGTATGATGCGTTCAATATAACTTACTTTTCATCGGGCATTCTTCACATGATTGCTTTGTGGTCCACAGATTACCTTACTTTTATGCCCATTCTGGTCGTCTTTCCCTCCCATCTCCAAATAATTGTGCCCTTAATATTCCAAAATGATCCATGTACGAGTTCCTTTCGGAAGCTCGGGGAATGACATCTTGAAATCTATCTGTACAGTTCTTAGTCCGGAGGCTGGTGTGATCCTCAAAACGACCGCTGTTTTAGGCGTAATAAAAGATTTACGCTAGGTTAGGAGTGAGGCACTACGTTACTCCTTCCCTCAGAGAGCCGTAATGGTTGGAATGAAAAACCAGCGCGTAACTACATCTTTACCACAGGATTAAAACTCCCAAGGGGAAACGGCCATAAAAAAGTCTGATGGAACCGGGACTTGAACCCAGGTCTTCCAACAGAATCCATTGAGCTATCCCAACAGAACACGGTTGCCTTAAGGGTTGCCTTACTGAGTTCGCCATTTTGGGAGACTTCGTAGGCAAGGAAGTGCTTTCGTCCAACTTTGCGGCATCGCCAACGTCCTCATTGAGGATCCGGACATACAAAGTGGTGGAAAAGAGAACTCCCTTAACACACAACATAAAGTAAACAACAACACAGCCTCAAAGTCACCTTTACCCCTTTCCCTTATAATGTCATTATTAAGCATAATTTATATCTGATTAACTCTCTTATTATTAAATTAAACATCAAATTGGAAACTAAAGAAATGAAGGATTATGTTCCTCCATCCTGCACTAAAAGATAATCGATGCACAGTAATCCACTGATCACTATACGATTCCATGCACCAAATAAATAAATAAATAAATAACAGCATACAAACAGTATTCTTTCTTTTATAAATAATCTCGGAAAATGTCTGTATAAAATCTATAACGAAACAGGCGAAGAGATTCGTTGATGTATTTCGAAGGGTTATTAATACCAAATCGATGTATGTTTCGCTGCCGTAGCTTACAACATAATACAACATATAATTATTAATGTAAATCCCTTTCACAGTTTCTTCAGTTTCGATCATAACAATTTCATCACTTTCCTAATTGATCCATAGCTCTATTTTTTGGTTCCTTCAAAATGTTCTCATTCTTTCCGCCACTTCCGAAATAACGTGACACTGCCACTAAGCCGCTCTGCTTTTACGGTCACGGCTAAATCGATTTCATAATTTCGCCGCGTTATCCTCTCGTGATTCCCTCAGCCGCCGTACCTGAAAAATTTCACAGAGTTTTTCCCCGTTAATTCGAGTCAATTCGATCACGCCGTAAAGCTGGTCCACCATCGCTTTTTCTGTCACGGGGGAAAATAAAAAACTTGGCCTAACTTTTTCATCGCATTATTCCGGTATAATTTCGTTACTTTGTTACGTACCATTTCCCGGCAACTGAATCTCTTCCGATCCCTCGTCGACTCTCACCGCTTCTTCTCGTTCTCCTTCCTCTTCTCAGCTTATCCTTTTCCAAATTCACTCAACTGCGCCTCATCAGCGTTCCTCGATGTTCTACCATACCTTCTTGCACACCCTTTTGTATATATTTCTATTCCCGTTCCTAAGCACTCCTCATTCCCTTCCTCCTTCAGTCCACCGTGCTTTTGGATATGGCACGATTAAAGCGTTCTTGGTTGATAGAGTTTCCAGGTCAACTGAGTCAAGGAATTGTGAATTGTAAAGAGGAAGTTTCATCCGTGGCTTTACCGAAAAGGTTATATCGTGCGTAAGTTGTTTCCAAGAAGTAATACCTCTGCGGATTGATCCGCTTTAGAAATATTTATATGGGAAATAATTAGTTCCGTGGAGTTTATCCAACTTGGGAAGGGACGGGTTGAAAAATGCTCACCAGGGGAGCATGAATATGATCAAATCTTTTGTTCTCTTTAGCCCAACTAATTTCTCCTCTATAAAATTCACTATCAACGACTTTCAAAGGCTTAGTAGAGAGTGAATGGCGAAGAAATGAATACAATGAGATAAGGAAGGCTCTGTAATGAACGCGAATCCGCTCGTAAACCCTTTCTATGCCCGCCCAAAAGGGTGAAGAAATCAACTGTATTATTTGAGTTAGATATGTGCAGAGGGTTGCCAAAGAAATGAGGGAAGATTTTTCTGGACTTCCTGGTTATATTTTCTTTAATAAACCTCTGGTGATTTCTAACATTAAAAAAGAGTTTTGCAAATTAGTAGGAGATTTTTGTGAAAGAACATCTCTATTAAAATGTATTTTCTTCTCGAATCTTTGAAGAGCACAAGCCAAATTTTGTTTTCATGAAATGCGAAAGTTGATCGAATTACCTGGAGCCCTTACAACCAAGAATGCGTTCCAAGTTCTATGTGTATTTAAAATAATAACAGCAAAATCGTGTATGAGAAATTTAGGGAACTTGGTTTTGGACCTCCAACGGTAATAGTAATGAGGTATTTTTATATTGTTCAGTTCTTGGAGTCTTGAGACTAGATCTTCACCGTTGGTTGCGGGGAGTATTATATCAGTTGAGAAACGCAGATGACTGATGTACGAGTACTCTATTTTGATTTATAGGCCTTTTTGCTCCCAGTCTAAGGTTTTAAAACCTTCTAGAATGGCTGTAAAAATTGGGGAAAGGCAGTCGCCTTGTCTAACGCCCTTCTCAATCCTGAGTCCCTCTGTTTCTTCATGTAGCATTACAGAGGCGGTGGCGTCCTCATAGTTGCTGCGTAAGAGTTGGATGTACTCAGCATCGATCCCTTGTTTCCCTAAAGCTTCCAGTGTGAAGGAGATACTTACCGAGTCGAAGGCCTGGGTATAGGCCACAAATAAGATTTTTAGTAGTGGTATCTCATACCCATTGGTTCTTCTGATGATTTATTGTACTGTGTGGATGTGGTCCATACTACAGAATCCTTTGCTGAATTCAGCTTGCTCTCTGTCCTGGGCAGCTGCCAGGGTCGTCTTCAGGCGTTCTGCTATTACTCTCACGAATGTTTTTTTAAATAACAGGAAGGAGACTGATGGGGCGGTAATTCTTCAAATCTTCCTTGTTTTCTTTCTTGTGCAAAAGGACAATTCTTGCATTATTCCAGGCCTTGGGAATTCTCCCTTGTCTTAGGCAATTAATGAATAACTGCACTAAAAAGGGGTAATCGCTGTTACACCAAGTTTCCGATATTCTGCCAAAACTCTGTCTTCTACTCTTGCCTTTCCATTCTTCATCTTTTTGATTGCCTCTACCACTTATTCAGGGAGAATAGAGGGATTCTGTGAGTTTTGTCTTTTTTCTTGGTTTTCCTCTTCAGCGTTTCAAGTCTTCTTGTATAAGTTAGAGAAGTATTATACTACCGTTCTCACTATTGCTTGTCAATTCCATGTTGTTGTGTAATCTTCTTTATGCACGGCTAGGATCTGTTTATTTCCAATTACTAGGCGTTGTTTGGCTTTCTTCACGCTCTCGTTGTTCTTCATAGCCTCTTCTACAATTCTTTCTCTGAAATCCCTTACATCTTCCTTAATTGTCCTTTTGGCACACTCGCTAATCTCGGCATATTCAGTGTCATCCCTTGGTCAACGTGAATTCTTCAATTCCTTTCGGCGTTTCATCAGTTACTGAGTTTCTCGTATCCTTTAATTTTTGATTTTTGCCAGTATTTGTAGGAAATCGGAAAATCGGGAAAATAATTTGGAATGAAAGTGTATTTTTAAATGCA
This sequence comes from Ladona fulva, assembly GCA_000376725.2. Lineage (NCBI taxonomy): Eukaryota > Metazoa > Arthropoda > Insecta > Odonata > Libellulidae > Ladona > Ladona fulva. The sequence goes on from KZ308256.1 coordinate 555,232, forward strand.
ACATATCTCTAGATTATATTCAATTTGCGCTTCCCAAATCTGCCCTGATGAGAATTTCAATATTTACAAGAAAGTGGATTACTAAATAAAGACGTGACCCAGATATTCAGTCTGCATGTTGCACTCGTCCATCTTTATTTTCGCATTAATTTCTGCAAATTCCAAACTGACGGACTTCACTTTCACTAATTAAAGGGCGATCAATAAACCCGAAAGCGGAGGATTATATTTTTTGTCTAGAAAAAGATATTTTAGTTTAGATTTTTTTTATGATGCAACGGAAAATCTACTGCGGAGTTTACTGGGGGACGTCGAGTATGAAATTTTAAAAATAATCAGCAATAACAACCTCGATTAAGAGTGAGCGCGCTTTTTAGGATGGATACCATTTAATAGTAGGGGAGGCGCACTATTAAGTTCATTTTAGAGTTCAAATTTCTCTAAGGATTACGAGTACTAAGGAACATGCATAATTTTGTTTTAGCACCCATTTATTAAACGCAATTTTGGAAGCAGCAGGAGCTCTCCCGAATAAGGCATCGTTAGAAAGAAAGGCAAATAAACTTAAGGAACTTTCGACGGCCGTATCTAAGCCTCGGGAACAGGTGATTTGCAAACAGCATTCTACAAGAGATACGTATCTACGGAAAGGAGAGTAAAAGAATTTCCGCATCCAGTCGGTTCGATAGAGACACTAGTTACTGATCAAAAGACAGAATTTATGATCACTCGAAAGTTCTGTACCATTCCTCCATTCTCTAACGGAACAAAGTAGCAGATAAAGGATTCTTGAGCATAGGAATATTCGGTTGCGGAAAGTTTACTCGGAAATATAACAGAAATGCAGATCATTTTTATCTTTGAAGGTTATTCTAGTTTGCATAAAATTAATTTTAAGCATGAAAGTGAAGAGTTTACGTTGGATGAATAAAGGTTGTAGTTGAAGGCTTGGTTAAAGGAAAATGGTAAAAGGGAACACTAAGGCTTGAAAGGGAGCACTAACAAAGGTTGTTAGACAAAACAAAGGAAAATACAAGCTGTTTATCATAAATCCGAGAGGGAAGAAGCGCGTCGAAATTAAAATAAATGAAACACTTTTCTTATAACCTAGATCTAACCATAAGTAAAGCCCGGACACATAGCGAATATTTTCAAGCATAGAGCACACACTAGTAGTCTCGAGAGTCAGTTACACATAAAAACGAATTACCTCTCTTAGTTTAATTCAAATAACTCGTTAAAATGAATAACGTTCTAAAATAAAGCATTCATACGCATTACGTATGAATGCTTTAAGACGCCCTATGTAAATTAAACGAGCCAATTTTGATACGCCCTAGCTTCGAACCCAGGGTCATTTAAGAGCTATTTACTCAAATTACGATATTGAATCTCCTCCAGAAACTATGCATCAGAGAAGCTAATAGGGTAGATTAGGTAAGGTGTTAACACACCCCCTGCCATACGGCACTGGTGGCTTCCGGAGTACAAATATAAATCTGTGTTTGGTTTCAAGACGACACCATATTGGAAAGTATGTACTTTCAAATATTTTCATAAATTCCTGTACATTTTGTATAGAGGGACATTTTACCCGCCCTGGCATCAAGCCATGGAACAATTTAAAGGTAGTTATAGAGGAATGTATAATAATGTCAGAAATTCTATTCACATGCCGAATTTTAGCTATCTGGCGTTTTAAAATGTGCCCCTAAACCCTAAAAATTATTAAATTGCCGCACCGTACCCTGTGAAGAGACTAATGGGGAATATCCCATTCTATCTCAGTGCTAAAATCGGCTCCTACCGATGAAGATTTCACTAAAAGAAAGCGGCACAGTGGTAGGATTACCAATTTTTGCGTGGTGAAGGTTCACAATGATAATTTAGGAAGTGAGCATTGAACCGGCAGAGAAATGGAAACGGGCAAAGTATTTCAAGGGTAGGAGATGCATGCAAGGTAATGGGGTTTGGTTCTGAAGTGAAATGTCACATAGAGAAGATACAGGAGGTGAGTGGCTTGGAATGGAAGAGGGAGAAGTAATTTAACCACCCAGTGGGCACATGGAATCCAATTGACTCCAGAATATTTCAAATTTCAACTCCTTTCTTTATATTTAATGTATGTAACTCGTTATTCGTTCTGCATTTTTATAGTAACTTTTGCTATTTAACAAGATGGGTAACGTATGGTGGGTTACTATGAATGACTATATGTACAATTTTACCTTCTGTATATCAGGCATACATTCAGAATTTTTTCATCGTCGTCGATGTTCTTCCGATATGATTTCAACTGAAATTGAAATTCTAATAGGGCTTTAACAGTGAAAAATTAGTGTGGTTAGTGTTTTTATTACTATTGGGAAACTGTCAGTCAAATGATAGATTTAAGGTCCGTTACGTTTGAAATTTTGACTTTCAGGTATGGTTTCCCTGTTTGAAAAACACGAAGTGCACCGTAGACTTTGAATTTTGGATTAATGCAAGCTGGGTCAGAGTTCCATTGAATTGAAGTCTGAGTTCTTAGTCGGTGTAGACAAATTATGAATCGATAGAATTTTAAAAGCTACTTCATGTAAATATTTCATAGTAGTTCATTAATCCATCTGAACAAATAAGCAATGGTAGTATGAAATAAATAGCCAAGGTAACTAGTACTTAACGAAAATGAAATGGAGATTAACGTACCTAAAATCATATAACCTGCACAAACAATTTTACCGAAAAAAGAAGACCCGGAGAAGATATATGCACGGTTAATTTCACGCTTTTTATAAATGAGTAAGAGATCCCACGTAAAAATTAAACCATCAACGAATATTTAATAATGGGCTCAATTAGTTTTACGATAACCATTTACAGCAAACACGGCGCAATTTTATCCCTCGTCGAGTATTTAATTCGGACCGCCTCTTTTATAGATTAACATCTCTCCAACTAAAAAGGTTTTATAGCGCAAAACCAGATCGTAATTCACAGGCGGAAGATAAATAAAACTACGGAACGGGAGAGATTTTTTACGCGGCAGCCGCCGTATTAATTAAGGGGAGTGTGAAATTTTCCATTAGGTTAATTTTAAATGAAACTGCATTTCAGGGAATTCCGAAGAAGCATCAGAGAAACATTCTGAACCTGAAGACGTTTGGTGCATTTCACCGGATTAATTAGAATAGAACGACATTTGCAATTTTATCTCCACGGAAGCCTCCCGCCCCGGCCCACCCCCTCCGTTATTCCACACACCGCCTCCGCACCTCTCTCCAGAGAATCGCTCACATCCCAGGCCTCCTCTCCTCCGGGACGAGACTGAAATCCTATTCGAAGTCGAAGTAAACTCATTGGAGAGCGGGAATATATTCTCGGCGGCTATAATTTCTCACCTATGATTGCAAATTTCCTAAGAATGTCTCCGCAAAAGCGATGCGTACCAATTGAGTTAAAAAGATTCGAAGGGGGGCGGATTTTTCCGCTCCGCTAAGGGTGGCGAAGATAGTGGAGGAAGAAATGAAAGGACCCAAGATCAAGAGGGGAAAAAACAAAAAAAAATATAAGCCCGGCACGTGACCCGAATGGATGAGTTGTGACTCTCCATTTTCCATTTTCCTGCTCGTCTCCGACAACACTGCTTCCGACTCCCCTTTTCTCTATCTGCCCCCCCACGCCGATCTTTATTTCATTTTACGTTATCGTTGTGACATTTTTGTCCTCTTTTTTCGCTCTTTTTGCCTTTTTTTGCGCCGTAGGAAAGGTCGAGGAACGGGGAGGTCTGCGGGGGAGACTCTTTTTGCTCAAAGATGATTTTTCCCCTCTCTAACCTCCCTCACACATCTCCATTCCTATTTCATTTTATTCCTCCTCTTCTGATTCGGTTTCCTACAGTACTCTCTACCTCTCCCTCTCCCTCCAAAGGCTGGAACGCTCGCAATTTTCCCATGACCCTCTCCTATCCGAAGTCCTTTTATGTAGACTCCATCCCCTCTCCGAAAAACACTCCATATTTGCCTCTATATTCTGCTTCCCATTGGCCGATTTTCGGGTCCCTTTCCTTCACTCTCCATGGAAGAATCTTCATTCCTCACTACAGCCACATAAACAAGAATACAACTCCAGTGTATAACCTTCTTAGCGACCTCTTTGATTCACCGAATCGACTTCACCGTGACGGGGTGGCTCGCTGTGAGACTTAATCAGCTGGATGTCTCCTGGGAAGGCAAGTGGATAAAAGATGAAAGGGGCGAAGATGAAGTGGCGTAGAGGGGAAGGAGGATTGGCGAGGAAGGAGCGGTAAAGAAACGTAGGTATGTGAAAAGAGGGAGGTGGTCTGCGAAGGAAAAGTGGAGAGGCATGAAAGAGAAAGTCCATGGTTTAATTTAGGAATTGTAATTCGATACTTTGATCTACTTACATTTCTTAAGGAAGAACCGATAGGATTTTAAATATTCTCGAACGAAAATATATGATTTTTGGAAAAATAGTTTAAAACGTGTTTAGAGTGTTGAAAATATTTTCATGTCAACAAAAATATTAATTGAATAATAGTTATATTAATATTTAAAATGTAATAATAGATCGTTTTCATTAGGAGCATTGAGACCAATGAGTATGTTCTTACGTCTAAGCCTTCGTCTCAGAAAATGAAAAGAACGAGACAGCATTTGGTTAAGTGAACAGATAATAACTTTTGACTTTGAAAACCCACGTCTGAACGTTAGAAAAATACAGCACTGAAGAAAATATCCACAAAAAGAGGCAGAAAGACCTCTAAACCCGCTGGTTAGATACATACAGGTAGACTTTAATAGTAAGCATAAAAAATTGATGAATAAAAAGAAAAAGGTAAAACCATGAATGGAAAGTACAAGAGTTTTGCTGGAGACGGCCAATTAAGAATTTGGGGTGCTTTTTTCGGTAGATAGTGAAGTTTCGGTAGAAGTTATGGAATTTGTGGAAGGTGCAAATAAGTTGATTGTAAATAAGAGGTAAGTTAAGACGTAGAGGTGCCTAAAAGTTAGGGTAAAACTTACAGGAGCAGATGCGAAAATAACCGGAGAAATTAGAGAAAGAAGCGTAATAGATTCTCTCAAGGAGAAATGTTAGTTTCAATTCGTCAGAAATGTAGTCTGCTGCGGAACTAAAGATTGGAACGCAGAAGTGAAAGGAGTTTAAAAGATACAGAAGCTAATAACTTTGATTGCAAGGGGAAATGTAGACTTTGGCGTAGTCAGATGGGAGGGATGCGAAGTTGAAAGGCGTATGGGAAGGAATAAAAGAAATAAAGTTAAAATCAAAGACGAACTAACTTCCTTAGCCCTTAATCGCGAATAATCTAAATGGCAAAGAGCAGAAAAGGTGAAGTGAAATATTTAAGAGAGGGGAGACTTTAAATATATAGCGGTAGATTTAGGAATAGACTATTGTTTAAATAAGGATGTTCAGACTTACATGAAACCTCTTAAATCAAATTAGTGGTTAAGAAAAAAGGTTTGATTCAATACTCGATGTGGAATAAGAATGAAGGATGAATTTGGAAAGAATTGAGGGCACATGAGTGTTATCCTATCAACATTGCCATCCGTGAAATAATATGATATAAAGAGTTAAAAAGGTGGAAATATCCCTCAAATGGGTTTAGGAATGAGAATTTCCTGGATTTCAATTAAAGATTTGCAAGGATATTAAGTGGAAAGATAAACCAAAGCACTGATATGACGCGCGAGTGAACAAAAGAATCATGCATGGAAGAAAATTCTTTTCGACATAAAGTAACGACTCCGTGGCGTCTTTTACATTTCTTTCGGTGGCTTCGATATATTTCGGCTAACCTTGGAGGAAAGGCGCTAAAATGGAGCGTTGTGATGCGTCAGGGGATTTTCGCTGAGAAAAGGGAGAAGACGACATGAGCGGAACGGTTGCCAACGTATTTTTGCTTTTCCGATGTTTCAAATAATTTTCGGAGCGCCACTTTCTTGTCCTCTTGAAGTCTTTATCTGCCCTACGCCTTTGGGACTTATTTCCTCATCGAACAATTCCCTTCTTTCCATTCTCTGGTGCAAAATGCCGTCGTCCAATAAAATAACGGTTCGGATCGAACGCGTGATTATTTCCCGAAGGCCTTGTCTAAACTCTGGATTTGAGGCGATTGAAATTTATTCCACGCACGAAAAATTTAAAAACTTAGGCATAGCGGTTTCAGATGTAGGGTAATGAGCGTGATGCGACTTGGACTGGAAGCTTTGGGTAATTCAAATATACTACATAGTCAGTCGCAAGAGGGTGTGCGTACGGATGCCAAGGAGGCATTGTAGTTTGCGTTCACAAATTTTCCCGAAGAATTATTAAAGGAAATCCAGTCTTTGATATCGTACGGCGCCCTAGCCTTTGAGACTTTCCCCAAAAGTCGAAAGATTTTCTTTTAGACTATCAATCAGATTAACAATGTATGCGACAGTGTCTGCCTGTGGCCTTAAGGTCTTTTCTTTTAGGTAACAAAACATGGATTGCGTCAATACGAAATTGCTTGGTGTGATGATGAGCTGCAGAGACTGCGGTACCGCCACGGTAGCCGCGAATGCATAAGATCCGTAAACACATGACATAATAAATAACGGTGTCTTGTAAACATAATAATGCCATTGAGGGCATTAGTAATCTTCTTGCATGAACTACACCTTTGTGATAATGCTGTATTGATGACATTAGTCGCTATTTTTACTTACAGAATTACCCATCCTTACTATTTATATATTAGCCTTATGCTGTAAGTAAATTATAAGGTTAAACCAGAAGACGCCTTCAAAACGTAGGGCCTTTCTGTGGTTAAAATGTGTTATTGTATGTATCTTTATATATACGGAATAGACAACGATATCAAGTGATATGGTCATTTGTTCTATGCCAGACTGCTTCATTTTCTCCGTGGGAATCACTTTGAGGTGAACCAGTGGTTATTCAAACGTTCCATTTAGACATAAGTGATTGCAATACGGTTTGAAAAGAAAAGAGACCTTTAATTCATGTACAGGCATTGCAAAAAATTGAAAGTGACCGTCCTTCCGACTCTTTCGGAATGCTTTTCAATTGCAAATCATAGGGAAACTTGGAATAAGCGAACCGAAATGCTCAATCTTTTGCTGACACCATGGATATTTACTCGGGGCCCCTTGGGATTTTGACAGCTTTTTAGCTATTTACATATATTTTAGGGCCTCGGGGGATATTAAAATTCCATTTAAGGTAAATCTATCAGGTAAAATAGCAGAGATTTGAAAGGTAGGCTTGTGAAACAACATGGTTGCTTACTTAGGTCCCCTGATGGCCTTCTGCCGATTTTATCGATGTTTCTTTACGAAAGGCCAGAGGTTGGGGCCCTGAAGTATCACCGTATATCTGCGGTAAGGTTATACCTTCTCATCCCTTATATTGCTCACAATATAAAGCTTTAGAAGTACCATTGGGAAAACGTTTTGTGAGATTAGTGGTAGCTAATCGCTCCTTATCTTGCACAATGCAAGCAACTTTTACTCATAACTGCTTACAGTTGTCACTACACAAAACAGAATTATTTTTAAGAATAGTATACCATAACTATGACAGGAAATTTATATTATTCGAAATGGAGACGCCAACGAGGAATGGCGTGAGGAAGGAAAGAGGGGAGAGGAGACAGAAAAAGGGGAGGTGAAAGGAGGGAAGAAGAAGTTGTGGGAAATGGAGGAAACGGAAGATGATGGAAGAAGGAAGGGAAAGGGAGGCATGATTAAGAGAGGAAAAATGTTGGGAGGGGATATGTGGAAGTTGGAGCGAGAGAGGGAGGCAAGGAAGCGAAAGAGACAGCGAAGGGAGAGGTGGAATGGGCGAAATAGTGGGACGGATGGACCTGCGGGATGATGGAGGGTTCTGCGACGCGGGGATTGGCGATGGGAAAATTGGCTGAGGAGGGATAGTCTTGCGTGGGATGCTTCTTCCCTCTCTTCCGCAGATGACGGAGAATTTCACGAGTGCCAGAGGCCCTAAGGATGGTAAGGTACAAATTCCTCTCCCTCCCCGTTCACCAGTTACAAGCAAATACGGTGGATATTTAGCTTCCAGGGTCTTTCGAGCCAGATGCTTTAAGGGTCACTGTCTCCTCATCCTTTCCTTTTTTAATTGCGTCACTCGTGCCTCTGCGGTCGGCTAATACACCCCGCGATTTAAGCAGCGTTGCATGTACTAGACCCGGAGCTAATTTCTCGCGTTCTTTCCCAATTTTATCCTCGCACAAAATTGGACACGGGTCCATCTTCCGGAAAGCTCCAACAATTAATGGAACTGTTTGGGGTTCCGCGTATTTTAAGACTCTCCTAAGTAAGAGGTACTTCTCATGCAACCGGGTTTTACCAGTTTTAATTCGAACGAATGTAACCGACTTCAACTAGATATAAATTTTCACTTGATGTAAAAATTGTAGTTTCGTTTATAACCTTAAATTATAAAGAATAAAAACAAATACATGCTAATATATATTCTGAAAATTTGACGGCGGTATTGCGGAATCTCATTTCGATAACGTTTGGAAATTAAAGAGTATTTTTCCGGGAAATATTTCTCCCTAACTGTTGGACTTTAACGGTAAAGAGATATCCGTGATTGATAATCCAATGTGAAATGGCATACTGTAAAGTACCATCTTCCGCATGCTCTGGGAAATCGCGGTAATATCCTATCATTCACAATGACGTTCCATCTATTCATCACACGTAGTAGGACTTGATTCTTGCATGATCTTTATCGTTAGGGATTGCTGAAGGTTGATTTGACGGACTAGTTACGATCCAAAATGCCGCGATGTATCATAGACTAAGCCGGAGGGGTCCAAGCCATTCAAGTGTATTAGACTAAGTTCTTCGGAGATTGAACAGTAAAACAGATTAATCTGCTTAGGTATTTTATCCACACGCTTGCAACCAAATGTTGAACTATACGGCTGGTTTAAAAATAGTACTTCGTATTTTCCACAAATTAATTTAAAAACGACCGATATCGACCAAGACTATCCTGAAGATGACCGATTTGGTCGAAACCGGCAGTGTTTAAATAAATTTGTGGAAAATACGGAGTATGTTTCGGAATTATTTTTAGATGTCGTTCCAAAATGTTAGGCCAGAACACCTGGAGTTTTCCAAGTATTTAATTTTTCAATGTTATGTATGGCTACATATATCCATAAATATATTTCGTTTCTCCTCCTATGTTTATCTCTGAGTCTGTGTTATCAGAGATGATGTTGTACATAAATATGGCATAGTTTAGAAAGGCGTTTCACCACCAAAATATAAATGATCATCAATATGGATTTCTACTATCATAATGATATTGTATGTGTTACGCGAGGTGAAGCGTGGCAAAGTATGCTCTATACTCGTTTAAACGTTTTAGCTCTAGAGAAATTGCGTTTTCACGCTCGTTCCCTTTGAATATTCCTTGCACGATTTAGCAGTCGATTTTCAATTACAAGGTGCATGAATTATGTAGAAGATTATTGACGCTAAATGAAGCTCCCCTCATTTGTGTAAGCGTTTAAACATGATATCTTCGTGGTTCATTAGCTCACCTGGTAGAAGGTTAGCGCACATGAGGTTTAGCTCTTTTTATCTCGCAGCATCCGCCTAATGCAACATTTTACTATTCCTATGCTCCGAACGTGGTAATAACATCAAATAGTGCTTACAATTTGTTTGGCATTTGCAATTCATTTAAGTATATTTGGACAAAAGTTTTTAATGAAAAAGCTATCGAAAATAAGGTGCAATATTTCATGGCTATGTTTACGTGTTCACCGAAACGTTTTTCGCAAAGAAACAGCTGAAGTGAGAGCATTGGATTTGCCTTGGCTATCGCTCATTTGGTGATGGAAATAGAGGCATAATCAAACCTTTGAGGAGGTAAACGTCTTGATTGTGATATAAAATAATGTATATCGATAAGTATTGTTTAAAGAAGTGTAAAAAATGTAGTACCAAGGTGCCAATTGTTTCTTTAAGCAATCTTAGATTTTAATGGTTTGATCAATGACATTTATTTAAAGGAGGGTACTATCAATTTAAATTGTAATATTTAGGTTTTGGAGACAGATATCTTACCCCACTCATGGTTATCTTTTTCCTGTTTGCCGGTTTTCGGGCTTTCAAAAAGCTACAAGTTCAATTTAATAATCAAGGACACTTATTCGGAAGAAGAGTCAGCATACTACAATTATCAAACTAAGAACGCATCATGATGACCAAAAATGGATGGATTGAGAGGGGGAGTAATGAAAGTAGTATTATATAAGTATTTCTTTCTTCATTGTTGGGCAGAGGAAAGGCATTTAAAACTCTGAATCACTGAACTAAATGACTAACTGAAAAATCAAATAACTCTTCTAACTTATTACACACATATCTTTTCATTTGAGTCAATGTTTCTTTTACAAATAAGCAGAATCTATATATCTTTAGCTAACTTTGAATTGAGAAAAGTGTAAGACGTGGTAGTGCTTTTTAAGCTGATTTCCCGGAGTGTAAATACTGTTCACGAACTTTAATTTTGTTTAAAAGCCACTGAATTAGACTCTTGAATTTCAGTTTCTCACTTTTCAGATAAAAAAACCATCAAAGGAAACTTCACTGTACTATATAAATGCGTATCTCTATAAATAATGACTCGTTCTATAAAGAGAGTAATCCAGAAGAAAAAGATAACTAAAATATTGAATACTATAGGATTATATAAAAAAGAGGATCAGCCTTTCTCCGAGTATCCTTAAATTAAATGGTGCGTTCACTCTTTTATATTCAGTAAGCTTCCTTAAATAACCGAGGATTTCATATTTAAACGTAATAGTTTCATACCTTTATTGTTTGATTGAAGGATATGCCTTTTGTCGAGAATAAAAGCTGGCACTTTAGGGAAAGCTGCGTTTGATTTATTCCGCCGATGTAAAGCTCTTGAAGAAACTCCTTAGCGTACAACTTAAATCCGCTCCTCACAAAGAAGAAAGGGGGCCCTGAATCACGCAGAACTTAATTTCCCCAAAGATCCCCACGAGACGAGACCCTATTTCACCGTAGCGTAATTAAAGTAGCAGTATTTGGAGTGAGAGTATTAGATATTGAAATGATGCGCCAATGTCGACCGCGTCATTAATTGGATTATCATACTCCTTACGAACTGAATACAGAGGGTAGTTTCCAAGAATTCCAATTGTGGCGCAGTGAGCGTAAACGCCTGTGTGTCACACAAGAGTCTACTGGACCCTCTGTTGTTCATGATTTAGCGGATAGTATGAATAGGGAGATCAAGCAAATCACCGTGTACATTTAAGCACATCGAGGGGACGCTCAAAGTTTACAATCCCCCGGAAGTACTTATCTCATTCCACTTTACATAGAAATCGGATCTCGGCTCTCATAGTTGGAAATTCTTCAGGGTGAGCGGGAAGGTCTGGGGAGATGTACCAAAACAGCTCTTTCATCTTGCGCCGGTAAAAAGTTTCAGAGATTGTCGTTAAACGAATTGGTGGTCTACCGCCCAAGAACCCATGATATCCTATTATATATTTATGAAATTTCGTCACGCTCTCGGCGACGCTTCTGATGTCGGGGACGGCAAATGGGAGCAGAAAACGTGTATTCGAAGACATTTAGGGGAATTTATCGTTAATTTTACGCCTCAAGTTCATGAATTTTGGATATTGTTGGATTACGTTGCGGTAAAAGTCGTTTTTTGCTTTATTACGCGCAGATGTCGATGGAAATCAATCTTGCGAGAAAAATTGACTCTATTCAATCCTTCAGTGATCCTTTCCGCCTTATAACTTTTCTTGACCTTTCGTTTCACCCAAAGACGATCCCTTAGTTGTTAAATATTAATAGATCCCCTAATATCGTGTTACGCTTTCCTGTTACGCATTGTTCTTTCTTGGCGAGGGACTTTATTCGCTGATATTTTACGCCTCATGCAATCACCATAATTTCTTATCTAGAGCTTCAAAGAATAAGATATAACTTACGATATCAGCGCTACAAGGAAGATGTCAAACAATCGGATATGGAATCGGTTGGAATCGAATGGTTTGAAAGCTTTTCGCGTAAATTAGAATAATAAATTTAGATATAACAAAAACTTCATTGGAAATTCTAACTTCTTTGTTCATAATACAATTTGGCCACTCGTTCAGGTTCTGACGTTAAATCCCTTATCATAATTTAACAATTAACTCAAATTATATCTTATTGAGTGATAAAAGCAAAATAAAAATATCGTTAACAAATTAAAATTTGTTAAAAAGATGTTGTTGATAAATACATATGATTCTTAAATTGATTCACCAATGCTTATAAATAGGAATGATTCGATTTGACGAATATTAAATGCACCATGCAAGGTATCCCGAGATACTCGAATGGCCATTACGACAACCACGGCAGCCCTATGGCTAGTACTTGGAGTAAATTACGGGAGAAATCGGTAATTTCTTGGATGCATTTGCACAGATCTTAGTATTTGGCTAGGTATGGAAAATAGTGTTTCAGCCAAAGGAGTCTATTCCGTTAGCCGAAAAGTCACCGCAATTCGTGTGAAAATGATACATTTCGTTTCTATGTACCGTATCCTCTAGTATTGCAGGTATGTTAGTTAGTAAACGTTACTGGTATGAAAAATGATGATGTATTGTTACCGAAGCTTGATAATCATGGCTTTGTGGTTCTTCACCTATCAATCGAATTGGCTCTCTGAAATTGCTCTATTACTAGGTGGATTTGTTTTGTTTTGACTGAGCTTAGCTTAAATTCACTATATGCATTGTGTTGGGTTTCTACTCCTACAAAAACAAATTCTACAATAGAACAGGCCTTTTTCCCACCACATCAACACACACATTCAAACATTTTACCGTATAATAATCTTTCATAAATGTCAAACATTTGGTACGATAATAAAATGAGCAAAGACCGTTCAAAACGTCGAACCTATCTTCAAATTTCGATTGCGCTGACAAGCGGACCGAAATTAACTCAATGAGAATGAATCATGAGTTTATCCGTTCACGAAAGTTGAAGAAATAATCTTTCGAGGAGAATGTGTCATTATTGTGGAAAAGGACACACATAACTCGAATCATCCACCGAAAATCCGGGTGACAGCAGAGTCACGTTGTGAAACAGTAACTGCCTTGGCAAGATGTACATACTTATATTACATGAACAGAAATGTGATCGAAAATCTTCAGCTCATATATGTACATTTTTCAGTCGCTCGTCGATTTGTACGTATGAGGGACATTTTTATTTTATGGTAACATTAGATTGAGAACATTCGTAGAAGTCTTTGAAATGCATCTTTGAGAAAATAAATGAGATCGAGTGTCTCGCAGAAAACAGGCAATCTGCTTTGTATTACCGGGTTGCTTATGCAATAAACTACCGACTTTTCAGAACTTTGTTAATTTTGTCGTTTCTTATTTCATAGTTGTTTCAAGTTCTGCCAAATGGAAGCAAATAAATTAGGGAAGAAACTGTCGTTAGGTTGAACAGTAGTAAATTGGAGTTTGTCTGTACTACCGAATTTCAAACGCGACGCAATGAAAAGTCGGCCAACGAGTAACTGAGCTCAAGACATTTTCGGCTATTGAGCACGTTTTCAGCTGACGAATTTTATGGCAGATATTCGAGCATTATTGAATTATTAAATCCAAAGTTACATAATTATTGGAATATCCCATGCTCGCTAGCTGGTAAAAGAGCCTGGCTATTTCTGTGTTGATATGTATTTTAAATCTTTGGATGCTATGGTAGGTGGCGTGTGACCTTACGAAGGGGATTCCGGAACGAGCCATATTCGTTAGCCGAGTTATAAACGCATTTCCTTTCAAATGGACCTTGAGTGCGTTTTACTGCCCTGAAAAGGGTTTATTGTTCCCATACAAGAGAATTGTCTCAAGAGTCTTTCCTAGCGGAAATCATAATCTTCTGACGCCGACAACCACGCTGGAAAGGACGCTGGTTTTTGGGCCCGTCTGTTGCATGCAGCACACGCTTCCTCCAGCGACGGCTCAAGAACAAAAACACCCTCCCTGACGAGGCATACGTAGGCCATTATGAAAAAATCCCCATAAAGCCCGTCTTGGAGTTGCATTATCCCATCGCGAGTCCCTCCGAAGGGGAGCAGAAAGACGCGAACTGATTCGGTATTTTTTGGTGCCGTTTCCGAGCTGACCCAACACACTATTACCCGAAACCGATGCCTCTATATTCTCACGCTTCAAGTAGCATCAACCCTCTTCCAAATCGTTCCCCTACCACATCCGAGCACGCCCCCTCTTCTCCCCATGCAATCCCATTCACCCCAGCCCAAGCGACGGGCCCAAACTCACCGACGCCCCTCCCTTCCGCTTCACGAGGCTCTTTTCCAATTTCCCGTATCGGGGTAAGGGATCGTGGGGTGGTTTGCTTGGAACGGTCGAGTGGAAGGAAGAAGGGGGTGGAAGATAAGAAGTGTGGTTGATGGGAGGGGTAGAGATAGCAGTTAACAAGGGACGTTCGGGGGATAGGGAGTCTGAAGAGGTGAATAGAACAGGGTTGCCAATCTAGGGGAATTTTAGCTATATAGAGATGTCCACATGAGTGGATGCCATATGGTTGCGGTGACTAATGACAAATGTAGCGAATGAATTTAAGTACCTGGCTAATTCCGGAGGCAGTCTTCACTGATTTGGGAAGGAACTGAGGATTCTCGTAGCATTGACTTCTTTGTCGTGAGATAAAAAGTTAGGAGCTAACTCTCTCTAATCCCTCTAATTTAAGAAACAAGACATTTTTAACATCAAAATCTGCTTCAAATCATTCGTATTATTGATTTGGCAGACAAACGTTTTTAGATAAATATTTCATAGAAATAAATGGTGAGATCGAGAATTTTTGTCAGTCGAAAGTAGTCGCCAGCTATTTTTCGTCTTATTTGCTCTGGAAGATACTTCGAGCGGGAAAGTTTCTGAGAAAATAGTGAGTTTATTTTCTGTGCAAGTACGAAACCTCTCCTCAACTGAGGATGGCCCTTTTCTCTCGGAAATTAAATACGGATTCTGCTTTGCGTGGAGTACTGAATCATAGAAATTTGTCTGAAATGAATCCTTGTGTGATTTATTCGTTCCGCGAAAGAGTAACTTCCTCCATGTAGGACCTTCTGGAACGGGTGGCTTCGTGTTTTCGAGGCAGGAGACATAATTTAGTTTCCTTTAATCAAGGAAGCTGTGACGAAAGTGGCGAGTATGAAGTTCCATTCGAATGGGTCGGCAAATTAAAGGAACTGCATCAGCTTCCCACTTGGAAGGAGTAGCATTATGAATTAAAGCGTTTAATTTGCAATTTGATATCTGAAGGGTTCCATTTCTAGTCTCATTGGTTGTTATTTAAGTCTATTGGTATGGAATCGTTGTTCTTAATAAATAGGTTGCGTACATAAAACATTCCTCGAAATAATTTAAGCTACTTTTGGCGTAGGTAACATTTCAAATTTTGCCTATCAGCGCAATACAGGATCATAGGTTATTGAATTTACCTACCTATGTGTTAATTGTTCAGTTGCTACCTTGATCATTTAGGCGCACTCTACGTTCACTCTTCCCTTGAAACGATATAGTTCAGTCATACATGTATGCTTTTCTGTTTTTTGTTGTCTTTAGTGTTTTATATATTTATTAGTTACCGTACGAAACACAGTTACAATTTTTGAGTATTTTAAAATTTGCCTTTGTGTCTGATTTTTATCTGTCATTATCACCTGTGAAAGCTGAATTCTTCTCTCTGTATGCTCTTCTATTTTTTAATAGAATTTAATTTTAATATAAGTTTTCTNCTCTATCTATGAAAAATACCAAATGTTATGAAAATAGAAATGATTAGCTTTTATGATTACATGCACGATAGAACGTACTATACGTTGGTGTAAATTGTTTTTTTGTGCAATTTCTACTTTAAATTTTACATGACTTCAAATTTGAGTTTTTGATGAAAAAAAAGGAATTCAGGCGTCAAGAACCGAAGAATAAACATACCTTTCTGATTTTGTTAATTGTAGATGTTCAAACCGGTCAAATGATATAAAAATGACTTTAATACCTTCATAACATATCTATTTATTGAATAAAATGTTCAGAGAACGAATTCTTTTACAAATCTGTTCAAAAATGAGATCTAAAGAGGTGGGTACCCGGGTACCCCTGGTGCCCAACAACGTAGGTAAAGTCGGGTGCCTACACAAGGGTTAATACACGGTATAATGAATGCGGGAAACAAGTGATGAAAGTTTCACAAGGGAAACTTCCCGAAATATTTACTATACTCATTAAAACTTCAAAGCGATTAATTCAAATTAGATGCGTTGGATGTTGAGTGTATTAAATGTATACTTTCGCAAGTAAGCCACTCTTTCTTAATTATTTCTCACCGCGCACATAATATTTAGTCTAACATATTCGTATATCTAAGTATTAAGGCATCATCTGCGGTAATCATCTTTTGATTGGAGCAAAATAGATCTTTTCCTACCTTTAGGGTTCTTAAAATCTCATCTGGGGATTTACAAATCTATGCCGATTGACAGAATTATGTGTTTTATTTTCGCACCTTGTTTGATTGCTACGTTTTGCGAACTCATTACACGGAGGGTGACTAGACATCTGTCCAGATAAACTACAATCTGAATGTATTCCTCATGATCCCCAGTTTGGAAACTAGTTTCCTCTACTTGCGGTTATATTTTCACATTTGTGTCCAATCTTTCGGCTATTTCGAGCGGTAACCGATAGAAAAATCACAATTGGTGGCATTCATGGCATGATTGATTTCCAGGGACGGCAAACTAAGAAGCTGAGAGACGGGGAGGAAACTCTTATACGACTGGGAATTTGGAAAAAAAACCAACGTGAATGAACTTATACTTGCATAGTCATCATTCATCCATTCGTCTTTCAGAATCCGTTAAAATTTCCCTTCCTCCTATAGGTTTCGTTAGGAGCACTTGAAACTCCACCGATCAAAGAGAAACTTTTAAATGATTCTGCATTTTCATCATTTCTTATTCTGTCTGAAATATCTCATTCAAATTATTTTAGGATATATTTCTCTTACGGGCAAACTATAGTTTAAAGCTTAGGTCATATAAAAGCAAAAGAGGCAGAAAGTAACGGTTAGGGAACATTACAAGTAAAATTCGTAGGTTCTAGGAGATCAGATTTTCATAGAATATAATTATATATTCACCATTGAATACATTCTATATGACTTAATTGCTGTTGCTTTACTAATCTGTATTTCCGCTAAGAACTTATTCCTTCAATATCCATTTAAGTGCTCCCTTATAGATCTGGATGTAAATATGTTTTATCATTTTAAGCGAAGATGAAGACAAAATAAATACGAGAAACAACAAAACTCCAGCGAAAAATAATTCAGCACCACGCAAAATAATTTCCCGCTCTTTCATCCCACCGACATCATTTATGTCATTATCATTATAATTGTGTTGTTTATTCTACATCGTTCCTGATGACGTGTTGAACCAAGCTTGCAACTTCAAACTTCTATCTTACAGATCGGTCTGACATTCCTAATTCCTTAGGAGCTCGTATATATACTTATCCATTTTTCTCGACTAATTTCTCCGAGTGTGAACATGAAAAATAGTTGCTTTTATGTCATTGCTAAATTAGTGATTGCGATGTGCATATAAATGAAAACTAACCAACGCGTTGGCGTATGAAGCCTTTTAAATCCCATTATTTACGTATAAAAGTAGGTTTTCCCTAAATATGCTCAACTGACGTGTGTCATTGATGGTATGGCAACTCAGCAACATAAATTAGGCGTTATAAAGCAATATCGTTCGATTCTTTCTCCAAATATTTAATCAAACAAATTTTTGCTCCTACCTATAGCTGCTTATCGTCGACAGTTATATTCTCATTTTGATTGCTTTCCTTTACGAACTCATTGTCGAATTAAATAGTCGCAAATTAATTAATTAATATCTTGTTTAGTTTGAGGCAGAATTGACTACCTTTCACTCCTTATTACCTTCTTTCCCTTTTCCTATTTCATTCTACCCTTCCATTTCCCAAACGTCAGAGGTTAGGCGGCGAATGTTCCAAGACTTCGGAAAACCTGTTACAGAACGGATCGATGAGAAAAATTACTCAGCTGAAGGGTGAGTTTGACCCGAAAGATGGAAGCGACATCTTCATGATTACCCAGGAAACGATGAAGCGAGACAACTATTTGGAGAGAATCAGTGAAATTAAATTGAGCGAAGATGAAGAGGGAAAAGGTTTCTGGGCGGCAATCCCGGCGTATCGTACGTATTTGACGAGGGATCGTGAGAAATAATAACGAAAATAAAGTCCCCTTCGTTTATCTTGCCACTCTTTCGTGAGGGAAGAATTTAAAGTGCAGCAAGGTTTGCGAAGTTCAGCTGCCCAAAATAAACAGCAGGGGCTGAGATAAGATAAGAAAATCGCTCAGATTCCTTGGAAGGTATTTCTTCTATCTGGGGCAGCAAATGAACTCGAAATTGTGGTTGATACGTTTGTCTTGGCTTCTCTCGCAAAGACTGTTTTTAGAACTAACAAGACATCCGAGATACTGATTGAAGTGAGTTAGCAAAATATTTACAATTTTAAACACTCAAAAATAAAAGCGATTGGCATTCCATTACTAGCCTTTTATTGTTTAATCAATATGAAACGACCTTATATGGTGGAACGCCATTAATAAATGAAATACAACGGACTTCGTATTTTCCACACAATTTATTGCACGACCGGTTTCGGCCACCCAGCCATCACCAGGTACACTCAAGGAAATACCAAGAGACTTTTATACTAAGGACACAGTTTTGAAGGTATGGGAAGGAGGGAAGAAAGGTTAAAAAGGTGATTTCATTTGTTAAGTTAGAAGGTGCCGCCCAATTTCTGAGATTTTAGATATAAGGAACAACAGGAAATACATGTTAAAGGAAGTCATATTTACAGATGTGTCTGTGTAGCCATCAATATAAGGGAACAATAAAGCACATAACTGTAGGATGCAGAATACTGACTGGAGCAGACTATACAGATAGACGTAACACATCCACGAAAAATATCACCAAAAACGTGAACTAAAATATGAATTAATAGAAATACTCGTACCTTATTACAAATATTAAGCTGAAGATATACCGAAAAACGTAAATTACAAACTACTGGATCCGAACAATTAATACAGATAAACCAGTTTTCCATAACGCACCAAACCTCACCCTCAGTTTGAAAATAATAAATAAAAAACAAATTTAGTTGACATAGCCATTCTTAACGACGCCATTGGACAGAATAACGTTTTTTAATCCTGAGTATGAGCTTAAATACTTTGTCAGCCTTCCATTAAACTATTCCAAGTCTTCCATCCATTGTGCCCCAGTAATAAAACAAGTGTCCGTCCTTGATTGTAATGAGGTCTACTGATTTTCTTCTGATTTCGCCGAGACTAATGAAATCCCACTTTATCTTCTCTGCTTAATTCAGTAGTTCCGGGCTCCCGATAGCCGAGTGGGCAACGCGTTCGACTTAAATGAAAGCGGTCCCGGGTTCGATTCCCGGTGGGGGCCTACGTGCGAAATGACCTAAGATGTCGGAGCACTTTTAACAATACTCAGTAGTTCCAGGAATTGATCTCCACTCTTCAACATTAGAGTTAGAGAAAAGCTCCAAATAGCCGTTGTTTGCGAGCAAATTAACCGTTGAAGAATTCCCACCAGCGGGGGTTGGGGTTCTCATTGGTCGCGCTTTGCAAGTATTGTTCTCGATACGTATTTCGACAACTAAATTGCCATCTTCGGGAGAGAAGAATAACTATCGATCACATTAATTTCACTCTGCTTGGTTTCGAGCAGATATTTTGTTTTTCTCTTTCTTTTCTGATGCATAACTTTCAGAACCAAATGATATTTTTTCCTTATTTTCGGACGATACTTCTTAAGTCGCTTCCTTAGCATTGAGTTTTTGATTACAAAAACCCTTTCTTGGTGAAATAAGATAGGAAATCTCTTTCCCTTCATACAACTCTTCACTTAAATTTATTGACGGTAATGATTAAAAATGTAGTATAAAGGAGCTAATTTTGTACCATATACCTTCCATGAATAGAACTCAAAAGAATATGACTACGCTGAGGAAATAACCCATTTTGATAGCTAAATGGAAAATGTCAGAATGTCATTTCAAGGAAATTTAAAAATACGCATCGAGTATTTGAATTCACTGAAAGGATGGTTTCAATTGCGACTTTAGTCCTCTCTATCGAGCAATGACTTGGGGAAACTATTTGAAATGTACGCTGAAAGAAGTTCTCTTCGGAATATTAATTTTAATTGTAAATCGGGGAACTATGGTAATTTGTCATAAAGTTTGAGCGAGGGATGGCCGCAAAATTGTTTTATAAAGGTCAACGTCAACCGCAAAAAGATAATTTTAATTTTACTGTATACACTAAATTGCGTTTTAATTTTTAAGAAAGTTAAAGTTAGTTTCACGGATACAAGTTTGCATAAGATTTTCGAAGATTGGAGGGGCTCTCTCATCCCTGAGGATTTGCTCCTTATACTTCGAAGAAACTTTCTGTAATTATATAACTTGTTCATTATCCGAGCAGAGCGATGTTGAGGATGAACTGTTATAAAATGTAACCGAACTCATATTTAATGCATTAAATCAACATTTTCACTAGCTTTCACATTAAAACATACCATAGCCCTAAAGTATTCATGACATGTGCGAGTTGTAGTCATCTTGTGTCACATGCATCATCTCTTGTCCAAAGAATCCAAATCTAGAAAATTTAATGTATGCGGTAATGTAACATTCTAGCGTCTACTTCTATGGAGATTAACTGGCAGAAAACGGCATCCCCTTACCCAACCCGTTTTTATGGTTGTATTTCTTACTAATCCTGTAATGGTGTAACTTAGGAGATTGTTGCATATTTTTCGTGCCTTTATGTGATCACTTTTCACATCAAATAGCTGCACAATTTTAAATTTTTAATGCAGCAATATAAGGTAAAAAAAATCTATTGTGATATTTAGAATAAGAAAATTAGTTAATTTTTTCACTCTTGATTACTTCTTTCTTATCTTTCTTTAGTTAGCTCTATTATGAGGGCTATATATGGGAATGTCGTTGAAATCTGAAAAACATGGCAGTAGTCTTCCTTTCTTCCCTTTCATTATCTTATATAATACTTTTAATACTACCTTTCTTATCAAAAAGGGATCCTAAATGTATAATTCTTTACCACATGATTAAAACAAACCATGTCCAAAATTAAAATCGACACTCCCGGTTCACTACCGTCTATTACGTTGACACCGTTAGTGTCAATTTTAATTTTTGTGAAATAAAGACAGTTTGTTTTTATCTTGTGTTAAAATGTTATTCCACGAAACAAAAGACGATGTGATTGATTTAATTGTGTACAATATTCCCGTTTTTTGAGTTTCTGGAAAAATCGCTCAATTTCCAATTTTTAGAGCGGTAAAGAGAGAAACTTCTACATGAGAATGAATTCGGCTTCTAGACACAAAATAACAATTCTCTGTTTTTAATTTAATTCTCGCCTTTTTCTTTATCGCACATTTCTCGTTGTCTTTCGTTTTTGTTTCACTGTATCTCTCTTATATTAACCAGCTAAGGCTGACCAAGTGGTACAAGAATGCAATTTTGGAGTGCGAGTTCAAAGAATACCTCCAGGGGGTTTGTTACCACAAAAATTTGGGAAGACTATCTGGAATTGGCGACCCTCTTCGTATGTTTTATTTATTCTTTTGAGAAATTTTGCGGCTGATTTTTTTATCCCTTGATAATCGCACTCAAATATGCATATTAGTAGTTAGATTCCCTTATTTCTGCGAATCTCAATAATTCACATCTTGTCCTTTCAATTTATATTTAACGTATAAATAACATTGTAGATTAAAGGAGATGTATTTCTTCGCAGCTTCTGTGCCTAGAAGTATTTTACACCTACAGTTGCATTGCGTTGCTATTGAAATGTATTTACAGCCGCGACTGATAAATTGACAGTGAGAGCCTCGCTCAAAGTGGGCCATTTCATTGTTATGCCTTGTCTCAATTCATGCATTCTCTCCTGTTTGTAATTGCTACCTAATAACAAGTTTTTACCATTTATGTTTCAGGTAAGGCATTCTGTTCATTGGGAAATGTCGCGATGAGTATTAAATAATAATCTGCTCTCTATTCATCTGTAATGAAGTTCTTCTCAGGTTAGTAAGATTTTTTTACGTTGTTTATGTGTCGTTGCCTTTCCTGTCCTTCAAATTTGATCCAGTCGGAACTTAGTGTGTACACCATAGGCTATTGGCTATATCGGAATTCGTAAAATTTACTTCATTACGGATTCTTCAATAATAATTCTCCACTACCGTAACTTTAAATTTATTGAATTCGTAGTGCTTTTGTTGAAGTGATCATCAATGTAGGACTACAGTTGCCAAGTATCGGAAAATAATTTTGTTTTATATTTCAGTTTCTTTATATGCATCACTCACGTACGGCCTATGCCGGTTTATTTCGTTCAGGATAAGTATATAATAAAAAATCTACCTAAATAGTTTAAGAGGAATCTCGCCAATATCTTCTGGGGTATAGTTTTAAATACACCAGTTTCGACCAAGGAGTTAGTATGATAAGCGTCACAATAATAATTAAACATCTTTATTCTGACGAGAACGAAACTTCTCTTCCATCGTCATTCTTGGTAAAGCTCTTCCTTGACATGAATAGTCCGAGAAAAATATTAAGTCGGCTTCTTTTAATTACTGTTTCCAACAATTTAACGAATAAATCATAGGGCTAAATTTAATGAAATTTAAAAATCAATTGCCTTACGTAAATGTATGCTCTTGCGAAGGAGCGCACCGCTAAATGCAAGGACACCTCTGTTTCCCTTGTTAATATATGCAGCTTATGGATGGATGAGAAAGGATACGAAGCTCATTTCTTATTCCGAAGTTGTTTAGGTTAACTCCAGATTTCGAATTTTCTTGCTCTTAAAATTTAGCGACTTCTTACAGAATGAAGTTGCCATTTCTTCTGTCTATCATTTTTATAAACTAAGAATAATCGTGCCGAATGAAGCTAACCACGAAAAAATCCACCTTTTTATCCGGGAAGTATTCACAGTAGGTTTTTTCTCCTTAACCTGGGTTTTCTGGACTTTCTAGTCAGAGAAACATAACATCGACATTTTCCTTAAAAATTCGCCATCGCATCAGCACTGCTCGAAGGATACTAGGAAACCCTCCCAAAACTTCTTTAACTTCTCACACCTCCTTCCCACCTTTTTCATCTCAAGTTTATAAAGACGTTCTCATAACCTCATCTTTCCCTCCTCCTCCACACCTCACCTCCAGAAAGCCATTTTCCTTCTTCACAACCCCGTCCACTCTCAATCGCTCAATTCCTGCTGCCCCACATGTAAAGGACCGCCGCACAGGGGGTAGAATCGGAAAAAGCTGGCCAAAAATACAAAAATGATTTTCTTGAGTGAGGACCATGAGACTTTGTATGGCTAATCTTGAATAAATTCTGCATACAAATATGCAAGTCATTTTGGATCACTTCCACGCATCACAGTGCTACTGGAATCAACCTTGATACATGTTCGCGAAAAATGCCGGTAATAGATCTTACGCGAAATTCTTGAACGTCAAGATGATTCTTGACCCGAATGAGGAACATCATCCAATAAAGTATAATGCCTCTCTATACTTCTGTATTTTACCATTTTAAATGGTAGATCTAAATGATCGCGGTTGAATATTTACGTCCTTTGTATAAAAATTGCGGACACTTATTTTAAGACAAATTTTTAAATAAAGCGAGAAAAATAGTAGAAATAGAAATCGATAGGCACAAGATAACTTTTACCACGGTAAGCTTTCTAAAGACGAATCTAGAAGAAAATATTGCGGCCGTTTGTGACGCCGATATCAATGCGGAATTTTCGACATCGCTGCAGTGTCAAAATCCGCGTAGCGGACCACTGCCCTCTACATTGATCTCGGGTTTGCGAAGAATTACCAAAACGTTTCTCAACGTTATTTTTTGTGGTTTATAAGTAGGATTTACTGTCTATATAGATTTTAGGTGAAAATTCGTGTTACAAAACCTTAATTTCATGGCAGGTAATTATTGAAAATCACGACATGGGCAATATTGCAAGACGAAGTACATGCCTACGTCTATATTTACTTTTATTTTGCTACACTGCTAATTTTTACATGAAAAATGCTTTTAACATGCTTCATGTCATGCTTTAAAATAAGGGTCCGCCATTTTTTATATAAATGACGTAAATATTCAACCGTGGTCAATAAAATTCACTATAGTAAAGGATAAGAAAGAGAGCAATAGCGTAGCATTATATCTTACCCGATAATTTCTATGACCGGAATCTTTTGCAAAAATGTATCAAGGTTGACCCCAGTATCATTGTGATGCATGGAAGATATCGTAAATGACTTGCATATTTGTATGCAGAATTTATTCAAGAGTAGCCATACAAAGTCTCAAGGTCCTCACTCAACAAAATCATTTTATATTTTTGGCCAGCATTTTTCGATCTACCCCCCTGTGCGGCGGCGCTATCTGAAGAACTTCATTTCACCTTTCTTCTACCTCACGCTCAGAATCCTTTTCCACTCTTTAAAACTCAATATCTCTCAAAGTATTTCTGCCACGGCCTGGGATCGATCCGAGGCAAGCGGATTGCCCCACACTTTTCCCCTTTTCACCTCTCGCCCTTGTCTGCTCCTTGCCTCGGCACCCTGATTCGCCCACACTCTCAACTGGCACCGTTCAAGCAATTCTTTTCCCTCCGTCCAAAAATGTGTATCTGGTGTTTGGAGACGTTTTCTTTTTAACTCCGCTTCCTCTTGCATTTGTGCGCTTCCTGTGCGTTCGCGGCGTATGATATTTACTCTGGCAATCCAATTATCTAACAAATTCTGTCTCAAGCTTAAACTGCATTCATTAGGCAGGATATTACAGGATATTACATTGAAGAGATAACTCTATGAAATGGAGGCAGTGTTGTGGTAACCTAACTATTATATCAATTTCATCCGTTAACTTACATTCCTTACCAATCGATGCTATTATCTTGCGCGATTGCAGAACTTATACTTTGAAGATTGTATTGTTAACTAACCAGTTTCATGAGAAGTTAAACAAAAATGAATTAGCTATGTTCGCTGATTGTGGTTCTGGTCGAAGAAAAATCGATTTCTAATTTCAGTTTTCCGCATAATTTTTGATGAAAGCTACTGATTGGCAGATTTATTTTATTAAGGATATCATATCAACGTAAGACGTATCCAAGAAAAACATTTTTCTGGGTACCAGAGGGAATCCGAGAGGGAATGAGGAAAGGTGATATTGAGCGAATTTTAGAGTAAAAAATTGAATGCACCGATAGAAATAATAATAACCACCGATTGTTACGGTCCTTAGATTTATATAACAAATCAATTTCCTCACAATTTAATTTTATACAGATAGTAATTTGAGCATTAGTAATGATGTAACCGTTTGACAATAAACATTTTTTGATTAATACCACTGAAAATGAGAATATTTTCTGTCGGTTATGCAAAGAAGTAATTAGATATTTTAGGATTATCATTCTGAAAGGAGCGCAGCCAGCCCAAGACGGCCTCGCTCAGGCCGCGACAACAATAATGAGATCCTGGTTTTGAAAACTTTGCTGGTGAGTAATGGTCCGTGGCCAGCAATTGTCCCCGCGAGGAATTGTTTGCGAGCAATTGTCCGGCGAGTAACTGTTCGCGAGCAATTGTCCACAATTCGTATTTCTTATCGGAACTTTCCACACGTTTGGGATAGCATCTGAAACGGTTTGCCTACAATTGCTCGCGAACAATTGCTCGCGAACAATTCCTCGCGGTGGAAAATTGCTCGTCGGAGAATTCCCCGCCAGGTAATTTTTGCTGCGGAAAATTCCTGGAGGAAACAATTGCTCTTCGCCGACTATTCGTCACCAGAAAAGTTACTCACTACAGATGCTCGTTCCAGATGCTATCCAAAACGAGTGAAAGGTTCCGATAAGAAATACACGTTATCCTCCCTTTATCGGGTGAAAACTTCACATATTTTACAAAACTCAATTGAAAGGAATAGCCGTACGGATTCGAGACAAACACCAAAAGAAGGAAACTTGTATGCAGATTATCATCTTGGTCGTGGATTATTGATTTAATTTCTAAATTGGGAGTAATTTGTTAAATACCCAAAACTTTCCTAAAATGTAGCTATTGTATACAACTCCGATTGCACTCCCGACCCCGCAGCTTCTGTCTTACCCTTTAGGAAAAGATTTATGAGTTGACTTCTTTAAAAAATTGAGGTAAGAATTGCAATATATAAATAAATGAATGAGTTTTTCACGTCATGGTGAACGCAATACACTTTAAAAGGTCCTCTTGGCATCTGTTAACGTAATTCGTGCCTCGTTTGTAATTAAAATAGTTAATTGTTAACAGCAAGTAGTAGTAACGCTTGCCAACAACTAGTAATTCTAAGGCCCTTTACAGAGTATAGCTGGTTCTCCCACATATCGGATCATCCTAATCAACCCTTAGGTGGGATAAAATTCACAGACATTGGCTATATTTTGTGGAAATACTCCATGTTTGATTGAAAAGAGATTCTGTATTTTTTCCACGGGTTTTTATTGCAAACACGACCAGGTTTCGCCATCATCAGGTGGGATCACCTTAGGTGGGACCTTAGTCCTCTATAGGTTTTAAGTATTCAAGTACCATCACTTCTTGAGTGCTACTTTGATGAGTGAAGCATTCTCAGGCGCATATAATATCTGCCTCACGCTCTCGCTTAAGTCGACTCTAAAAAAGCGCTCGGATGTAAAATCCGGGAAGGCCGATCGAAATATTCGAATTAACCGGAAATGTTCACTCAGGGATCACATACACATGCAGTCTAGTAAATCATTTGAAAATGTTCTTTGGGAAAATTTAATCGAGAAAGAATCGATGGGATTTACAAGATTCTGGAATTCGTTTGATGACATCCTGCGTACATTCAATTTTTGTTAGATCTTAAGGAAGCAGAGCCATGTTCTGCATCAAATATATGTGTTTCAGGAACTACTTATGTCGGTTAGGAACTGCTCATTTCGGATATAGCGAGTAAAGCTTATATGCAATCGAGGAGTGGAATTTTCTAGTTTTTTTTTCCAGCGAGAGCCACATGTTACTCGGCTCACAATTTTTACCACCTAACTAAAGGGCAGCTTCCTCCGTGATGATTCCGAGACTTAAATTTCTGCGTCATATTTATTCGAATTTTTTTCGTTTCGTTTCTTACTGCGAATCGCTCAGCATTAATTCGGACTTTTCGGAGGAATTGCGGGAAGGAAAAATTCCCTTAGCCCTCAATCCATCTTCCGAGACAACCCCTATAATGAATTGTAATTGGGAGGAGTGCTGGAAAGGGATGTCCGAGAAGGAAGGAAGAAAAAAAAAGGTACTTGCGGCTTAGATAACGGAGGGTCGTGGAATATGGAATCTAGGCGTAAAAGCATTAAGGAGCCATTTAGTGCTAAAACCACGAGAGGTTTGATGTAGAGGGAAACATACAAAGAGGTAGGCAGATGTCGGTATAAGAGAAGATATAAAAAAAATCGAGGGGGTGGAAGAAGAAAACCCTTGTAACATAATGACTGCCCAAATATTTGATCCCGGCGGCCGAAGAAGAATTGGC
Source organism: Ladona fulva (assembly GCA_000376725.2). NCBI lineage: Eukaryota > Metazoa > Arthropoda > Insecta > Odonata > Libellulidae > Ladona > Ladona fulva. The sequence continues at coordinate 583,106 of KZ308256.1, forward strand.
GAGGGCGAGAAAAGAGATTTATTTTGCTTTTTCCGCACGGTGTGAGTGCTATTCCTTCTTTTTCCCATTCCACATCCCCCTTGTTACACTCCCACGTCCCTTCGGGCTCTTTAGCCTCTGCACAATACGCCAATCTGCCCCCTGTTCTCCTCGTCCGAGAAGTTACTCTGCTCTCTTTGGATTTTTCTCACAACTAACTCCACTCCTCCTACCGCGATCGCTGTCTCTCATGGTTTATATGCCCTTCTATATCACTCGCTCCTTTTTCTCTCTCCGTCGCCCTCCTTAAGCTCCTTCCACTTATTCCCTCTCGCATTTACCATCTGCGAGTTCTCTTCTAGTCTCCTCGTATTTCTTTCCTCAGATTCGTATTTCTCCTGGGTTGGTAATGATTGTTTTTCTTACCTTCCCATGCGAAATGATTGTGGTCCGTATACCACTCAGCCACATAACAGTGACCGTGTCTGTGAAATCTGATCCCTTGTAATTCAGCCTCCGGTTGCTTCGTTCCCGGTTATCTAATCCAGCTCCCGGTTATTTAACACGGCTTCCGGTTATCTGTTATTATGGGCTCTTGCTGTATCGGCCCTGGTTATTTGGTTCTTGTATGACCCCTCCCCCACCCTGTTAATTTTTTGATCATTTATTCGTCTCTTACGTGCTCTTTTTCTCATATAATTTCATGATCTTTACGCCCTCGGTTATTATATCCGCTTCAATGCAACTTCTTCTTAGGAATCGCTTACTGATCATTCATTGATTTCATAATTATCGTGGAACATTTCTTTAGCCCTGATTTTTCATTTTATAATCCGTTAATTAATTCATACCCACCGAACAACGAAGATGTGAAACCAAATTTTACACCCAATTATGTATTCGTAGGATCTCTCAAAAGTGGTTTCCTAAGGAGACCTATCTTTAGCTATATCTTGTTTTCTTCTTACAACTTTGATTTCCTTAAAATCTGACTACGTACAGAGAAAATATATTTAAAAAGCATTCCATAGAAAATATATTTGAAAACTCAATAAGCGTGTTTTTTTTCAAATATACTTTCTGTTAACAATCAGATTTCGTTTTCATTGAACCAAATATTTGGAAGTTCTACCAAGCATCTCCATAATTAATTAATTAATAATTTGAATTTCCGATGGTTAGCATACCTGATTATCTCCAATTTTATTAGTATTGAGTCAGTCATTTATTACCTCAAATATCACTTGCATCAGACTTGCTTCTGATTGTGGGATAAATTTTCATGGTTAATCAAACAGTTCCCTCTCCCCCTGACAGGTAATTTAAAGTTGACAATTATTTGCTGTAAAATTTCTATAAAGTGTTTAACGGGTGGATTTTAAGTAAGAGCTTAGAGATAAATGGTGAATGGTGGAACTCCTACAACAACATATATTTATGGTCCATTGCCCAGAATAGCCATTCTAGGCCCAGGAGGCCTAGATATTAATGTAATAATTTCTCCTTTATAATAATGTTTCAATGAGTGCACTCTTTGGGCCTGAAAAATAACTTATTATCAAATAATCGATGAAACGTCCTTCTAATGTGAATTATTCCGCCCCTCGTGAAAACCTTGACGACTGGGCTACATTAGATCCGCCTCTTTCCTTCAATACTTCTTTGCCAATCCATCATCTTCAAGGCGTTCATACTGCTCCCCTATATATCCTTCCCTCCATCATTTTAATCCTCCTCTTTCCCCTTTTCACTTAAGAATCTCTCGTTTATTACGTCTTCCGCAGCCCAAACCCGCCCCTCTCATTCTTTCACCCTTGTTACTCCGTCCGCTCCTACCCTTTAATATAATTTTCCTTATTCTTGTTTCTCCTATCTCTTCTCTCTTTAACTTTCTTTCGGCTTCGCTCTCCCCGAATCCCACTCAGGCAACCCATGCTTTTCTTACAATTCGGCCACTTTATTCTTCCCTTTACACTGCTTTGCTCATCGCTCGCACATTTCTATCGCTAACCCAACATAGGAACAGATTCGTCTCTCTTAATCTTCCTTCGAACTTGTAAATCCATCCAATAATTTATAATATCCTTTCTGTTTGCAGTAAATTTAACTAATTTTGAAGTTCTAATCTTAATGGAAAATATCTTAATTTTTTTAAAAATTTCCTTCTAATGCTGTTTGACTTCCTCCAAATGTTCTGTGCTATTTCTTCATTTCCTCATCTGCTGATCGCATAAGTTCGGCTAACCATTCGAACCACAGGAAGCCACTTTGCATTTGATTGGACCTAACCGTATCAAACATCACTCTCGTAAACTGCATTCTACAATTTTTAGCGCGGTGCTATCTTTCATTCTCCGATTTTGCCTCGTTGTCTTCTTCAATCCAACCTCACCACATCCCATCCTACCGTATTCAAATCTAAACAATCCACATTTTCAGTCCGTCAACTATTTCTTTCTTCTTTTTCTTACAATTATGTTTCCTATTCTCTTTCTCTGTCACCGCCCAATTATTACTCTCCTTCCCCAACGCAACCAAAACAAACCTCAGTCAACTCGACCCACCCACTCAAACGTAGTCAATTCCCTCAATTCAGCCTAAATCCATTTCATGCACTCTTACCTTCCATTTTTCCCTTTCTTTCCTAAAATTCTCACATTTCTCAATCTTTAGTCCATCTCGCCCCGGCCTCCTCATCTTTGTTGCCCTATTCTCTTTAAACTCTATTATATTATTTTATCTGCTCTTGTATCTCCTTTTCCTCCATCCTCCGTCTTCCTTAACGTCCTACATTTTTCGATCTCTTCGGGCTATTCTCTTTCTCTCTTTCCAACCTCTCAGACGGGTAGTTTGCACTTTGCATACGAAATTTTGTGGACGGTGGGGTGAAGGCTGTAGCTGAGGAGGAGAAAAGCGGCGAGTGTTTTGTGAAGTGGAGGGAAGAAGAGGCGCAAGAATCGCAAGTAGTGTGGGAGGGAAAGAAGGAAACGTCATCAACACATTGTACGAGAGTGGAAAAACGAGCTCAGTCGGCTGGAAGCGGTCGAGAGGAGAACGGTGGAAGGAAGAGGCTGTTGGATGGTAGAGAGGTAGTAGAGATGGAAGAGAGCGGAGAACGGATTCATTGGTTTCTCGCCGGAGTTAAGAACGCAGCTTGTCTTCCCGGGATCTCGAGAAAGGATCCGGGAATCCCGGGGGTGAAATTCGTTTAGGGAGGATTTATGCTGTATTAGACACTTTCTTCTCGAGATCATGATATGTTTGCATTTACTATCATTAATTTTCATCACGTTTAATTTGGTCCACTCGGCTAATTGATTAAGTTTTTTTTTGCAGTAGTTCGCGATCATGAGCTTTCGTTATACGCCTGTATAATATGCAGTCGTCGAAAATTAATCTGACATCGGATTTCATATTCTTTGGGAGGACATTCACATAAATAAGGTATAGCAATAGCCCGAGAACGCTAACTTGCGGAATACTTGAAGTAATATCTGTCTTTTTAGAGAAAGTATCTCCGATTCTAACTTTCTGTTTTCTCTTTTTGAAGAAAAGTCGTATCTGATCTGTAATCCGATGGTCAATAATTAAATTACGAATCTTTCCTATTGTTTAGTCGTGAGGTACTTTATCGCATGCCTTTGCAAGGATGATAATCACCGCATTGATTTCGTCCCCGAGATGCGTGGTTTCTACAATACCACGAACGAGTCCTAGAAGTTGTGTTTTACATGAGAAGCCCGATCTGAATCCATGTTGCCTCTTGCACAGCTAGTCATTTTCTTTCTAAAGCACACGAATGTGATCTTCTATAATTTCTTCCATTATTTTGCAAACGTGAAATTAGGCTGATCGGTCTGTCGTAGCCTATCGATAATTTTAAACCTCCTTTATGTATTGGAATTACGATTACTTTCGTCCAATCGTCAGAAATAGATTTATTATTTAGCGTTGCAGTGAAAAGTGTTCGTAGATAAGGAATAATCGCACTATTACCTAATTTTATCGCAGCACTAGGAATATCGTCCGGAACCTTCGGTTTCCTATTGTTTAGTTTACGAACCTTTCGCAAAATAGCTAAATCTGAAATTTGTATTTAACTTGGACAACTTTCCTTAGGGGAACGTTTATCCCCTTCATAAATACGTATGCTCCATGAAAAACTTTGTTTAAGGACTTGTGAGAACCAGTTATATTATCTCCGTCTGCAGAATTTATTGCATGCGCATGATACCTGTCTCTACGTCTGCGCAGGTAAATGTAGAGTTCATCAGTATACCCTTAGTCGAGAGTATTTGTAACATATATTTCCTCCGCACGTACATTTCCCTTATCAGCTCTTTAACCGACTCCTTATATATTTCCAAGGAAAGTAAGACGCGATCCTTCTTCTTATGAGAAACCCCAGCATTCTTTTTGAGCATCCTAATTTTCCTGGTGTAACACTTGGGATCTGGATTTTTTTTTCAAAATTTGAAATTGGGGCACCAAATACGGAGCCACCGCTGATTTTGTCATTTCTTGACCCGACCTTCAGTTTCCCTGATCCATACACCTGCTTACTGCATCTGAAAAACATTTTCTCAATTTATAGTTTCCCTTTCAGTTAAGTTATAACCCATCCCTTCCCAAGTCTTTCTGATTCACCCTGTTATTTGGATTAGTGAAACTCAACCCCTGGCACTTACAAACCCATTCATTCCCCTCTTAATATATTCAGTTTTCCTGGTGCCACATCCTTCCTTTTAACAATCCCACTCACTACTATTTTGGCGTTATTGAATATTTTAGAAGCAACTTTACACAAATCCCATACTTCCCCGACAACATGATCAGAACTCTTGGCACATTTAATATTTTTTGTTCCCACACGAATTAAAACAACCCTCTCATCTCTTTCATCCCCCTTTTTTTCAATTTTATTATTTAAGTGTTCAGCCCTTATACCCGGAAAACATTCAACAACCACCCCCTTTCTTCTATATTCATTGTCATTAAACCAAACCATTGATTTCCCTAAAATCAGAACTTTTCTGTAAGAATCAGAATTTGCGTTAGCTTGAATATGGTTCACTTTGTTTGTACTTATCTGTTTTTTCAAGTCCTCCGACGTCATTTTTTGACCCTTTCAAGGATTTTTTTACAATCTCCGCAATGTACGCTGTTCTTTACCGACTTTTTACACACAACGCATTTTGGTAACGACACAGCCTTTCACTTCTGCTGCGATAGCTACCTCAAAACACATCCTTTTACCTTGACCACTGAGCGCTGACTGACAGTGTGGCCTACAAAGAAGATAAATAGTTTAGAAAAGATGAGTAATAGAAGTAAAACAATTTGATGAAATCCAAACAATATGATTGCCATAGAATCTGTTCCGATTTTTACTCATTTTTTGATAGTTAAAAATCGGAATAAATTCGTTAATTTGATAGTTTTTAGCCATTACTTAAAGTAATGTTTCTTTTTGCTACCGGAATCAGAGGAAATGAATAGTATCAAGCGATACATGGAGTAATTTCATGGTCAATGAGTATTTAGTAGCAAAAGTTGAACAAACTCCAAACTGTCAGTTCTGATGATGACGTAAATTCACGACGAAACCGGTTAACGTGTGCTACTGTTTTTGTGGAATTTGTTTCAAATTTTTGTTTTCAAAAAGTTTTGTTATCAAATACCCATTTGACTTACAGAAGAATTTTATTTTCGTCACATTTCATCATAAATCCAATTCTAAACTTTCCTTGTTCCTTTCGCAGCAGTGCGGAGTCACAATTTAATTTTGATTCGTTAACGCCGTTAATCAGATAAATCGCAGCATAACTCTTGTACAACTACAGTGAAAATCTTACGGTCCAGAATTTCCTTAATATCTCACATTCCTTTGTATTGTTTTAATTAACATACCAAAATTTTAATTTTATGCCTCGAGACTATATTTTTTGCAATGTTTTTGTAACACCTTCTGTGAAGAAGAATCACATTGAATTTAACGCTTACTTTAACAGTATGCAAAAGACGCGGAATAGTAGTTCAGTTGTTAGATTACCATCCTGGAAAGTCGGAGACCCGGGTTCGAGTCCTAGTAATGTCTCTATCTTTCACGCCTCTTTATCCGTTAGCTTAAATGTAAGCATAAATAATGGATTCGGGTATAACTCTGCGAGTTTTTATTCTCTTCCGACTTTGACGCTTCATTTCCTAATTTTACATTAATCTCAGGAATTTTCGAGAGCCTTTGCTTGTCAGTTTGGAATCCCGAAATCCGGAGATTCGCGAAGGGGTCGGGAAACGACAAGCGATAGTTATGAGACGCTCTCCACCAGGAATAGAAGGAGGTGTTGGAGGAAGAGCTGGAGAGGATGGCCCCGGGGGGATGGAAGGCTGTCGAGTAGAAAAATACTGTATCTCTAGGGAGAGTGTGGATGGGTGGAAGATGCAGGCGGGAAAGAGAGATATGGTAAGGAAGAGAAAGAGTCTGCTCCCTGAAGAAGGTGGTTCGAGATGTTCTTTTCCGAGACAACTGGTTAGCACTCCCTCTCGCTCTAGCACGAAAACCCAATAGTCATAATTAATACGGAACAAGTGAAAAAAGCGAAGAGCGATTCACACAGGAAGCTTTTTTATTCCTCTCGTTCAACTTCCGCGCAGAAAGCTTGCAACAGGCGGAAATTCTTAGAGCTCGCTAAAAATATCCTGTTTTGTCGCTCTTGACTGTTCCAGAGTGACGTATCTCCTTGAATCTTAGAATCCGTGGCGGAAGAACCCGAATTAAATCGCGACAAGTTTTTCGAATGAGTACCTCGCATTTAGCGTTTTCGTTCCCTGAAGGATATAGTTCGCATTGCACTCCTGGAACCATGTTCCATGCCTTGAAAAGTTTTTTTAAAATCCCTTAAGCCTGCGACTAAGGGAATTTTTTGGAGGAACTCGCTTGCAGAGAGCATACACTATTTGATGAGGGTTGTCTCTTACATGAGCTGTTTTTCGTTCACGTGAAATTACTTTTACGGATAATTCCCTAGGTTCTCGTGCAAGTACCTTGGAAACTAGCAGTTAATTCTCAAAATTTCAATCAGTGGTTTAAATGTCTAGTTAAATTGAGAAGGAATGGGTTACATGAAGAGCACCTGTGATAAAACAGGAGAGAGATGGTTATTAGTGTCTAAGTAATGAGTCGATGTGAACAAAAAATATTTAATTAATATTGATGTAATAACAACAACAACAACAACAATAATAATAATAATAAAACTTATAGAAGGGTGTATACGTTGTTCTGGACATGTGAAAAAGGAAGTACGAAGTAGCAATGCAGAGATTGAGTATGTAGCTTATATGGGTGGTTCAAAAGGGATAGGAAGACCGGAAAAAGAATGTTTACTGTAGAGGATTGAAATCTAAGGAAAAAAGAGGTACAGTTTCAGTAAAGTTCAGTAAAGAATGCACGAAGTTTTACGTAAAATAACTTGCCAGGGGCTCGCGATAGCCAAGTGGGCAACGCGTTCGACTTTAGTGAAAGCGGTCCCGGGTTCGATTCCCGGTGGGGGCCTACGTGCGAAATGACCTAAGCTGTCGAAGCACTTTTAACAAAACTACAACTACAATAACTTGCCAGTTATGCAACCGCATTGATATAAACTCATAAATAAAGAAATCTTTAGCATTCATCAACAAAAGTTTTTACAAAATCCAATATAATTTTAGAAATAAATAAATAGTGCTTTATGGCTAGGTTATTATTTGCGTAATAATTGCTTACAAAACACACCAATATAAGGAATTCAACACATATATATTTTTTTATTTTACTTACTACTTCAGTTTCCTGATGTGCAAAATCTATTTCTTTTACTTTATCAGCATTGTTTTCAGATATTAAAAATTGATAGATATTCCTCCCTTTGCAGAAGCAACTACTGAATTGATTTCCTCATTACTCTTCTACCAATTTTGTTAATCCATTTACAATAAAGAAAATAATATCTCGATTTCAATTATTAAGATTTGTTTTTCACACTACCCGCGGATGTTGAAAAATATTATATGGAAATGTATTCCTACTTTTTTCTATGTGGTTGCTGTCTTTCTCTCTCCCCCTTATATCAAAGATTTCCAATCTCTCTCTGACGAGAGGCCCGTATTAAGAGTCAGATGTAACTTCACGAGCAGGATGATAAAGAAGTTGTCAGTAAGGCACCTGAGCCTTCTTCCCAGAGGCTAAATTACCCAGATCCAACTGCGACAGCAGCGCTCCTAGGGGAGTGACGGTAGGGAATTGCACTGAAAGAGATCGCAAACAGCATGAACAAAATTTGTACGTTTCGTGAGTTTCGCTGACTGATTAATCGGAGAATATTCAGCATGATTCCCCTCACAAGCCAAGAGTAGACAAAAGCCCTTCGAGAGTATTTCATAAGAGGGATCGATTTTTTCCATTAGCGGGTGAAGTTGCAAACAGATGAGCCGGAGAAGTTAAGGAAGGGATGAATGACGTAAGTCAATTTTAAAGAGAACCCAATGCTATTGGTGTTTGGAGCGATTCGTTAAACCACAAAAAAGTGTACCTTTCTCTTTCACATATTCGAAGAGGCCAAAATACCTCCGTTGAAACAGTGCCGAGTGGAGGGTGAATTCGGAGTTCTCGTTTCTGAGAGACAATTGTTCCCTCATTGATTTTTTGTTAACCGCTAGAAATTCGGTATGCTTTTCATCGTGTTTAGGTTTTCTTTTCTTTGCTCACATTTTGCCCTGGGGACTCAAAGCGGAAGTTTCTAAACTTGATCGCGAGCACAAGTGCAGCGGCTTGAAAATGTTGCCCAAAATTTCACTTGCGTTAGAACGAGTGTTTTGCAAGTATAGGAATTTTATTTTCCATTTTGTCTGAGGGAACGTTAGCGAAATACAGCTTCCGAACTCTTCCACACAAAACCTATCCCAAAAGTGCTGTTAACAAACAAACAAAGGTTACTCCGAGAACACGTTTTACGTCGCTTAAGCTCAAATATTACTTTAATATGAAATTGAAGCCTCGCGTTTAAAAAATCAATATTTCATTACCGGAATGGTTAAGTTAAACAAAAAAATATTGACTGGAACCTTTCATCCCAGCGGCATTCATGAGAAATAATTTACTCCTCGGTATCCAACAAGAACGAGCTTCTAAATTCGCAGCGCTCTTAATTCGGGTTTATTTCGCCCAATATATGCACATCTGAGATGATTATAATCGCGTGCTATATAGGCTCGCATTGCGCTTTAATAGAAATTCTACTGAATAATAGATTGAAGCCATTTTTAGAGCGTAATGATTCAAAATCAACCAAAGGGCTAACATAACGTTTGAACATTTGTCGGTGATTGGAGAAGTGACAAAGATGGAATAGCTTCAAATTTCTCATTTTAACAGAGTGCTTCTCCCATCAACAGACCATATTGCGAAATGACCGTTGACGATCCGTGAATTCTTTCACTAAGGAATATAAGGACCATGTACTAATTCGCCTTAAAACCATTCTATTCTGAATCGCTACGACCCGTTAATTTTTTGTACTTATAATGTATCGATACCATTTGCCTGAGTTATTTCGAAATTTAAGGAGATTTCCTTATCAACTAAAACGATTTACATTAAAAATGTATTCCAATGATTTTTGAATGTTCAAAAGTTTTCGTGAGCTAGCATACTGTTTCAAACTGTTGTTTCTGAAAATGAAGTCTTAAGCCTGGCTGGTGCTTGTGATGATCGCGAAAGATGTAATTTTACGCTATAGCTAAATAAACATGTAAACGTTATCTAATTCCGTCTTGCATTACATATAAGAATTTATTTTATATAAAAATGGGTAGTAAAGTGTACCATTAGTAAGTTGCTAACTGAGTTATCCTAGATGTTGAGACTCACCGTAACCGCTTCTATATTCGAGTTATCAAAAGAAAGCTGATATCCTATCATATTCGGCCTAACTTCGTGGAAGGACATTCTGAAGTTATAAAAAAAGGACACTGTAAACTTCCACACTAATGGATTTTATTTCCGAACGGTATCGGAGAGGATTCGGACCGGTTCAGGAGAGATCCTGAAGATGGCCTTTGGGCCGAAACCGGTCGGAAATAAAATCCATTAGTGTGGAAGTTTACAGTGTTTTTTTTCATAAATTCAAAGCTGATATCGCTGGTCATAGTTGTAGTTAAAGCACATGGGAGCTAAAATGAATTATTGATTTCTTCTTCATAATCAAACAATCATTGTTAAAAAATTCATGCGTAGTGAAAGGCTCATATACATGTGTGTGTGTATATATATATCAAAAAGACAATAAATCCTCCAAGTTACAGTGGCTGTTTTTTCACGGAAGAATTCTACAAATCCTATGAAATGCTCTTTGAAACGGTAATAAAATTCAACAGGACGCAATAGTGACCCGAGGCTTTACTGCTGAAATCATTAATTAATTAAAATTTATTAATGTTTCCGCAGATAATTCTCGGGATTAAATGTGACGGAGGAGGAAATAGTCGATTTTTGCGGAGGCGGCCCGAGACGCAGGCGTCGACATTTTTGGGGTGCCTGATGTTGGCCTTCGTTGGGCAAGAAATGATGGCCCTCTCGTCGAACGCAAAAAAGGGGTAGCGGAAACTTTCATAAATTATATTTTTATGAGTACTGCAACTATGTAAAACACCACACAATTTTTTTAGGAGTCATTCGCTCTACATATTAGTCAGATTCAGATTTTTCCAAAGAACTGATATTGCGTTGCTAACAGAAGTATTAGAGCGATAAAAACGGCAAGTGTTAGAGAGTTATTTGGTATAGGTCTTATTGAGTGATGTTATTGAATTATTTCTGAGTAGAAAGCTAAATGAACCGATAGATCGCAGCCTGAGGCCTGGCATAGGGGAAGATATTGGGGGTCTAAACCCCCCCCCCCCCCCCATGGGAGCAGAGCCAACGATTAACGAAACCAGGCGATAGGATAGCCTGCCTATTCAAAGTAAGTACAGAGGAATAGAAGTTGTTTTATGTAATTTATACAATACGTATTATTCTTGATTGAGTTTAAACATGTTCGCGTGAATAACTGAATCCACTATAAATTATATTCACATTAATTTAAGGGTTATAAGCCTATATAAATGGAAATTCATTGTTTTAGCATACACGAACGTAAATCCTTTACGAAACTCTGCAGTCGGGTATACTTTCCTGAAAGGGCCCTAACACAAGGACGATTGGTTCCAACTCGTCGATATCTTTAGCATAATTACATCGTCTTACATCTGATCAAACTATCTGATTCCAATGAATTCTTAAATTTGTTACTCATTCTAATACATTTCTTGTATCTTCTAATGGAAATGGCTGCAATTTTATCATCAGATTACACTTCCTATTGTACAAATCTTTGCCATATCTCTTTCAGAATAAATATTAGTGCCCGTGAAAGCATGTGATTATTCAGATGTATCGAAACTAATTTTAAAACAATTAAATAAGTGAATTCGAAGGGAAATCGGATTCTTCTCCGGTCGCGCTGGCTTTAGACTGAATAATTTATTTTATTCTAATAATCTTTTGATTGACAACACCAGTGAAACACTCAATTAGAAAATTACAGTTTATTGGTTTACTATGCTTTTAGTTTACGCTAGAAATGTTCCCATTTAATACGTAAATAAATACTTTCGCAAAAAGTTATGTGTACCGATGCAAGCATACTTTGTCATCAGAAGCTTTTGGTTGATAATAAATATAAAGTATATATCGTTTTAGTGATCAATAACCGAGGTATGAAATTTTCTGTGTATATACTTTGTGTTTTCGCTTTCTTTTATAGAGTCACATTAAAGGCATCTTTTTTATTGAAACTTCCTATAGCTTAGAATTCGCATACGGAAACTATAGGTATCTTGAAATAAAATTGAGTAACAATTACGTAAGACTTCCGTAAATGAATAAGCAGCTTAAGGAAGTGTTTATAAACTTTTCTCAATGTTAAGCTATTTGAATTAGTTAATATGTTAATGAAGCAATGCTAAGATAAATAATATCGACTTTTCCAGATACAGATGAATATTTCTTCGCGATTATCATCACGCAAGTTTTGTTTCGGCGCCGAAAATACCACCTAGCTAAGCAATCAAGTGACAAGTCACCTTACACCCTTACTTGTGGCATCCCTTCAAACAAACTGCCAACCAACCAAACCATAATTCCGTTAGCGACCACTTATTAGTAAGATTTTGCGCCCAATGAAACCGTGGCATGGGCTGGGACGGAAAGTATACGAGGGGAAGTTGACGGTGGTTATGGGGGATGTTGCGGATAGGGAGATGAGTTGACGGCAAAGACGGCAGAGGTTAATTTTCACCTTAACTCCTCCCTGGCGACCCTCCTCAAGGCGTCGAAATGACAGCAGTCTCGATGTGCGGAAGAAGNCACCACATTCTCGAGTGATGAATAGAGGTTGGCATCTTGAGGATTTCAAGTTCACTAAATTTTGGCATAGCCTCTTACGCCGTGGCGCGGTTATCTTGACCTTTTATATATTTATTAAACTTCCGCTGATGTGCGCAAGAAATGGTGCATTAAAATTGAATGATTTTAGGATGCTTACAGAATCACCGCAAAAGTCTCTTCTGGAACAAAGGGTTTTTATTATTTAAAAAATGACGAGAGGCTGGTGAAAGACTTCCTTCTTTCGACTTGGTATTATTAATGCGATGTCGTCCACAGAGATTTTTTTAAGCTCCGCCTTCACTTCTCCCGTTCTTCAGAGACTCTTGACTTTCAGGGAGGAAAAAAGCGAAATAAGTTCTCACCCTATATTTCATAGGAAGCTATGAATATTTTCACTTCAGCGAGACTGTAAAAATGTTTAAATACGTTCAGTAGGCTTCCGCTCGAGGCAATCCCTTATTTAAACTCCTTGAAGATCTTAATGACGATTTATGGTATTATCAAAGAAAGAAAGGAAGAATTCCCCAGCAGTTGGGAATTTCACTGAAGGATAATTTATCGCGGTGCTAAAGTTGAAAAGAGAAAGAAGGATTTGAATAATTTGTAATTGCCACTATCTTTTTTACATAGCCAGGAGAGAAGTGATTATACCCGTAAGGAATTCAGAAGCTCATCCATATAAACGGCTCTTCCGTAAAATCTCGAAAAAAGGCCTCTATTCAATTTAAAGCATGTAATTCGCTCTTCCATTTTCCGAGAAGCCTTCTAAATAATGTACCAAATAGTACACCAGGAAAAAGTCTCCTCAGAAGAATAGAAATGTTTTACAGTTTTATTTCAAAAATACATGCCAAAAGTACTGCCATTCATTTAGGATAAAATCACATTCTGGGGTTCTGAGACACAATCTTAAGGAACGCTCACTTCCTTCCTCGTCTACTGCTGTCATCCAGTTTTACTATACCAATGGTTGATGAATTAGGAGAATAAAAACACATGATGTGGATGAAAGGGTTGTATTTTGAAAATTAAGATATGAAATTGAAGATTAGCGATTATTGATGGCATATTGACATTTCCGTTCCCCCGGTAGAGAGCATTATTTGCAAATAACAAAGGCTAATAAATAATTAAGCAAAGGCTGTTTCTTACTTTGATTATTATAATGCGCCATCCTTATAAGTTACAATCCCTCTTCATCTACATGTTCTAATTTTATCAAGTAATCTCCTTTACGTAAGACGTAACTCTTTTCTAAATTATCATTTAATTAACTTTTCTTCTTCGTGAACTTGTGTGTTATAATATTTAAGCATATTATTTTTTAATAGAATTTTATTCTATTTCATTAAGAAAAATATTTAATAGAAAACGTTTACTTTGGTAAAAACTTTACCTTCTCTCCGAGATTACATTAATTATTAATGTAATTGGATGAAAATAACTTTAGGCGTTTTAAGTGACTTTAAAGTCGTTGCTACTGTTCTACCCAGAACGAACAAATTCCCTTTCCTAGGCTTGTGAGGATATTGAATGATTCTAGCACACGTTTTTTGAAAGATGGTTGATATCGGAAATCGTCGTGTTTTTGTGCATCTATTTTCGAAATTTTACGAAAGTACGTAGCCACGATTTAGATACTGAACATAATATTTATGCAATTTATTTAAAATCATTGACATCTTTACATGTATGATCTGCGAAGATAATATCAGTAATAGATAAATGTGATATTTACTATTACTTCAAACTGCGTGTTTATCAGTTTCGCAATATTTTCATTCATTATAAAACCATGTCAAGCTACTTTGCTACATTCAGCGGAGCGGCTCTTCTAATATGACCGATTCAAGCTGCATATCTCGTGTTGAGATACTTGAGATCTGATATTCCGTTACAATGAAGTGAATTTGCATCCAGGCTGAATTGCTTTAATCTTTGGCATCTTGCACGCATTTTATATCGAAAAACAGTGCTCGTTGCTGCAGAAGTAAAATATTACTCTCATTTTATGTTTCTCGTCCGTTTGTATCGCCGCGTTCGTTGATAAATCCAAAAATAACGAGTGGTAGACCATTTTTCCTATTTTCCCCTCGTTATCACGGATCGAATGCCCTGCTGATGCCCCTCACTTCCAAGCCATTCTTTTTGTGTGGGACTTATTCACGCATCCTACTCTTTATTGATTAGTGAAGGCGCGGTTATATGTCCCACATATGAATTACGCATCCTTTTTGAATGTTCTTACATGCTCTTTAGTTCATCCTTTGAAAAGCCTCTTTTCCCCATTATTACTGCTCGTACTAACCATGTTTGTGGATGTATCTTCCTCTGTGTCTTTCGTGCCGTGTTTTTGCGATGCTATATAAAAATGTTTTGTCTGATTCTTGAACCTGGATTTACAGAAGTTGGTGATTTTTTAATCCTTTGATCTGCGCTTAATTATTACCTTTTCCCAGGAAACTATAGTATACTGAGCTGTAAGCGACCTCGGCATCATTTCATTTTCATTTGATCTTTAACTATCTACCGAGAAGAGCAGAAATTGACGCTGCTTTTGCTCGAGTGCTAGTCATAAGTTTTATTACAACTCCGGATTAATTCTCGTAAAAAATAGCCTTTGGCGGTTTATTTACTCGCGCTTTTATCAAATTGTGGTATGCTTGGCTTAACTCTATTTATAAAATTCTACTTTACTGGACTGAGTCTTGAGCTGATATCACTGGATTGGGTTTCTACTTGGAAAGCTATATTTCATTCAAGTCTCCTCTAATATATTTAAGCACTCGAAGAATCTATAGATACCGATTTTTTTACAAAACACCTTTTCCATTTTACTGACGCTACAGATAAGATTGATAGGATTGCATATTAGGAGGTTAAAATAACTAAATTTTTATTACGTACTTCAACGTAAAAGGAAATCTTAACACAGGATGGTTATCGCATCATTAGACGCTAGAATCAGTCTATATAAAGATTCCCTTTTATTCGCTTTATATCAACCGTGCAATGTTTGGAATTTTATTTTGTATAATTCCCTATAGACACGTAACAGAGAGAGCTATGAATAAGATATTGACTAATGACGATTATTTGCTTCTTAACCGTTATAGTACATACGTAGGAGTTTAAATGTCTCGCATTCGTCCCGGTAACCACCGACACCCGTTACTATGTGTTAAAGCTGCATACAAAGGATACATGTAGTAGCATAGTATTTCCAAACCATGCATGATGCACAAAATAACGTATTTAAGCGTTCAATTAGGATTTATGACAAACATATTTTGTAAAATTACTCACATATATTCAAAGAAAATAATGACTTATGTATTTATTAAGCTATTTGCTCAGATACTGATGGAATCATGAGCCCTTTATAATGAGAAAGCTTTGGAGGGGACGAGACAAATTTCTTCGAGCACAACTACATACGGGTATACTTTTTATGGTATTTAGTAATCAGTGCGAAAATGAATGCATATTCAGAATCATTTATACGCCAGATTACATATTATAGTCATGAACAAGACTGAGACAAAAAATAATGGAAAATGCAATGTTTTCTATCTTGTACCAAAAGAAAAATGAAAATATTGTTATCATCTTACTCTATTTATCGTGATGTAGTATTAGGAAGAGACGGATACGCATTCATCGGAGATGATTTCACCTTCTATGGAGTGTTTCCTGTTAAGGATGCTTTTTTCATGGCTTCACTAAGACGTTTTCAATCCACTACTAAAATTTTCACATTCTATTTAAATTTAAATAGCATATTATCATCATTTACCGGTTAGCTTCATTTTACGTTAACGACGGGTTAATGCAAATGAAGGACTTCACAATCTCAATTANAAAGTTATGTGTACCGATGCAAGCATACTTTGTCATCAGAAGCTTTTGGTTGATAATAAATATAAAGTATATATCGTTTTAGTGATCAATAACCGAGGTATGAAATTTTCTGTGTATATACTTTGTGTTTTCGCTTTCTTTTATAGAGTCACATTAAAGGCATCTTTTTTATTGAAACTTCCTATAGCTTAGAATTCGCATACGGAAACTATAGGTATCTTGAAATAAAATTGAGTAACAATTACGTAAGACTTCCGTAAATGAATAAGCAGCTTAAGGAAGTGTTTATAAACTTTTCTCAATGTTAAGCTATTTGAATTAGTTAATATGTTAATGAAGCAATGCTAAGATAAATAATATCGACTTTTCCAGATACAGATGAATATTTCTTCGCGATTATCATCACGCAAGTTTTGTTTCGGCGCCGAAAATACCACCTAGCTAAGCAATCAAGTGACAAGTCACCTTACACCCTTACTTGTGGCATCCCTTCAAACAAACTGCCAACCAACCAAACCATAATTCCGTTAGCGACCACTTATTAGTAAGATTTTGCGCCCAATGAAACCGTGGCATGGGCTGGGACGGAAAGTATACGAGGGGAAGTTGACGGTGGTTATGGGGGATGTTGCGGATAGGGAGATGAGTTGACGGCAAAGACGGCAGAGGTTAATTTTCACCTTAACTCCTCCCTGGCGACCCTCCTCAAGGCGTCGAAATGACAGCAGTCTCGATGTGCGGAAGAAGGCTGTAGTGTCAGAATGAAGTAGTGAATTAACTCACCTTAGGTGGAGCGGAGCTCGCTTCCCGTTTCATTTCTTTTGTTTCTACTCGATCTACTTTACGCATCTACTCCATTCTCACCGTAATTTGATCATCCCGAGAGTAACTCACCAGCCGCCATTCTAGTCTCAGGTGTAGGATGCGAGGCGGCTTTATTTATTATTCGGTCTTGCGAACCCATTGTCAGTTCTGGGGCATCTTCGACTCTGACAGACGAAATATATCTGTTAGTTTCCGTCAACTATACCAACTGGCTTAATATCCATATAACAGTGGCTTTTAAGACGGGATGAAATTCATTTGTGAAATTCTCTTTCAGTCAGCGTCTTTGTTAAGTTTACTGTGTGTTTCCCGTACCTGTTTGGAAGTTACGGGTTAATTCTACGTTCTAATTTGCAACGTGATAGCGTAAGGCTGTTATAAATAAGCGTTCCTTTCTGCGCAATGAAAAAATGCTTACCGTGAATACAATGAAGATAATGCTCAGAAGCACATAGCAATAGTCTGCCACTTTTACCAACTAACTTGTACATCTTAAACTAATTTAATCAAACTATTGACACCATTAGTAAAAAAAATTGACATTGATAAGAAGTTCACGAGTTATGAATTTTAAACTGAACTCATAGAGAGAACCGAAGGTAGCTTAGGATGGTTAAGTGTAATAGAGAGGAACTCAATGGTTAAACGTATGTGGAAATTGTATCACGAGGCCAGAACTCGAATCCGGATCTTATGATAATTCTGGATGCTCTAACCATTGATGTCTATCGCTGGAAAGTGCATTCGTAATCTCCCAAAAATCAGCGTGGACCTTTTTCACGCCCCTCAAACAATGGGTGATGTATACTAACAAAATGTCCATTTCGTGGAGCAAAAATTAACTGTTACGTTCCAGTTTTACAACCAAGTACAGTAATTTCTTACAGAGTGTATTTTGTGGAGTTCAACCTTAAAAAAGAAAGGAACCCAAAAATTCTCGAAAAGCCATCCAAAATAATTTCGAAATTAACTACTAATATTATTAACGGATACTAATCATTAATGCTATCCAAAACTATTTTTTTAATGAAGGAAAAGAGGAAGAGTAAGATATCTGAAGCTGTAGGTATCAAATAGATGAACTAGGAGAATATTTTACTTCATCTTTATGGTAAAGCGGAGCTAATGTTTTAGACTAAAAAAAGCTCAAAAAGTATGAAGATATGGTTGAAACGTTGAATTGAATTGACAAACGTCATAAATTCGAAACCTTTTCCCAAGGCACACTTTTCTTTTTTACGGGAGATGTTTTCGACAAAATTGCTTTACACCGAAATGAATGCAATGAAATGGTACAAGGAAAATGAGGGAGAAGTGGTTCGTGAAGAAGACTGTAATTGAGAAGGAAAAGACTTGGATGTGTCTTAAGCTCTTTGCTTTGACTTTTATGTACACAAATGAATCTTATTTATATTGTTTTACATGTATTTTCATTTATTGCTGTTCTGTATTTTTATTTTATATATGCTTCCGATGTGAGAGCTGAGTAGTTTTTATGATTTTTCCTTTCACTCTTCTATGGGAAATTCCCTTACCAAAATGAAAGATTATTATACTGTACGAAAACAACATCTCGAACAATCCAAACAAGATGTTTGGATTGTTCGAGAAGAATTGCATATACTTTGAATCGCAGTTTATAAAGATTGTGGCATTTAAGAGACGTTGAAAATAAAAGAGTGAGTAGCAAATAACCGGTGGAAAAATGTCTTAATGCTTATATATTGGTCTATTTTCTCTACTATTGATACGAAAGTTGGCTCAGGTATTAAATGCGGATATATTAGGAAAATGTGATTAGGAGAATTTTTTGGACTAATGTCAAAAGTTTTCTTTGGTTTTATATATTTAAATTGTCTACATTTTTTATAATTTCACTCTAAATCGGTCATTGAAATTAGCGTTATAAGTAACCCTTATGTAATTTTAAAGAGAACAGAGAAAAAATTATCTACTTTTGTTTCATTATCAAGGTTAACGTGAGTCTAATGCATAAACACTTTAACTTTTTCAAACTAATTCAAAGAGAAAAATGTTGAAGATGCTAAAACTTCGACAAGCTACAATTGGCGAAAAAGATCAGTTAAAATGTATGCCATAAGGTGAGCTAGCTCAACTCAGCAGAAATCATTAGGTGTAAATTATTTAGAGATGAAAACCTATGGGAGAATGTCTAACAACAGCAGAAAAAGTGAGTTTCCCCACACACGTAAAATATCGAATTTAAGATAAATATTTGCCTTCGTTTTATTCTACAATTATTTTTGAGAAATTTATTGTGCGGAAAGTATATTGAAGAGAAATTCTTTATGAATTGGCGCCCCAGAAACTGGACATTTCATTCATTAGAATACATATCATCGTTAGACATGAATGCAGAACATTTAGTCATTACTTTACTTCGAGCTTTAACTTTATGTAGGTATTATGCCAGCGAATGAGATAACCTCCTGCCAAATTTACAGCTGTCAAGGATTATTCAACTACCATTAGACTTGGATTAGGAATATGGACTGTATTAGCGAAAGTTTTCAGAATTCAGAAATTTTAAATTGCTTAAGCAAAATGTACAGCATTCAGTCCCGTTTCCCATTAAAGGAAAATTTTAGTTTGGAGGCAATTTTACTTATTTTCTAGAATATAGCAACTTCTAGGAAATTTCTAATTGGTCAAAGAATGTATTCCCGGAACGAATCGTTTAACATTACCGAGGTATCACTGTATTTTTTACACACTTACCTTGAAGAAGTTATCAAAATGATGTATCTATACATCTGTTAAGTTTAATGGCAAGCAAAAATTAAATCCTTGTTAAATTGGCTGAAGAATTATGTAGAGATTGTTGCAATCTATGAAACCCCGAATTATTATCCCCCGCTCATTGGGATTCGCGCAACACAGATTGAGAATTCTAAGCGTAGGTTTAGAGGAATAAGCCGAGTGGAAATGAGTTATTCGTTTACAAATATGTCATTGGGTGGTAAACGTAATATTCTGACAAATCATAGGGCAAAAAATAATCTTAGCGTCGAGTTACGCATTTCCTAACTACAATGGAAGCTTACGAACCGCTCTATTTACGAACTTTGCGATAAACGAACTCTTTTCTTATTCTATTTTACCTCTAGGTACGAGCTTCATTTCTAGATAGGAACTGAAAAACCCGCAAAGATATAATGGAGAACTGGGTTAGAAGATTCAAAGTTTTGGAGTTACAACTTCGAATTGAAGTGAATGAATTTCGTGTGCCGAGGTATTTGCTTAAGGAAATACAAAAGCTAAATGAAACCGCGTCTGTAATTAACTATGGATAAGATATCTATTAGAACAATAATTATGCGCTTTAATCGCCACATATCGCACCAAGAGTGAGTAGAATGATTTATTTTATGGACATTGTAACAGCTATGAAGCCCGCAAACTTCCCGTTAATTTGAAGCAGCGCAACTTCTTCGACATATCTCGGAACCTTGATTTGCATACTTTTTAAATGGTAATAATGCTTTAAAATTTAATTGATTGAGGCTGTCAGACCCACAGTTATTTATGGTGTTACACAATTTAGAATGGGAGCCGAGGTAAAGGAGGTACGCCGGGGGAGAGTCGGCTTTGGACGGGGGCGATCTGTTGGGAATTACCGAAGACAGCGGGTTCGAGAATGCTTTTGGTTGCTGTCGCTTTTACTACTTTTGCGGATAGTGTTCTCTGACGGCTTAATAAGCTACGGAGCGAAGGACTCGTCGCCTCGCTCGAATCTTGGAAAACCTTTGTGCAGCGTTCTGTGGCCAGGACTGCCGGGAATGAAGACTCCGAGATGACGTGAATAATCTCCAGGCTCGGCAGCTTTCACGCCTGCCTGAGGCAGCTGAGGTAGACGAGGGATAAGACTCCCTTTAAGGGAGTTCCTGTGTTTAGAATATAAGAGAGAGGGAGTGCATAGGTGCGGCGCTTGCGGGGATGCTGGAATGCGTGAACGGTTCGTCTAGTAATGGCCGGCTCTATCTCTAATTGAGTGGACTCCGCGATTGCCATAATAAAAATTAGTCGGCCTGTACTCGCCGGGTGAGGGAGTTAGCAGATGATAGCCTATCTAAAAGACAGATCTATCTGGACTCTTCAATCATCTGGGTTGTGGCTGCGGAATTTTCCATGTCCCTTGGTCATTTTATGGACGCGGGGGTTTCCATTGTCATTCTTACTGAACTCTAGGAATGATGGAAGAGAAAAGATTTTTACGTTTTTGGGAGATTAGCATATGGCACTAAAGTATGATTCCGAAAATACTTTAGCTCTTGATTGGCTTAAATATTTATCTTCATGTATTCCTCAATATTACGTAAAATGTCAAGAGGAAGACAGAAAACTCCTTTCAGTATGATTTTCTATATATGTTAGCTTAAAAAAAAACCTAATCGTGTAATATTATCCTAACATTTTTAAAAATATACAAGGTGTGTCCGGAAATTATTGCAATGTTTTAATCAATATATTTATTGAAGATATCGTTACAAACATCTTATATTCCTCGAAGTCATCCACACACTTTTTCCAGCGACTCTTATATTACACACAATAGCAACATGGTAATAACGAAATGACAAAATTTCGCTCCCAGAAATGTCTCGCTCTTCAGCCATTAAAATGATCAATATACTACTGGTAAAAGCATAATGTTACATAGATAATATGCACAAGTTTAGAAGTGTTATTGCCTTACTGTCTTTAATTGGATCCCTAATTGAAAGTTCTCCATTTACTTCCTTTACATCTTTAGAGTTTCCCAAAAAATATTCCTCGCACGAATTACTTTATGCACTATAAGGAGTTTCATCTTGATTCTTGCAAGTAACTGCATGATTTACGGATATGAGAGGAAGTACTTACTCTTCCGGAAAAATAAAATTTAAATCGCTGAGATGACGCTAATTTAGAAATGATTCGCTTTGACCCGGATATTTTGTTTCTCACTCAGGACAAAGAGCTCTGAGAAATCAGGTCAAACCCGAATAGGTGGTAACCTTAAGTATTATGGTGGGATTAAGCTCAGCTTCTCTCTAATGAGGATTATCTCTTCCAAAATCGTTTCAAGGATAAAGAAATTTGTGTTTGAGACGGGTTGCAGACAAGAGAATATCGCTTTGCAAAACCTAATTTTAAATGACACTCTTCATGCCATGTTGTGTTTAACTATCTACTCTTGGTTGATGCGTTAGCTATATAATTAGTCTAAGTCTAAAAGAATCGCTCAACTTGACGGAAACGTAACTTTCCAATCTTTTCATACATGCAGCTGTATCTTAACATGCACGAAATCGGCAATAACTGTTCCTGGCATTCGTGAAATAGCACAGAATTTAAATATTAAGGAAATTGCGAATTCATTTTATGAGAGATGAATATTAGAGATGCCAATGAAATTGTTGTTGAAGTTTTTGATGCAATATATTTTACCCAAGCATAATGAGCGTTTGCAAGCAATGCTTGATGCAGTTTCATACTAAATATCTATATAATCACAATATCTGTACACACACAAATAACAATAATTTTCACACATATTGCTCTTAGATTTCTTTGAAATGTCTCTATTTAAAAGCTTTGTGTGTAACTAGGTGCCATTTAATCCCATTACTACATCCGTTACTACATGCGTAAATTTTAAAAATGAAATTTTTAAGTGAGTGAATAAGAAGTAAATCGTCCGAAGCCAGGGAACTATAATGATAGCAAATCTCTTATTTCATAAATGTATCAATATTGAATTATTGATAACGAAGCCTATGAAAATGCTGAGTTTCTAGTGGAATGATAGAAAGTAATGTAATAAATAGTTCCAAAGTTAACCGAGCTACCTTTTTGATAGTAATAGCTTTTTATATATCAAAATATTAAAGAAGGAAGTGTAAGAAGATATGGAAGATATTTTCTTTAGAAGACGATCCAATTTTCTATTATAGATACAGCCAACTAGATAGAGTAAGTCCAAACAAAAGTTTTCGCTTTTTTTTCACCACTTCCCAAATATGCGAAGGAAATACCTCAGTCAATCATATAACGGTGGACAATTAGCTACAAAAAATTACCTGCGAAATGATGACGGCTTTATATAGCCCAAGGAAGCAGTGAAAGTTCCATGGAAATTGAAACTTTATTATCCATTTTTACTTGCGGTCGTCCTTTTTCACCGGCTCATTGCCTTTCGTGGAATGCGGAATCCGCACATCAATACCTTTCACCACATTCTCGAGTGATGAATAGAGGTTGGCATCTTGAGGATTTCAAGTTCACTAAATTTTGGCATAGCCTCTTACGCCGTGGCGCGGTTATCTTGACCTTTTATATATTTATTAAACTTCCGCTGATGTGCGCAAGAAATGGTGCATTAAAATTGAATGATTTTAGGATGCTTACAGAATCACCGCAAAAGTCTCTTCTGGAACAAAGGGTTTTTATTATTTAAAAAATGACGAGAGGCTGGTGAAAGACTTCCTTCTTTCGACTTGGTATTATTAATGCGATGTCGTCCACAGAGATTTTTTTAAGCTCCGCCTTCACTTCTCCCGTTCTTCAGAGACTCTTGACTTTCAGGGAGGAAAAAAGCGAAATAAGTTCTCACCCTATATTTCATAGGAAGCTATGAATATTTTCACTTCAGCGAGACTGTAAAAATGTTTAAATACGTTCAGTAGGCTTCCGCTCGAGGCAATCCCTTATTTAAACTCCTTGAAGATCTTAATGACGATTTATGGTATTATCAAAGAAAGAAAGGAAGAATTCCCCAGCAGTTGGGAATTTCACTGAAGGATAATTTATCGCGGTGCTAAAGTTGAAAAGAGAAAGAAGGATTTGAATAATTTGTAATTGCCACTATCTTTTTTACATAGCCAGGAGAGAAGTGATTATACCCGTAAGGAATTCAGAAGCTCATCCATATAAACGGCTCTTCCGTAAAATCTCGAAAAA